>VMKM01000441.1:0-343872 GCA_008360985.2 Macquaria ambigua | reverse complement strand
CTCTCTCTCTCTCTCTCTCTCTCTCTCTCTCTCTCTCTCTCTCTCTCACTCACTCTCTCACTCACTCTCTCACTCACTCTCTCTCTCACTCTCTCTCTCACTCTCTCTCTCTCTCTCTCTCTCTCTCACAGCTCAGCATCTCCACTCTCACGATGCGTAAATCCACTGGTCTGATGCTCCACAGAGGCACCATCCAGTCTATCTGAGCCACTTGTGGGAAGGATTTGAGTCACAGCTCCTGCGAGAGGTGAGTCATTCTTTGTATCTGTCTCCTTACTCATGATGGATTTTTACCACCACCTCAGAAGACATCTTATTTTTACATTATTTTTTGTCAAAACTGTCATTATAGAATAGCTGGTATTACATTGAATTGACTTGAGGACAAGTGTGTGTGTGTGTGTGTGTGTGTGTGATTTTATGGTGACATCATCATACCTGATGATTGTCTTTTGTCCTCTGAGGTGTCACTATGATATTTGTATGAAAACTTCATGTTTGTCTGTGGTACTAAGTACAGAGTTTGCAGTGAATTTACAGGATTTTCAGGTTACATGACTGAACATGTTGCAGCTGCAGGGTTTTTTGATATATGGATGACATTTTCTACTTTTTGTTGGAGGCATCTGGTTGACCTAATAGGTCATGATTGACTAGTTTTATATAAACCTTTAAATCATATTATAATTATATGAATTTTATTATAAATGTATAAATCCCCAAATGACCTGTTATGGGATAAACTAAACCTCATGGGCAACCACCTGTATTTTGCTCGCCTTAAACTCACCATCATTACCAACACTGTCCACACACTGTCCATGAAAAGATAGTTTACATGAGGTATAAAACTGTTTTCATAGCTTTTGTCTTTAATGGACTGTGCACCATGTGTATTCAAAACAAAAAACTGTCTGAAATTTAACCTCAATACATCATCCTTCAAGCAACTTTGTCAACAGCACAGTCCTGATGTTCGTTGAGAAATAAGGTGACCGTGGTAATATGCATTCATGCTATTTGCTGTGGCTATGATTTGCAGTGAAATGTGCAGGATTGATTTCACAGCACAGATAGAGGCTCAATCAGATAGAGCCTCCCTTTGAGCTGCTCTGCTACTTCCTATGGAAACACAAACACAGAGAGGTCCAGATGCTGCACAGTCTCATGGCATCCTGCCAGATGTGCATTTGCTTTAGCTGAAGTTACTACAGCCCTGGATTAATCAGAATAACACATATTTGTGCAAGAAATGCTCTGCTTGTTCCGTCTAATGTCGCTGTAATAATTGTCTGGAGAAAATACCGTTTTCTCACAAAGATTAGTCTCCACAGTGGCAAAGCAGCAGCAGTGAACATCACTCAGTGTGAGACAATGAGCTGCCCTTTTACTGACTGACCTGAATCTGGTTCCTGATAAACACATCTCCTACTGGGCGCCTCCACATACAAGTTCTTTTCTGTTCTATTTTTTGGTTTGCATAATGACAAGTTCATGTCATCTCCTCTGTATGTTTCTCTCTAACATCTGAAGCGGGAGAGATGTGTGGCAAGCCATTTTATTAAAGCTCATGTAAAAAGTGACTCAACAGGCTCAGCTGGCTTTGACAGAACATAATTGGAAAACAGCTGCACAATATAACATGCATGTAGCATGTTACAGAAAGGCATCGGTTCTCAACCCTAGCAGGGGTGGGTGATATGATAATATACATTGGGAATCAATTTAAATTTGTCATCTGACAAAGATATGTATGTGCTGTTTATACCGAGGTAACTCTCCCTCTATCTCTGGGTGTATTAGGCCCTTTTGGGTAATGGTGAAAATCAATGAGCAGGGCTGCTTTATGACAATATGGGATTTTATGTAATTTTCGCATCAGTTTGATGAAGTACCTTACTTTGTCAGGTATTTAATTCAGTGGTAGTACCATCTATCACAAGTATCAAGTGTATGATGTATATCACATGTATCAATATTGTGATATAATATTGCATAAATTGTATCCATATTGTGCACTCCTAGTCTCTAGTGGTTATATTGTTGTGGAAATTTGGACATAATATCAATATATATAATATTCACTGCTAGATTTACTGTTTTTATTTTTGTTGTTTCATTTTGGAAATTTCAGTACCACAGATTCTGATTTGAAACAGGTACATATATGAAACAGAACTATTCCTGTATAATACCTCTATGACTTTAAACTGCACTATGTCCAGCAGCCTGTTCCAGTATTTCAGTGTCCCACGCGAGTCAAAAAGAATGAATATGATCATACTGTATATATACGTGTATGGGTATACATATATGTATAGAAATCACATCAAGATAACGTATAGATAATAGAAACATCTCTGTTTCATGCATGATTGCATAACTTCTTTCTGTTTAAATCTAACCTAGTCCTAACAGTATCACAGGCTTTTATAATCATTTTCCACTGAAATATTGCCAACTATCTTGCTAATTTAAATAATCCTCCAAGTGAATCTGTTGGTGGCAACCACCAACAGCTGATTAGCATTAGACTCGCCGCGACCACAAGCCAAGAAAGGCTTCATCATGACTTTAAATGGTGATAATGCTGTTATTTTTTGGGGACAACTGGGACAAAAAGAAAATGCAATTTAACACTATGTTTGTTATAGTGTAGCCATGGCAACCTTCAAAGAAGTGCTCATGACCATGGTGTTTTGCTTCCGTCCGTGTCATTATCATTGGAGTCAGCCACATCATGAGATCAGCTGCAGATTGAGATCTGATTGTTGTGCTCAGTTAGTTGTGGTGGATCAGCCTCCGCTGCGCTGATACTGTCCACGCAGATCAGAGCGAGAGAAGGCTCAACAGGAGCAGCTCTCTGCTTTACCGTGAGCTTTCAAATCCTGACAGACGAAAGGCATTCTACATGACTGTCCTTTTTTGAGTTTGTTCATACTGGAGAATAGAATGTCACAGATAAACTAATCTGACCAATGGTTGCACTGGTCATACATGGTCATGCCCATCTCCTTATCATATAAGCAATAGGAAAACTGGAAATGTGGTGAGGAAAATGACAAATGTTGGGGAAAATTGGAAATTTAAAAGCTCAATTGAACAATGAAATAAATATTGTTTCATTTATTTTATCAAATAATTGGTGGATAAGGAAAACAGAAAAAGCTTTTTGCTTTTGCTTTACCAACTGATTGGACTTTAAAGTATATTTCTTTTACACTCCAGTTAATTTTTTTATTTGTCTAATAATATTTTAGTACATTTTGTCAGTAGCAACTATTTATGTCATGATATAACAATATCATGAGAAGGAGCACTTAGGATATGAAACAGTGGTTCACCAACAAGACCCTGATAACTGCTAGATGATTTAAACATTGTCATTCATATGAGCTTAATATTCACATCATAAATGGATTATAATTGGTAAACTAGGACACATTACTGACATCATATCATTGGCCTATTTGTTTAATGGACAAATTTAGCTCCAAATTTTGACTCTGCTATATAAGTCTGTTTGTTGGGTAAATATACAACAGTTACATCATGTCCTTTCATATACTGTATTGTGGTATATGTGCAAAAGGTGCAGGCTCACAGGTTGTTGTTTTGATGTGATTAACATTTCCATGTGATTAGTTTTAATAACATGTGTTGCACTGTGCATAATTTATTTTGTCCTGTTCTCCGAATGAATAATGAATAATGTAGAACACATCTAAAGGTACACAGACTTCCACTTGAGAGAAGACTGATTTCATTTCCCACATGACTATTGAAATAACCTTCAAACCCCAAAATATGCAGAGAATTTTAATATCCGTTCATGTATTCTATTTTATCCCACAATGTGAGCCTTTTCATTCACAATAACATAAAGTCTGCATGTGTGGGCTGAGAGAGTGTTTATATAAGCTCTTACATCCAAATAAGCTTTATTTGGTCTCACATTTCAACAGTGACGGGCTAAAAACCATGTCCACGTGTTCTTTTTAGAAACACTGTGGGTAGTGTGCATCCACGGTGGGATTTTAAAGTCAGACGATCATTATCTGTCAGCAAAGAAGCTTCAAGATGTCTCTCTTGATGTTGTGATCATGGCAGTGTGGGTCGTGCTTTCTGTTTTGTGACAGTGACACAAAAGCCCAGTCAATAATCGACTCCCTGGGACTGTCACTACAGGGGGGGTGTAAACAAAGATGGAGTGGGCCTGAGGAAAAACACAGAGACAGAGACAGGAGGACAAAGAGGGAGAGATTACAGCAGGTGTGTTAACAGTCACAGAAATAGCAGCTTCATTTCAAGTGAACATGAAATTGCGACTGAGGGTGGCGACTAGTAAAGCGCAGGGTGGTTAGGTACATAATTGTGTGCTGATCATCACTGAGAACATACAGTAAAATGACTTACGTCTTCACATCACAGCAGCCACACATCGCGTGCTGCACGTGCCCTCGTCTCTGACATCACATCGTCAAACAGCAGCAAGTCAGATCAGAGCAGCAGAAAACTGCTAGGATATCTATATGTAAACACACCACAGCAGGGAGAACAGGTGGCTACAACCTGCACATGAATCGAATGTAGAAGTACTTTCATAATTTGTTTTTGTTTTTTAAACAGATGAAAGCTAGCCAGGTTTTTTTCTCTTATTAATGAGTCATTCTAGGCCGTGGCTGTTGACTCCTCAGCTAATATAAAAATGCCTGCTGCTAGATTTTTAAGTAGTTTGAGGTTTCCATTAACTGAGAGCCCTTTCTTATGCAGTGTGATGCAACATTTGAAACAAAAAACCTCTGAAAATCGAACATTGGTTTGCCAAAGATGTTTTTTTGTGGAACCTTGATCTTGAAATTAATTGGTGTGGAAGACAATTTTAGTATAAAAAACGCTTGACAATCTACCAGCATGAACTATTAAGCCATATCAAAATAAAATGTTTTCAAAATGTTACTGGAGGGGATTCATGGATTTACACAAAAAAACCCAAAGCAGTCCATTTAAGAAAAAAGTTACCCTTATTTATCTTCCTTTTAGCTGAGGTCCCTAAGGATTGTCATAGTTAGTACTTCAAAGAGTGGGCTTCTTCATGTCATTAGTTGCAGAGCTACTGCTCCTATACTTTGCATTTGTCATATCATTTTAGCATGGATGAATTATAAGACAATGTGCCCCTGGGCACAGATGGATAAAAGACAGGAAAGGCCCCCGCAGGCAGAGCCATGTCACTCTTGGTCAGTTTCCATCTTTATTTAGTTTTATACCTGCACCTGAACTTATATAATATTTTTTCCCATGCTGGAGATGAAGAAAGGCTGTCTAAACACCCGTTTGGAATGCTATCACTCAAGTGAATTGAATTGAATTGTAACAATTACTTCCTAGGCTGCTCAACTTACAACTAAGACAAAGTAAACACCAGACAAATTCTTTCAGAAGGCTGGTCTAAAGCCTCCTGTCACAGCAGATCAACAGTGACCCTCTCTTTCAATAGATATTATATAAAATACTGTAGGGACTGCCCTCTCGTATTTTATATAATATGTTCCAGACCTTTTTCGTCACAGCTCTGTCAGATGAAAATGTAAAATGAGCTCAAGTACCCCTTCACTGACACCACCCGTAATGTTCAATGTGTTCTTTTAAATGGATTTTTAACTTGATATTTAACATTATTAATTATAATATTATAATTACAAGTGTATATTGCAGCAGATATGGCAGCAAAACAATTTTTCCAATTGAATCAAATGCTACATTTATGTATGACACCAAAGTCATAGAGAGGTGGTCGAGGTGGATGGTGGCTGTACAAAGCGCAGGACTGTGGTTTAGGCTAGGAAAGATTGTGCTTTGTGCTAATAATGCTGTACTCACTATGAGCAGATTGTATAGCAAGGTTGGATGTTTTGTCGGAAAATAAATGAAATAAGTTCTCAGTGAACATTTTACATATACGTTCTGTATCAACATGCTGTAGCTTGCAACATACATTAATTAACATTTCCTCATTATTAATAGAAAACATAAGGCAGCATTACATTTCTTTCAAAACGTATTTGCTGTTACAAATTAGTTTTAGATAAACATAATTTCTAGGAGACAGGGTTGTATATATATTTTCTTTTTTACCAAATCATAATTTCTATTTTTTCAAATTAGCTGAGCTATTCCACTACCCATGTATGCAGCAGTTGCAGAAGTTGGGTCATGAAACCTCAGCTGGGAACTACTCCTATAGGGCACTATACAAAATATCAAATTTTTTGCTTCACTGATTTTAATGTGGGCTCACTGTATTTTAAGTAGGCACTGTGCAGCTATATTATGTGGGAAAAAATATAGAATAAAAATAAATATAAGATCTGACTCTATTCAATATTAAAGGACAAAGAAATGATGGAGGGATCCTTACCTTTGACTGAGCCCTGTTACTTTACAATAAGAAATGTCAATAACAGTCTTTTGAAAGAAAAAAGCTCTCCTGTACCTCAGGTCTGTTCTGCCGCAATACCGCTGCCGTTAATGCACCAAATTCTCTGCTGTGCTGTATGTTAATTCATAGTTCTGTCTCAAGCTGACAAGTTGTTTTGAAGAACATCTTGAAAGGTTTAAAAAACTCAATTAAAAGAGGATATATTTATTAAAATCCTTGTTTCATGAGACCAGCAGGGCCAAACAAATCAATTAATCCTAAAAGCCATTTGGCTTGTCCCTGAACCCACACAGAACCATTTGGTCTCACTCTTTCAAAGCATCTTTTGAACGTGTGCTTGATGTCTAGCTCTAGATATCTAATCCAGTCTGAACTACAGCACAGTGTCACGCCTGTTTAATTTCCCCCTTTTTGTGAAAAGAGGATGATTTTCCATTTTTTACAGAACAAATCAAATGATTGTGATTCCTGTGTTTGCTGCTTGAAATGTTACATCTAGAGCACCTTACATATAATTCCATCAATGTGAATGGGTTTGACAGATCATCATGCAGGATTCAATATGGGAAACATCAACAAGCAGGATATTAATAGGCACATGTCCAGTCATTGCAACAGGTTAGAGAGACCTTATTAATACCTTCTGTATATTTGGGAAGAACATTGCATGATACTGATATACTGATAAAGAAAATATAAACTGTTATTATGCTCTGAAAAGACTCACCATATAAAGTAAATAATTGAAATATAATTGTTCCAGCCACTGGGATTTGAATGATACTGGCCCTCTAAGAGTTTAAATGCAATGAAATTGAAAATAGTTCCAACATAAATTATACTTTTTAGTCACAGAAATTGCTTCTCGTCTTTGAACAGCTTAAGACTGCTAACTGCTGTGTCAATAAGTACTGGAGAAATTAAATTTCAATTATGCTGATATCATTCATATTTCCTCTAATTATTGTATTCAAAGTGCATACATGACAGCAGTAAAACGTCTTAACTACTCAAACATAACTGGCGTGGCTTTTTCATTTAGCCCTGCAGCAAAGGTTAATTACTGTACCCGCTAAGCTCATAGTGTCACTTTGTAATGGGATTTGGATAACGACATTCAGCTGAAATGAGACAGACTGCAGTCCAAACAGGGGTTATGGTGGGCATAATGGAGGATTAAGTTTATCGCTTAACTTTGCTTGAACGGTTTAATTTTGTCATCAATGTGTTTGCTTCCCTCTCTTTTTCCATTCAGTGTCTAGACGTTTTCTCTATCAGCTTTCGGCAGCAGCTCACATCCTGTAAATGCCTCAGGCACCACATGACTCTGGAGAAATTGTAAAAGAGAGTAAAAGAGTTTATATTACTTCTGTGCAAATGTATAAGCAACTCAAATAGTGACATTTGTCATCACCAGAGGGTCCGTTAGTCAAGTCACGAGTTAAGAAACAGTGGAAGCACTTGCCTGCAGGGAAGAGCTAAAGTTACTCTTTCAGGTCTGGTCTCACACATCTCATCAGCTGAGGCCAAGATCTTAACACTGAGGCTTTCTTGTGTCCCATTCACTTGCCGTAGGAGTGTCACGTCACGGCCCCTCGTCTCTTTTCTTTCATAAAAGGGAAACAACCTTCAGTGCCATTTTGTTTGGTTAGACTAAATTTATCTCACTGACGTTTTTAAATGCTATCTTTTGATGACTGGGACTGTTTTACGTAATTTTATGAAGTGATGTCCCCAGAAATCTTTAATTTTCCCAGCCATCACGAAAACAACTGACCACTGGTAACAAAACTCACAAGACCTAATCCAGTGCAACAGTCGGACTAATTTTAGGCTGACTGAGTTGTGTAAATATGAAATGATTGTAAATCAACTTAAAAGGGGGTGCATTATGTAACACGGGACCTTTCTAGTCTTAAAGTCTTAGGCGAGAAGTAGATGAGAAGATCTACATCTCAAAACTAGATAAGTCTGTATGGTAAATATGTAGCTAACACCAGCAGCAGGTTAACTTAGCGTAGCATAAAGACTGGAGGCAGGGGGAAATAGCTAGCCTGGTTCTGTCTGAAGGTAACAAAATCTGCCTACCATGACCTCTGAAGTACACTAAATAACACGTTACATTAAGACGTTATGTCACATTATATCACAGTGAGGTGGCCAGGTAACTAGCAGAGACTCTAGGAAGTCACTGCGCATGACATTTGCATGACATTTTTGTACGGATTAAACAAACAAAATATAACATGTTAATTAGTGAGCTTTAGAGATGCTGGTGGGTGGATTTTGTTATTGTTAGACAGAGCCAGGCTAGCTGTTTCCCATTGTTTCCAGTCATTGTGCTAAGCCAGGCTTCACTTTGACATCTGTTTTCCTTTGCAGCCTGCTTGAAAAATGGCACCCACCATAGAGCAGCAGTGATCTGGACCATAGCCACAGCAGGGATGAATGCGTCTGATGAGTCCTCCTACCAAGAGGAGGTGCTGCTGGGTAACTCCACCTGGGCTTACTCCTACTATCACCAAAACTACACCCTGCCCCCTCCTCTGCTACCAGATAAGACCAGCACTTCCAAACCTGCAGCATGCGAGCAGGTCCACATCGCTGTAGAGGTACTTATCACCAAAATGCATTTTTTTTGTTTTGTTCATTAACATAAATTTAAACTGTTTTAACAATTCTCTTTTTAAATATTAAATTGTGCTCTACTGTACTTCAGTATGTTCTGCTACATTCAGTTAACGGTTCACTATTACTACACTATTCTACTGTAGCTCTTACCGTAATACTCTACTCCACTGGTTCCCAACCTTTCTTGGCGTGAGAGTGACCTACCCTTCTCATATTGATTCATTTTAATAGTTTTTTAAACACAAACATTTGAAAACAGCCTGAGAAAATTCCCCAAATGTTGCGTATATTTTAGACCATGTTACTATTCTACTCTTTAGTCTTCCATTCTTCTGTGTTACACCGTATTCTGCTCTCCTCAGGTCTTTCTGATCCTGGGTATCATCTCCCTGCTGGAGAACATCCTGGTCATCACCGCCATAGTAAAGAACAAGAACCTCCACTCACCCATGTACTTCTTCGTCTGCAGGTGAATGGTTCAGCTGCTGAACACACAACATAAAATCCTTATTTAATATATTGAGTTTTCCATGCTTTTACATGTCCCCCTAAGGTGACCAGGGCTGCATTAGGATTAGCAAGTAGTAGTGTATTAAACTTAAAGTGCCACTCTTCAGTGTGTATCCTCTAGCTTTATGAAATACATCCAGGGCCAGATTGGGGCAAAATGAGCTGTGGACCCCTAGTAAACCCCCTGTTTCTCCCACTGTTTGTGTGTAGTGTAATACTGTAATTTGAATAACCACAAATCAATTATGCACCATGTAAGAACCATATAAATTAAAATAATAAGGGCCTTAAAACTAGACCCTAGGTAATAATGCTGGTGCCCCCTTAAAGCCCTTATCATTTAAATGTATATTGTGTTTTCGTGGTGCATACAGTATTAGCAAATAAATCTGCACTTTGTGACGTTGAATCCAGAGCCACTGGGCTTTCTTAGGGTCCTTAGGGCCCTTGGGCATTTTCCTGCTTTGCCTGGTTGACAACCCAGTGTAAAAGCCTATACTGTCTCCAGTTAATTGATCTTCTTCTTCCATTGTGACTACTTTCCAGTAGACCCACATCTACAGCAAATCCTTTTTACTCACTCTAGTGGTCTGGCTATGTGGATGGCAATGTTGGTCAGTCTGTTGGTCCGCCACTTTGGTCCAGAGTGAAATATCTCAACAACTGTTTGATAGATTGCCTTGAAATGTTGTACAGACATTCATGGTCCCCAGAGGATGAATCCTAATAATGTTGGTGATCCCCTGACCTTTCCTTTAGTGCCACCAACAGGTCAAATTTAAAATTTGTCCCAATACTTCAGTTTATGAACAAACACCTGCAAAACTAATGACATTCCCATCAGCCTCAACTGTACTATGTGTTTAGTACTAATTAGGAAATGTTAGGATATGCTAAATTAAGATCACAAACATGGTAAATATTATACCTGCTAAACACCAGCATGTTAACATTGTTAACATTTGTTAGCAGTATTTAGCTCACAGCGCTACAGCCTGACAGAGCTGCTACAGAATAGAATAGAATTCTCAGAACGGGTCTTGATGATTGATTGATTTTTGGACTAACGTGTCCGTGTTTGAAAAGAAATGGAGCTGCATGGATTGTTGTAAACTCCCCCTGCAAGAGAGAGAGAGAAAGAAAGAAAGAAAGAAAACAGGGGGCCTGTGCCACATTGGTGTTTGGTTTCCTAAATAGGGGATCTCTACTCATTATAAGGTAACTAGTTTTGTTATCATATTTCAGTTGTGAAGGCTACACATTCTGAAGCAAAAAAAGTAGTCTTATTAATATATTAGTAATATTATCAGAGTGCAGTATTCACTGTAAGACTTGGATCACAGGTTTAGTTAGCTCCTTACTTCTGTTGTGAAGGTGTGATTTTAAAGTGATGAGTTCATTTCTATGTGTGTGTGTGTGTGTGTGTGTGTGTGTGGAAGTGTGCGGAAGTGTGCGGAAGTGGAGGCTGTGCCAGAGATAGAGATAAAGAGTTTCAATTTTACAACCTCCTGTTCTGTGCAAATTTTGAACTGCAGAAGACCTGAATGAAAACATCACATATTAAAATAAAAAGCTCAGTTATGCAATATGTTTTTACACTTGCCTGAAGTGGCAAAGTGGGCCTATATAAAAGTGAAGATGTGCACGTCTTGACCTTGACAGCAACACATTTTTCAAATAAATCGTGATGTAGGATCTGTCTGTGCTTATTCTTTCCCCCAACAAAATCACACAGTATGTGTTGCCAGAGGAAACAAAGAAATCCATGAAGCTGACATAAATCACATATTAAAAGTGAATGAATAAAATGCCATGGTGAACCTAGAGTTATATAATAAGAGTTTCTGACATTCTTTTGATCTTATAATCTTGTACCCTACTCAGAGCAATTACATAACTGTAGTTGATGGACACATCTTTGATCTACATGTTTTCTCTGCATGTGATTGCATTTACTCCTGGCAGACGTGGACTCATGACACATGACATGGATTGAACTGGGTGTCAGAGTCAAGTCACAAATTTGATGACTGAATTTGACAGAAACAAAAAATGACCTGCAACTCAATTTTGTCATTAACACCAATTACTTGTGACTTTATTTGGATCTGAGCCTTATGACTTGAAAGATTTAATCCCCTAAAGAGTCTCAGTTGACGCCAGCAGCGTGTTCACTGAGCAGACATTCAGGTCACTGCTTTGATGTGGCTTTGAATGATTTCTTTGAGGTGTCTAAAGTGTATCTCTACAGAGAATGACAGACAGACAGAGAGGGTTACTGTGGGATGAGAACAATGCTATCTTTTATTTGAAAATGTATTTTATTTAATGGATAGATAGATAGATAGATAGATAGATAGATAGATAGATAGATAGATAGATAGATAGATAGATAGATAGATAGATAGATAGATAGATAGATAGATAGATAGATTTGTATAGACATTCATAGTCCCAAGAGGATAAATCCCAATGAGTTTGTTGATCCCCTGACTTTTCCTCTAGCGGCACCATGAGATGGATATTTTTGTTTCAGAGTGAAGTTTCAACAGCTATTGGATGGATTGCCATGAAATTTAGTGCAGACATTCATGCTTCCCAGAGGAAGAGTCAGATAACTTTGGTGATCTTCTCACTTTTTACCTAGTGCCATCGTGAGGTCAAAATTTCAATTTGTGCAATACTTAGCCTTTAGTGCTAATTATCAAATGTTAGCATGCTAACACAAGGTGGCATGGTAGTGCAGTGGTTAGCACTGTCTCTTCACAGGAAGAAGGTTCAGGGTTCCTACCTGCCGGGCAGCTTGGGCCTTTCTGTGAGGACTTCTCCCCCTGCCTGTACAGGTTCGCTCCGAGTCACAGTCCAAAAACATGCAGGTTAGGTTGATGGCTGATTGTTGCCAAACTGTCCAGGGGGTAAAATACTAATAAAATAAAGCATTCCTGATTTATATGAATTTGATATAGCACTAACTGTTTCTCTGTTGGTGTTTAAGTTTCTAAATTTTGACATATTTAGGTGAAGGGTTCTTTATGAATTGTTTGGGTCCAAATGTTTAGGACTAGTGTCTTAACTTGGCACTGTCAAGACAACACCTGGGCCTCACTTCTGCCTGCTGGTTGTTGTTTTTCACTGTGACATGAATGTGTCATCATGAAGGGGGAGGGCTAGAACAGCTACTCTCCAGGATTCATGGGGAGAAAGTACATAAAGAGAAACACATATAGATTTGTCAACATCTATGTTTATGATCAAAGCTTAACCTAACTTGTTTGGTTGTTGCAGTCTGGCAGTAGCAGACATGCTGGTGAGTGTGTCCAACGCCTGGGAGACCATCATCATATACCTCCTCAACAACAGACAGCTGGTGGTGGAGGACCACTTCATCAGGCAGATGGACAATGTGTTTGACTCTATGATCTGCATCTCTGTGGTTGCGTCGATGTGTAGCCTCCTGGCCATCGCTGTGGACAGGTAATAATGGAGGGAGGTGTGTATGGATAGATACAAGCACTTTTATCTCTGTCCTGAAATCCATGTACAGTATAACCTCAATTTTAGTACACAGATACACGCTCGTGCACTTGTTTCTTATTATTTCTCCAGGACAACCTATTTTAAAGCTATTATATGAAATTGACTCTCTTATTTAAGAGTCAGTTTGCATAATTACATTGCTCTGTTTTGTCCTGAAACAAGGCACAAGGTCACTCTTTTAGTTCAGTTAATGCATATATTACATGAAAACAACACCTTACATAAGGTTGTCTAACAACAGAGGCTGTGCAATGTAATTAGCTAACAAGAGCAGCATACTGGTGCCCAGAAAAACTGTTTTTTCAGGTCCCACTGTTTCCTAATAATGGGCTAGAACAGAGTAATTTCTTAATATATTAATAATAATAATTTCTTAAGATAATAATTTGGTTCTAATTACCAGGAACATGGAGGCAATGTTTAGTTGGTACTTTTTAAATTAATTCCAATGAATGGATACTGCAGCATAATGTTCTTTTGTCAAAGTCGCCATCTTTTAGCCAGTGCACAGTAGGTCACCTGAACATGCGAAAATGTAAAATTTGTCTTTCTGTGTGGTTGTAAATTTTAAGCAAACATACAATTCAACAAATATGAAGTGTCGAACAAATAAATTAAAATTTACTTGGGTAGAGATCTCTCTTATCTCTGCCCAACTATGTAGCTACCATATCATTTCCTGTTTCTTTCTGAAAGGGGCAGTCCACTGATTGTACACATGAAGTTTAGTTTACTCATCATGAGGAGTACTACTCAGCCTCTGATAACTGTTGTAAAGCTCTGGAGGAGCTTTGTCAAGTCTGAAAAAACAATCCTGATGACGTCATAGTGCTGTCAGGTTTATCTCAGCTTCGGTTGGGAGACTACAAATTTTTAACAAGAAGTCTATCATTTTTTTTTGTTGCATTATTTTTACTGCACTGTTCTGAAAAAAGTTGGTGTACCAGGAAGGGAGGAAGAGGAAGACACTATTGAGCTGAATTATGGGAAATGTAGGATCAAGCGTTTTTGGAGTTGGCCCCACGCTAGGGACTAAAAGTCAGAATATCTTGAACTCTGCTGCTTCAATTTTGACCATTCTTTTTTGTGTGTGTGTCTCAAGTCTCCTAACGTGGTGGAACTGCAATACTAAATTACTGGAGTACCCCTTTAAAACTTAAATAAGTGGGTACACACATACATGTGTACTGCCTTAGAACATTGTTTCTGAGAAGCTTTCTAGAAAATGATTACTTGCAGGCCCCGTAAAATAAAGTGACACAGAATAACCATATAGCTGCAGTGACTAGATAGGCTTGGTACTCAAAAATGACTAATAAAAAGCAAATGACAAAGCAGTGTTATTTTGCACAGGCAAATATTCCAACTTCTCAACATCTCAAAGATCTCTGCCCTCATTGGTTTCTGCAATTCCTCATTCGCTAGTAATGGTTGCTAGAAAATCATAGCTTACTTAGGTTACTTCAGAAATCAACATATGTTATTATCTACAGGTACGTCACTATCTTCTATGCACTGAGGTACCACAACATCATGACAGTGAGGAGAGCCGGCTGCATCATTGGGGGTATCTGGACCTTCTGTACGGGCTGCGGGATTGTCTTCATCATCTACTCAGACACCACCCCCGTCATCATCTGCCTGGTCTCCATGTTCTTCGCCATGCTGCTCATCATGGCCTCCCTCTACAGCCACATGTTCATGCTGGCGCGTTCTCACGTCAAGCGCATCGCCGCCCTGCCTGGCTACAACTCCATCCACCAGCGGGCCAGCATGAAGGGGGCCATCACGCTGACCATCCTGCTGGGGATCTTCATCGTCTGCTGGGCTCCCTTCTTCCTCCACCTGATCCTGATGATCTCCTGTCCGCGGAACCTCTACTGCGTGTGCTTCATGTCGCACTTCAACATGTACCTCATCCTCATCATGTGCAACTCTGTGATTGACCCACTGATCTATGCCTTCAGGAGTCAGGAGATGAGAAAGACTTTTAAAGAGATCATCTGTTGTTACAGTCTGAGAAACGCCTGCACCAACATCTGTGCTCTGACGGGTAAGTACTGAGAGACACAGACCAATGACAGGATGGGTATGATGACTGACTGAATCTATCACTGGATCATAACCATGAGAGATTCTATCAAAATACACTGTTTGAGAAGTCGTTCATTGCACTTCTCAGCCAGTACAGTGTATAGTCAAGCACATATTTGTCTTATGTCCAGTCTGAACTGGACTGGGGACACTCACAGTATGTAGGAAGGTAAAACTAGTATCTCCTAATGTATCCGCTATGTACACAAAGTAGCTAGTTTATTAGGTACATTATTTGAACAGCCAGGACTATTTCAAAACATGATTCATTTGAAAGTGCGTCACAGAAAACTGTTCATGGCCTTCCTTTCATTCTAGCTGACATTTCTTTTATTCTTCTGCTTTGGCCTTCTTTTTTTAATCAGTGAGCTGTTATTACCCTCTGCTGACACGATATTTTCTTTTTCATTGCTGTCATTAATAAACCTTAAATGCTGTTGTGTAAGAGCGCTTATATACTTGCTTTTAACTACTGTACATGTTAGCATGCACATAACGGCTACCACGCATACCCAGTGTTGCTTTGGAGCAGTGGTTGTGCACGTCCTTGGAAATGAACGCTATGTGCATGAATGAATGGTGGTAAGTGAAATCAACAACAATTGGAGACAGTTTTAAAGGGAACCTAATAGAGCTTGTCTGCAGTTACCCGCATTTATATGATGTATGTCTCTGCTGCTGCTTTTTGTGCCCTGATCTCAACATTAAAGAGGAACTCCATGGATTTTACACATCAAAGTCTGTTGGGGAGTACTGCACGAAAGAAAAAGTTGGATGAAGCCTTTTGTGGCTGCAGAGGGAGCTGTGAGGAACCTGACAAATTGCTTTAAATGATGTCACTTGAGTTAGTGCTGATTGGGGCTGAAGAAGAAAATGAAAGAAATCGGGGGGTGTGGAAAAAAGTGATCTTACCAGCAGGGGCGTTACTAGGAGTTGACAAGGTCTGGGGCTAAGCCCAGACCATCTGGGGCTGAGGTCAGGGTGTGTGCTGGATTTTTTTTGGGTGGTCCCTGCTGTTCTGTCTGGATTTCATTTAGGCAGTAGTGTGGTGTGTTGTTAGTGCCACAATAGCTCTTAAAGAGGAGGTTGGAATGTACGATACGTCATTGTGTGAAAAAGCCTGACTTTAACACAGGAGACTGCTGTTTTTTCCCATTTCCTGCTAGACTCGCATAGCCAGAGCTATCACCACAGTTAGTTTTAATGCTGTGCCAGCACTGGAGAAATGTCTGGTTGAACCCATTATCATTCTGGTATAGGGGAAGAAAACGCTCTGGCTTGTTTGTATTTCTTTAAACCAATGACAATTGTCTTGGCTAAGCCCAGGATGCAGCGACGGTGCCCTTGCAAAATCGTGTAAACGGTATCACGCAGATAGCGGAAGGGGAGGAGAATTCTGACTGGAATAGTCGGCCAGTGGCAGGCTTATACCCACAGCCTACTTCCTTGTGAGTCTGACCAATTTCCTACCAACGATCAACGTTGGTTTCTTTTAACCATGACCACAATATTTTCCTAACATTAAGTAACATTTAGTACAGAGGACTTTTTGGAAAAATGCCATTTGCATCACAGACACTCGTCTATGTGAGTACATTGTTGAAAAGCAAGTATATAAGCGTTCTTAACAAACAAGTACCACAAAGGCAATCTTGTCTTGAATGAAAAAGAGGAAGGGGAGCACAACACCAAGCTCACAGTCAGAGGTTTTCAAATCAATATTTAATCCAACTATATAAAGTTCACAGAGTTCATTTTCCTCCAAATGTAACTGATAGACTGACTGTCCCTTTGGTGGATTATGCGTTTACACCTCCAGCAACCGGAGAAACCACCAGCCATTACTTGTCTATGGCCTCAGACATGTGTTACCTTGTTTGTTATCTGTAAGTGGGGAAAGGTAGGCTGCTGCTGAACTTTTGGACGACATCACAAGTCCACAGCCAATTTTCTGCTGCTGCTGTATGCCCTCCCTCCCCCTGCAGCTGCATTAGTGCTACAGATAACAAGCAGCTTCCTCAAATCTGCCAATGCTCAGTAGCTCAGACGTTTCTGCTATGATTTGAATGCGGAGTCACTCTCCTGTATGTATCTTGTATCTTCATGTTAATTATAACTGCTGTATTCTGCCAATGTGCCCCCTGATGATCTCTTCATACCGCCTTCCTGCCTGGTCTGTATTAAACTATATAAAGATGCCATGAATTTACACTTGAAATGTAAAAATGAATGTACAAATAGCTTCACAGTGCTCTCTGTAAGAGTGTGTTAGTGGTGCCTACCTCCCGACTGAGAAGCTTGACAGAGCTTAATCACAAAACGCAACCATCTGCTGAAACTGCTTTTTATAAGTTGTTAATGTTATGCATCATTTCTTGGTGGTAGACGCTAAACATTTGTTTTCCAGTGTTACATAGTAATATTTATTGCAAAAAAAGAGCAAGCCATTTGTATTATTTGTATCTGAAGACTGAACCATGGCTATTTTTATGCATATAAACAGCGAGATAAGAGATGCCTGGAACAAACATGGAGAAATCAGTATTAAAAGGATGTTTTTTCTGTATGTGTTTTAAATGCATTGCTGTAGGTTCCGTTAATGTTTAATGTAAGTGCTTTGCAATTGTGAGATCAAAAGAGCAAATGAATGCACACAGAAATGTACACAACATGCTCCTACATGGAATAGTGCTTTTATTAAAACCCAATGATATATATATTTTTCTTTTTACTATAGGTTTATTTAATGAAGAAAAAACAAGGATAGTTCCATTTTGCTTGCTGTACATTCACCACCAACATGACATATCTGTGATATTGTTGACTGTGAAGTACTCCGTTCTTGTTCCCACAGAAACAGCAGCAAAAACATTGAATGTGATGTGACACTGGACAGAGGTGAAGCCGACACGTTAATTGCATGCTCAGTTCGTCATTTATGTACAGTGAGACAATATCAACAGCTGTGGGGACATATTTCATGTTAGTTAGTAGTAAAGTGATGGCATGCAAAAATATAAATGTGAGCTGCAGTTGAAATGACTGATGTCAGTGCTGGCCATGTTATTTTCTTTGTATGTGTCTGAATAAAAGCAAAAGGTAAAATGGTGAGTTGTTTTTATATTATTGTTTGCATCAGTGGCTGTGGTACACTGTGGTCCTGTGAATGATGGAAATCATGTCATGATCCATGTAAAAGAAAATCCTTTGAGTAAAGGTTCTGGAAAATATCCAAGTCCTCAGAGAAAAGGATGATGGAACAGGGATGGATGGTTAGCAAGGGAGAGAGAAGATGGACAGAAGACAGTTATCTAATGGAAAAAAAACATACAGAAACACTACGGTTTGCAGAGGTGCATGCAAACACACACATGAACAGTTAACATGTGCCCCTTCAAACACAAACGAAACTAAATATACTGGTGGCAGTAGCCTTGATGTAGGTGGGTTCAAATACCAGGTGGGAAAATGCGACTGAAGAAAGTGAACTATTTGTTGCAGGATGCCCTTGACCATCCACAGCTGATCGGTTGTAGCACAGGTATATGAATTGTTGACTCCCAGGTGTATGCAAGGTGTATATGAAACCCAATGTGTATACACCTTGCATATGCAACCCAATGAATGTAAAGCAGTCCACAGGTAAAGAGCACTTTAGAGGCTAAAATCAAAGGTGTAAATTACGGAGACGCCCTGAGTCTGGTGTAAATCTGTACTCTTGGTTTACAAATCCGTGCTAACCAGTGCCCATTTGTAAACTGTGCCCATGGATTAAACTGTGCGCACTGATTTGCAAACAATTTCTTTCTTCAGAGAACAAGAAACGGAGCATTTTCATATTGTGCTTTTCACTCCAACACCGACCTCAGTGAGCACAGATTGCAAATTCGTGGGCATGGTTTATGAATCTAAGAGCACAGATTATGAATTCGAGGGGATTTGTAAACCAAGAGTGCAGATTAACACATGGCTCTTTTTTTGTCTCAGCTGAGCCCAGAGGGGCTCCGTAGTAAATAGATTTTTTTTTATGAGCGCCACTTCCAGTCTGAACAAAGCAGCATCTTCCTGAAGGTATGTCTGAGCTCAGCGCTGCGGAAGGCGTAGATGGCTGGATCGATGAGGGCGTGGCTCATCAACAGCACCACATGCAGCTGGAACAGCGATCGGTAACACTCACAGTACGGGTTCATGGGGCACACCATGATGATGATGAGGTGGAGGAAAAACGGCGCCCAACACACCACAAATGCCCCAAACAGGATGGTGAGAGTCAGGGCTCCTCTCATGCTGCTGCCCCTCCACCGCTGACGCCGACACTTCTCTCCGCCACTGGTGGGCAGAGCAGCGATTTTCCTGGCATGGAAGCGTGCCAGCATGAACATGTAGACGTAGAGGAAGCAGATAATCGCCAAGGAAACAACGAAGAAGACAACAAAGCAGATCATGATGAACTTGGAGTCGAAGAACCTCACCATGAGCACGGCTGACACCCCACATGTTGTCCAGATGACACCCAAGATGACTCCTGTGCGCCGCATTGTCATGATGTTGTGGTATCGAAGAGCATGGAAGATGGTGATGTAACTGGAAGTGAAAACAAATAATTTTATTTTCTGCTCAGTTTATATCTTTTGGTCTATTGAGATACACTTGAATGCTTTACAGCTGCACTAATATTTTCAATATTTTTTTAAATTCCAAATGCAACTGAAATCACATTTAGTCATGCCTTTGTGTAGTCAAAAATAATGTCAACATGTTTTTTAAAAATGTATTATTAATAGTTTTTCATTATTAAAAGGAAGAAAAAAGGTCTTTGGGGAAATATTCAATTCAGTTTTATTTATATAGCGCCATATCATAACAAAGTTATCTCAGGGCACTTTTTCGAGTAGAGCAGGTCTAGACCGACTCTTTATATTTACAGAGACCCAACAGTTCCCACCATGAGCAAGCACTAGGCGACAGTGGCAAGGAAAAACTCCCTTTTAACAGGTAGAAACCTCGAGCAGAACCAGGCTCTAGGTGGGCGGTCATCTGCCTCGACCAGTTGGGTTGAAGGGGGAGGGGGGGAGCAGGAGAGAGAGAGCAGGAGGAAAGAGAACATACAGCAGCACAATACAGCTTTACACAGGGATGCAAAGCAATAGTTGTGGTAATGGTATTGATGATAACACCAACAGAAATAATACTAAGAGCAATATTATAATAGTAATACTAATAATAAGCGCAATAACAGCAATAGCAGCAGTGGGTGCAGAGCAGGAGCACGGGGGCAGCAGGTGCAACCATAGATCCAGACTCTACAGCTCCGGAGGCAGAAACGCCTGCAGAAAGCAACAGAAGGAGAGAGTAAGAGGAGAGAAAGCACACAACTACGGGAAGAAGTTGAATTAGTAACAAGCATTGATGGGATATGAGGGCGTACAGATGGAGAGGAAGAGGAGGAGAGAGGAGCTCAGTGCATCATAGGAAGTCTCCTGGCAGTCTAGGCCTATGCTCTAGTTGGGTAATAGGGTACTATGAGCTCTTTAAGATATGATGGTGCCTGACCATTTAGGGCTTTGAAGGTAAGGAGAAGGATTTTAAATTCTATTCTGGATTTTACAGGGAGCCAGTGTAGAGAAGCTAATATTGGAGAAATATGATCTCTTTTCCTGGTTCTTGTCAGTAAACGTGCCGCAGCATTCTGGATCAGCTGGAGAGTCTTAAGGGACTTATTGGGGCAGCCTGATAATGGAGAGTTGCAATAATCCAGCCTAGATGTAACAAATGTATGGACTAGTTTTTCTGCTTCTTTTTCAGACAGGATGTGCCTGATTTTTGCAATGTTACGTAAGTGAAAAAAGGCAGTCAAAGGTTTGTTTTATGTGGGAGTTAAAGGACATATCCTGATCAAAGATAACTCCAAGATTCCTTACGGTGTCGCTGGAGGCCAGGGCAATGCCGTCTAGAGAAACTATATCTTTAGATAATGTGTTCGGGGCCAAGTACAATAACTTCAGTTTTGTCTGAGTTTAACATCAGAAAATTGCAGGTCATCCAGGTTTTTATGTCCTTAAGGCATGCTTGAAGTTTAGCTAATTGGTTGGTTTCATCTGGCTTGATCGATAAATATAATTGGGTATCATCAGCATAACAATGAAAATTTATGGAGTGCTTCCTAATAATATTGCCTAAAGGAAGCATATATAAGGTGAATAGAATTGGTCCAAGCACAGAACCTTGTGGAACTCCGTGACTAACTTTGGCATGCATAGAGGATTCATCATTAACATGTACAAACTGATATCGATCTGATAAATAGGATTTAAACTCTGGCTATAATAATGGACGACACATTTCCCACTGTACAAAAATGAAACCAAAATATCCCGGATACGGGAGCTGCCATCTTGCTCTGGTGACGTAATTTGGTTTCTTAAGGAGAGGCTGGATACAGGCCTGTTTAAAATAGTCCAGGACCAGGCCAGATAGAAGAGACTAGTTCATAATGCCAAGAAGCCAAAACCTCTTTGAACAACTTGGAAGGAAGAATATCAAATGTACAAGTGGTGAGATTAGTATTGGACACACTGTCGACCAGATCTCTGAGGGTAAAGGGGGTAAACTCATCTTACAGCGTGGTGGAGGGTGAGGGCTCAGGTGAAGGTAGAGGTGATCCAGCAGGAGTAACTGATGCTTTAATGTTTTCTATATTTTCAATGAAATACTTTTAGAACTTCTCACAGTCCTCTACAGAGGTGGCACAAACAGTAGCTGGGGGCAGGGTTACTAGACTGGTGATGGCATTGAAGAGAAATCTGGAGTTATGCTTTTTAGAGGCAACTAGATTGGAAAAGTAAGAGAGTCTCTCACTCTTTACCAGTGAATTAAATGAAGATAATAACTCCCTCATATGGAGTTGATGAACTTGAAGTTTAGACTTTTTCCATTTACGTTCAGCTCTTCTACATTCATTTTTTAGTTTTCTAATATTTTCATTTATCCAGGGCTTTGTGTTGGAGGGACGACATGTCCTAATTTTCATTGGGGCTATTTGGTCCAGATTTCTCAAGTAAATGGTATTAAATTGATTAATCATGTCATTTACATTGTTGCACTTGAGTAATATAACCATGAGCACTGAAGTCTGCAGCTGAATTGCCATTTAAAATGCGTGTGTACACTGTTTGCTTAGAACAGGGAATGGCAGAAATGCAGTTTATATCAAATAAAACCATTTTATGATCTGAAATAAAATCCCTCAAGAAGAGGGAGTTCATGTCTAAACCCAAGGTAAAAACTAAATTGGAGTGTGGCCCCTTTCATGTGTAGGAGAAGGTACATGCTGTTTAGATTAAAAGATTCACATATAGTCAGATGTGAAATGATTATCAGGATGGTTAACATGAATATTAAAATCACCAACCAATAAAATATGGTCATAACTAAGAGCATTAGAAGAAAATTCTGATAAAAAAACTACTATTGGGTTTAGGAGGGCGATAGATAATAATACAGCACACAGGGGTCACTGTAGCTCCTGTCACTGTTTGTTTTAAGTTGTGATTCCCTGAAGGCCTCGTGATTGTTTTATCTCACTCTAATGGTGGAACATGATTATCAGATGTGTTACTAGGGTGTGGCCTATATAACATACCAGTGCCTGTGTCCTACTATGATTGTTGATCTAGAAGAAGGCCTGAGGGCCAAAACGTCATCTTAGGCTACATCCACACTAATATGTTTTCATTTTAAAACCAAATGATCTCCATACACACAAGCATTTATCACCATTTCAGAAATAATCTTCGTCCATACTACACAGCTGAAAATGCATATCACATGACCATTGAAGTGGAACAAAATAGCCTTCAGCATCTTGATGCCTTTGAAATGGGGATTCTGATGGATTAGTGGGCTGGGGTGAAATACATTCATACCATCACAGATTCAAATCCATCCATCCCTATAGGCCTATACCTAATGTATGCTTTAAAAGTACTGTAAATATTCATCTAAAACATTTCTGTGTGCAAATCCAAACTCTACATACATACCGCTCCACAGCAATAGCCAGGAAACTGGAAATGGAGCCCACAAACGACATACACAGCAGGGAGTCCATCACATCATCCAGCTTCGTCTCTGAGGAACCTTTCTTCTCCAGCTGGCCCACATTGGCAAACACAATCATCAGGTTCTCCAAGGTTTTGGTGAGGCTGGCGATGGTGTTGAAAGCCGCCAGGCTGCAGATGAAGCAGTACATGGGCGAGTGGAGGTTTCTGTTCCGTATGACGGCTACCACAACCAGCAGGTTTTCGGCCAGGCTCACTACACCGATGGTGAAGAAGAGAGGGACGGGGACCTTCACTTCGGGGCAGTCTGACTGGTTCACTGTTGTAGCGTTCATAGTTAATCAAGAAGGTGTTCTGTCTAGATTAAAAATGTATATGAAAACTACAACTACCTAGATATGTTAATGCTAAATTCACAAGATGTGAAAAAGGGTTGCATGGAATTTTTAGTCTTATCTTCAGTGTTGGACTAGATTAACTGCAACTAACCTTAGATTGTGTCTAGGTTAGCCTCAGTTAGGCTATCACAATATCTTAATTTTTCAATCTTGCCTTAATCCTTTACTCTGTGCTCAGTGTAGTTTAGTGTAATGACCGGCAATGCCCAGAAGTTCAATGTGACCTAAAATAGCGGTGGTGTTATCAGCTGGTACAGTGTGACTACTTCCTCCGCTGGGTAATCACTTGTCACAAAATGTCCATTTCACATATGTCCTACTTTCAGCTGAGGTTGGGGGGGGGTGGTTTTAGCACAGCTCAGTCATGATCTACAGCCATGTGGCCGCATCTCTGCTGTTTACACAAGGGACATACAATCGATATTTTGTGAGTGTTTTGTCAGACAGGGAGTGTTTGTCCAGGGCTTACAGACAGTCAGTTATTGCCAAAGTCGTTTATATGAGATTGCAGTGCAGTGGTTTAGATTGCTGATCTTTGGAACTGTGTCGATCCAATCCAGTCTGCTTTCTCTTCGAGCTTGGTAAAAATGCTTGTTTGATGAGTCACCTGTGGAAAGACAAGTTAATAACATCCACAGGTATAGTCCTCGTGCTTTTGTTGAATGTGTTGCATAGATTCAATAACCTCCCTTCCAGTGTTTCACATACTGAATTCAGTATGAATCATGTAGCATTTGGAGTTCATTATTTCCATTAAACCTGTATTTTCTCTTAGATGAGTAGTGTGACCTTTTATCCAAGGTCTAACAGCTCATCTGATAGAGAAGTCTGCCCTTCAACTTGAAAATGGTTAGTTCCACCTTTGTAATTGGGCAGTGTTCTTACAGTTATGAAACGCATTTAAAAAGGAACCTTTTCTGATCATCATAGTCATAATTACAATGAAGGAAATACTCTGTGATCTGGGCTTTGAGTCTGATTTACTGCCAGGCTGCAGACTGAAGATTATTATAATAATTATACCAAGCTTTTATCCAAAACCCTCTGATCCCTCTTTTCCTTGTCAATTCCAAAGCAGTCTCAATGTTTTCAGAATAATCAAAGGTGCTGCATTAAATCCAATAAAACAAATGTTTAAACTGCTCTGTAACATTGCAAACTTCATCACCACCCATGGGCTTGTAGAAATGACAGTACAAAAGCAAAAATGTAAAACAGAAATAGTAATCTGATTTTGCTGTGCTTTCAGATACATTTGCAGTTACGTCACAGTCATGGATTCCTGGAGCAGTCCATTGTTTGCCTCCTTATTTCTCAATTGGGGAGAGAGGAGCATAACAGTCAACGGCTGATCAAAGTGTCATCTTCAAGTCTATCTGTTTTTTTGTGTTTCTTGCCAGATGCTCCTGCTTTTCTAGGACTGAGTTCATAATCAAAACAATACTAAAGAGCAACACACACTGGAGAGGTGTCTCAAGGAGAATTGCCTCATTTGAACAGAGTCAGTTGATGGCTGTAGCAGTACACATCAGACGTGTCATACAGTTAGAAGTAGTGAAGGTACAGCAGCCGGGATGTGCCAATCTGGGGAACAAAGGGGATAAAACTGTTGCTTTTCCGGAGAGTTGACATGTTGTTGCTCGGAATTAGACCTTTTTCACAGCAGACATTTTAGCATGTCATAGCGAAAAGCACAGGGGTAAGTGATAACATTAAAAACAACTGCATTCCATTTAGGGGACCTAGTTCCAGGGTCCTGATGTTGTGCATGCTGGCTCACTGTCATTGCTTACTGAGACACTTAATAGAACGGAGCCATCGTTAACAAAATTAGTTTCACCCCAGCTTTTCCTGCTATGATGAGTCAAAATGTCTGCTGTATAAAAGGCCTATAGGACCGTGGCATATTCTGAAAAGGGGCATTGCGGGAGGACGCGCACCAAGATGTCGCTGCTTGGTGGGCTTATATATAAAACAATGGGCGCTGGTGTTTTGACGCAGGTCATACACCTTGAGTCTGTGTTGCCCTTCAGAGTCTACAGTACACTAATGGCTCTGTGAGGCTGGACTCAGGCAAACAGTGCTTTGAGCTACATGCTAACATAAGCATGGCAACATGCTAATAATGACAATGCTAACATGCTGATGTTTAGCAGCTATAATGTTTACCATGGTCACAATCTTTGTTTAGCGTGTTAGCATACTAACATTTGCTAATTAGCACTAAACACAAAGAAATGCTGTGGCTGATGGGAATATCATTATGTTTGCAGGTATTTAGTCATAAACCAAAGTTTTGGGCAAAGTAAAAATTTAGACCTGATTTTGGTGCTATAGGAAAAGTTCAGAGATTACCAAAAGTTAATAGAATGTATCCTGTGGGCAACAATGTCTGTACCCAAGTTCATGGCAATCCAGTCGTTATTTGTCAAGATGTTTCAGTCTGGACCAAAGCATTGAGCGAATGACAGAACGGATCCCTGCTGCTAGCTTTGATAAAACCTGTTATTTTTGTGTTTTGTTCCTCAGGTTTCACTGCACTTTCACGAAAGAAAGAGTCCGCATGATCCATGAGCTCAAGCAGAAAGACCAACCCATTGCTCATCTTTGATTAGTACAACATGAAAAATAAATAATAACAACCCTGACAGACGAAACTGTGGAAAGGCCTGTTCATATTGTCATCTGTGTTGTTCACAGTCTCACAGGGATTTATTGACAACATAATGACAGAGAGTGAAATTATCTCCACTGGTGGTATAAACAGTTCAGAAATAATTTCATTGGGTTTTGTGTGTCTCTGTTTGTGCGTGCGTGTATGTGTGTGTGTGTGTGTGTGTACTTCTCTGTTAATGAAGGATAGATTAGAAAAATCACAAAGTGTCATATTTTTCAAGGTGCTAGTGCTTATGCTTATGTTTAGGGTGTTTGGTTAAAAAGTAATGTAAGGATATTTAATCAGTACATCTTTAATTGTTATTATCATTTTAGTGTTTTAAAAATTGTTAAAAATGTTTTGATGAATGCAGGTTTTATTTATGCTTCATGAAGTCTGGATTTAAGTTATGATTAGATTTAGTATTCTGGGGAATTAGTGAAGTCTAGAGAAATACCTCACAAGTATAGTAATACAAAACTGTGTGTGTGTGTGTGTGTGTGTGTGTGTGTGTGTGAGAGAGAGAGAGAATAGATCCCCCTAGCACATGGTCAATATTCAGATGTCATCAAACTTAAGGTCAAATAAACCTTTGGGATAAAATTAGCAGGGACCTGGTAGGTTATTGATTAAATGACAGAATGAAATTGATTAAACACTCTGAAGAGACCCCCATCATTTCATTCATTTAACTATGTCTTTCCCCTTGTTGAGGATAAAAAGCGTTCTCATGATGTCATTCCTGTGATGTCAGGCAGTTAACATCTGCACACATATAGTATATAGTACATGTAGGGCCTATTCTAGCTTTTTGGGGGCCATATGCAAAATGTTGTTTGGGGTGGTCCAGGGGCATGCACTTAACATTTAAATGCATCAGTCTGGTGCACTTTAAGAGGAAAAGAGGCAAGATCAGTGGGGAAAAAAAAACAAAAACAAAAAAAAAAAAACCTCTAAAATCGGAATCTTTTTTTCCTCTCAAATTCAAATCAATCGTCTCAAGCTGACCCCAGCAATTAAAACCTACAGAAAATTATAACAAATGGGAAACACTGGGGCTCCCCTACATCAAGACACTCCTGAAAACATACAGGATTTATAGACTCTGCAATGTAACATCTCCTAAATGCGCATAAATGAAACAGATGCTGCATTTTCCTTAAAATATTTATTTGAAATGTTAGAAACAAATTTGTTTAGGAATCAAAATTCAGGCAAACATTGCAAGTGATAAATACTAAACATAACAATATCCCTTTCTCACCCCAAAAATATATAAAATAAATGAGGCCATTTCACAGAATGAACAAAATAAATTAGTCAATTGCACAGAATAAACAAACACAATGACACTAGCATCCATATGAAAGTGCAAATGATAAAAACACATAACAAACCAATAATATGTTGCGGTTAACGTGGAACTATATACCTGTAACACTAAGCCCCCTTCATGACCATTTTGGGTCTGTTTCTTGTGAGTCAGCAGGTGGAGGCTGGTATCCCCTCACTAGCAGAGATCTGCATGATCACAGTCTGATGTCTTCATCATCATCTTCAAAACTTCTGCTTCCTGGCTTTTTTAGAAGCAAAGTCATCGATGATATCATTGTATGATAGCTGCTTGCCAATCTCCTAATTGATGCCGATTATAGCAAGTCCACTGAGGTGATCCAATGGATGACCTCAAGTAGGCCTTAATGAGCTTTAGCTTTGAAAAGCTTTGTGGCTGAAGGAGAGAGGCTCCAGTGCAGTCATGTCATCCGAAGGCAGGCTTGGCGAGTTGTTGATTTCAAGAGCCAGTTCCTTTCCATCAATGTCATCTTCATCTCCAGTGCTTAATGTGCTGCAGAGCTCGTCACACTGGTTGGACAATGCCTCACCATCCAATTTTCTGAAGTTAAGCGGCACTCCAAATCTGGCTCTCACTTCACCCAGTGTTTCAAACCTTTCCTCTATTGACTCAATGGTAGTGTCCACAACCACATTAAAGAATGCAGTTTCTAGCCACTTCATGGCATCTCCGATAGGCTCATCTGGGGCTTCATAGGCAAGGTGTTTCCTTGTGCTTCTAAGCCTCTTCTCTTTAAGCACAGCCTCCACATTCATCTCCTCACATATGTCTTCAGCAGAGGCCTGAGCTGCAGCAAAGCTTGTGTGTGAGGAGGTCAACTGCCACATCAAGCTGCATTATGGCAGACTGCAGCAGCTTGCTCACGTGGTTTACTTGGTTGACGATATCATGTCATACCACTGCGCAAATGTGAAATATGAAACAAAGTGCGCAAGGACTTTCCTCCAGCAGCCTTGCTTGAACACCTTTGTTCCTCCCCTTCATATTGGTCCTATTCTCGTACGACTGTCCTCTGCAGTCGTCAAAAGGAATATTCAGCTCCTCAAGCCTGTTCAGAATCAAAGATGATAAGACCTGTTGTTTGGGAAGCCATAAGAAATCCTAGAAAGTGTTCCTTGATTTCCAGTGCTTCGTCCATTTTGAAAGTCCTTATGACGACCAACATCTGCTTTTGGTGGCTTAGGTCAGGAGTACAATCCAAAATGACTGAAGTCACTGAGTCAGTCACCATTGTGTCCAACATTTCCCGACTGATTGAAGCCATCAGCTCATTTTGGATCCCATTTTCAAGATAGCTGGAATGACTGCACTGCCCACTTTTCACACAATCAATGTGCTGCTTCATGACAGGATCAAATTTGTCAAGCTGCTCCAGCTCTTTTAAGACGTTTCCATTGTGTTGCTGGTGTAATGTGTTTGCAGACCCCCTCAAGGCAAGATTCCTCTCAGCTAGAGATTGTATGATAAAGATCAAGGGGGTCAGGACATCTCTCCAGCGCCTCGTCTCAGCCTTTAAAAGTCCTGCCTATTTGTAGATGCAGTTCCAAATCCTTCCATGTTGCCATGTGGGTTGTGTGCTCTGGACTGCTTTCATGACTTCTCAGAGGTATGCCTATGTTTGTCCAGATAGAAAGTCCCTCTGTCATTAATTTATAGTCCTTTTAGAATAACTTGCAGCAAAAGTAAAGTGCATTGTTTTTTTCTCGAGTAGGTAAGCCAGGTCCACTTGATCTTTTCCCTATTCACTAATGTCCTGTAGAGATAATGGTGATGGAAGCTTCTACCATCTTTTTTGGGAAACATGAAATCTGGGCTAACCTGAAATGGTCCTCTACCCATTAGGTCTGTCCTGATTGAAATTGAGGGCCAATCACCTGGATCAATTGGTTAGCCAAAAGCAGGGCGTGGTGCTCGTGAGTCTGCAGGTGGTGAAGATGGACCTGGTATCCCCTCAGTAGCAGAAACATCTGGCTCTGCTTGGGCTGGCCCTCCAAAGTATTTCAGAAGCGTCCCTGCAGAGACAAAGATCCTTAAGTTAATAAACACAGTTTATCAAAAGTAAGTATTATTCATATTTTATTACTCCTGAAATTAAAAATGTTACTTATTATTTTAGTAACCCTTTCTATGAAGCCCATGTCTATAATGAATTATAAACATACTTATAATGTGTTATAATCTGCATAATTATAGGGTCCGACATAACCGATGCCCCGGGGCCAGTAAAAGTTTATGCAGGGCAAGTTGACTGGCCAGTCACTGGCCCATCTGGGAAAGACAGGCGAATACTAAGAGTCACTAGTGGATGGAGAAGCTTATTAACACAGCCTACCACTGTCATGATCCCAAGGACCTTTGTGTGGACTGTGTGTTGTTGCTCTTATTTCCTGTTTTATTTTGAAATCCCGGTTCTTGTTTTCTTGTGTGCCTTTTATTTCCTGTCTTGGTTCTTTCTCCCGCCAGTTTTGATTGTAATCACCTGTGTTTCATTACCCACCTGTGTCTGCTTCCCTCATTGTCTCCTCCCCTTTATATACTGGTCCTGTTCCTTTGTTCCTTGTCGGTTCGTTGTTAGTTGTCTCTCCCTGTGTGTCAGTTTCCCTGGTTCCCAGAGTTCCTGGTGTCCGTGTCCTGTTGTTTCTGTTCCACGGATCTGCATGTAAGCATTTTTGTTATTTAATAAAACTACATTCATCTGCACCAGTCTGCCTTTCCCATGTGCGTTTGGATCCTCTCCCTGCTGCCTAGATGGCAAATCATGACAGAATGAACCAACAAGGAACAAAGGAACAGGACCAGTATATAAAGCGGAGGAGACAATGAGGGAAGCAGACACAGGTGGGTAATGAAACACAGGTGATTACAATCAAAACTGGCGGGAGAAAGAACCAAGACAGGAAATAAGAGCAACAACACACAGTCCACACAATCATGACAACCACACTGTATAGAGTGAGCTGCCCTTACCGCTAATTCAGTTAAATTAAATTCTGTATTTATTTATATAGCGCCAAATCATAACAAAGTTAACCAACAATTCCCACCATGAGCAAGCACTAGGTGACAGCGGCAAGGAAAAACTCCCTTTTAATGAAAGAACGGAGTGGACGTGGGATCCCAATATATCACCGATGTGGCATGTTGGCAGTAAATTAATCTCACACTACAGTAAATCTGCTCATACACTATAGTGTTTATAGTGTTTAGACCCAAAACGTGTTATTGTCATCTCATATAGCAGTCTAGCCCTATTATGAGACACTTCGCTGAGGTACTAATGTTAGTTCAACACAATAGACAGGCTGCTTATGAATTTCTTATCACGGGTTCCAATGTGTTTGCGCCCAGCACAGACTTTTCTGTTTCAGCTGCTCACTGCTCAGTGACTGTATTGAGCTAACACTAATGGAAAACTAAAGTCAACTTTTACTGTAGCTGACTGTCTAATGTCGAGTGCTGTGGGTTCTTGGCAGGCAGACGTTTCTTGCACTAATCTCCCAAACAGAGACAAAATAAGTCATGATGTTTCATAGTGTTCAGTTTTATTCAAAAAACATGGACAGCAGGCTAAACAAGCAATGTGACTTCCATCGGCTGTGGCATCAGATGATGGTGTTGTTAGCTACTTCCTAAACACACAGAGTGCCTGGAAGGGTGCATTTGATTTATTGTTCCCATCCTTAACAAATGTTATGTTGGACACTGAATTATAGTTATAAGCACCCATAAATATTCATATATATATGCCGCAACAAGGTGTCTTCCCGCCTGCTGTCAGACACACCAATTTTATTTCAGCCATTTGGTAAAGTGCACTGTATAAGGCAGGGTTTATTTGCAAGCAAACACTTGCTAGTTAGCCAGCTAGCTGAACAAAAAATAGCTGGCTATCTCTGATGTTAGCTAACATCCCCACCCCACTTGTTAGCCTAGCTGTGTGCACAGCAGCACAGGAACACTGGCTGACTAACAGGTGAAATACACTCTCCATAAAATATGCTAAAAGTGAAATCAATATCATGAATGTCTTACCTTTGCTCTGTGAGTGTTTATCTTCTTCAGTTTTCTTCTCTTTTCAGCACCAAAAGGGTACGTCCTTTTCGAGTCCACCATCACCACCAAACAAAGAACTGCACCAACACATTAAAATCTAATGAAGGATGTAATGAAACATCCAGTTGACATTCCAGTTCATCCCAAAGGTGTTGAATGGGGTTGAGGTCAGGGCTGTGGGAAAATTATTTCTTTATGGATCTGGCTTTGTGCACGGGGGCATTGTCATGTCATGTTCACCAAACTCCTGCCACAAGGCCAGTGCCCACTGCTGTCTAAAATTTAATTGTATGCTGTTGCATTTAGATTTCCCTTCAAAGGTAATAAAGGCCGGAGTATACTTGACATGAATTAGTTCATACAACGTGTCGTCTGACCATGTCTGAAGAGGTAGCTTAACAGCCTTCTCAATGGTGGGGCTAGATACGATACATTACTTACACATTACATCACTTATGCAAACACTTTCTTTCCACTCCAGCATTTTCTCTCTCTGCCCATCCCCTCCCCAATGCCATAACCCATACACATTGTATCTTCACTAGTTTCTCCTATTCGTCTTTTTTCATGTGGTGATGATCAAACAGCTGGCTTTACAGTGACTGACATGGCGTATGGTCTTTCCTCCCACGCTGCATAATGAGGAAGACCTGCAGCTTTAGCATGCACAGTAGTAGAGCTTAACTGATATCATTTGGGCATTTGGGCAGAGCAGCAGCTTTAATTAGATCAATAAATGTCATTAGCCGGAAAAGGTAAGAATGTTTGTGCATATATGGCACTACACGCAGCTGGAGTATTGAGAAGCAAAGAAAGGGTCAATAATGGGTGTTTTTTGGCTGAAATATAATTGTAAACCTTGCACAGTTCTCAGAAATGGACTGGAGTATAAAAGCCCATTTCTGTTTTATTTCTATTTACCTGAAATGTATCATGATTCCTATTAGAAAAGTTGTTTAAGTGAGCCATGACGATGGAAGAACTGTCACTCAACAGTGAGCTCCCATTGAAAGATGATCAAAGCCATGTGAATCAGCCAGAACTGCACAAAGAGGGAGCAGGAATGGTAATGGAAGGAGCTTTAGTTATATCTGGACAGAGTGTCAGCCCTATCCACCTCTGCTTGCTGTCTTTTCATTACACAGTAGTCTCAGATCTTAGCTGTTATTTTCTGCCTGTACTTTAAGGTGAAATGTTTCTCAGCAATATATTCTCATAATGTAACCTTGATTGGTTTATTCTCCTCTTCCAGGGTTGCCATGGTCAGACATACTAATCTGAACACTTTATTATGTAGATACATTAGGCTTTAAAAACTGAAGACATTGGGTTTCTGGTACTTACAGCTATGTGAGCATGCACTTACAGTAATGCACTCCTATATTCTGTATTCATAAACACAACATAGATGAACATTTATTTTGACAGACCCTGCTAAATCCTTGATAAGACATTGTAAATGTAAAAGCTTGAATTAAATGAAGAATCATGTAAAAGCCTTACTTGTTCCTCACTCCGCTGCCAGCTGCTTAAACAACCTTCTTGTTTAGAGGCATTTTAGAAGATGATTTTTCTTTTTTTGTCATAGTTTTTGCAAAGCATCTCACAAGAAGGCACTGATATAAGAGCTGAAGTGAACCTATCTTCAAGAGGGTTTTATGCAGTGGATTGGGTTTACGCGGGAGAGACAGGGAACACTGTTGTTGTAGCCTTGAAAGGCTGCCTCACCAAGGCTGTGACGCATATTATTTCGTCCATTTCGTTGTTTTTCTTTTTAGCCAGTATGTCCATTTATGATCAGCACAAGCATGGTCAGTGTAGTGACCCTCTCCCTGCCTCTCTCTCCTTTTTCTCTCTCTGTCTGTCCAGACAAATATCTCATTTTGTTACATTTTGATAATTAAATGAAATAGCACCTGGTGATATTACAAGCTTATTGGTCCAAATATGGAAGATCCAATATCCAACAATTTCACTGGTGCTATAGAATGATTAATTGTAAGTCTTCCTGCATGTGGATAGTCGCCATAAATTAAAATGTGGTATGCATACAGTGTGTTCACAGCAAATGTTTTTAATCTTGCTCAGGTATGTTGGATTAACTATTAACTATAAACTATTCCCCAGTAACTAACTCTGTGTTTAATCTGCCAGTTGACTGTTTACTAAACCTCTCCCCTGAACAGCTATTGACCTTTAGTTTAGCAACCGTAATTATGCCCAACAGGTCTGTCAAGTTTTGGGTTAGTCCACATGCCACAGTGGTGTGCATGGGGCTGTAGTAAGAGCAATACTCTAGTTTAATAGTTTAAAGAGTTTGGAGGGTGCTGTAATTTTTTCTGACATAATGTATACTCTATTTGTTAGCATATATGGCTTGCAACCTACATTAGGCTATCAGGCTACATTTTTAAAAAGCCCCATCAACGACTAACACATCCGTTGTATAGTATTTCCCCCGTCCTATCAGAGTTTAGGCTAACGTTAGCAGCCCTGTCCTGCTTTTTATTGGACACTGACACTCGCCAGCCAACATATGTCCAATATCCAAGTTAGCGTCACATTTGCCATACACAAATACTTTTCTCTTTAAAAGTGAAACTAGGCTACTGGTTGAAAAGACAAACAAGTAGGCTACTGGTTTACCGGTATGTTAAAAAACACTCTGATTTTTCCTTATAATAATTACAATACTAGGGCAGACTAGCTCTACAGTGCAATACAATAATGTTGTTTTATTTTTACATCTTCTACATGGATCATCAACTGGTGAAGATGCTGACTTTTTGCCTGAAACATGCAGCTTTAGTCTGTCTTTTAGCACAATATATTGTATGTTGCCATGAAGTCTATAGTCATGAGCCCTTTTACAAGATTCTAGTCTTAAAACAAGTCAGTTTGAAACATTAACAGGTCAGCCACAGACAACATTTTCAACCAACTCATGGAGCTAACTAGCTAAGCTAAGGAGCTAATTAGCTAGCTAGTAACAGCTGATAAAATCTGCTAGCAACATTTGTCATTCCAGCCAGCAAAATTGATGATTTGGAATTTAGAAAAGAGATGCTGCTTTTGTCTACCTCTGTCTGAAATCAAGACCTATTATTTCAAAAACTACTATAAATTTTTAGGGTAAATCTGCCACCGTTATCATTGTTAACTGCAAATGTACTGTGTGAATGGAAAGCTTGACAGGTGTAGCAACTGTATCTTGGTGAAGGATCAAGTGCCAGCAGAAATAAACAAAGATCCAAAATTTAGCAGTTGGAAAAAACATTTTCTGCTGCAGCATTACCTGTCATTAATACAGGCTATTCTTGAGGTGCAGTGTTAAGAGCAGATAAATTTGAGGCCTCTTTCATATCATCATGCTGTGACATATATCCATGATTGAAAGACTTAAAAGGAACATTTACAAGTTGTAATGAAGCAACAAATACTCACATTTGAAGGGAGACTTGCAATAATAACTTTTACGCTTGAAGAATTTCAGGGATGAGTCATGAGTGTACTGACAAAGCGGGTCATCAAACACTGATCTCAAAAACAGTGTAATAATGTTATAATAATTTTGCATCATTCAAGCCTCAAGTCCTTTTGAAAAAGGCTTCCTGACCTTCTGGAAATAGCCCCGCTGGGCTGATATGCCAAGAGAAAGGCATTCCAGAGATTGCAGTGCGAGTGAAAACCATGAGAGTCCATCCTTGTTTGGGAGGTCGGATAGAAGGGCTGAGAGACAGGAAGCGAGGGACAAACATAACAAAAAGGTGGAGACAGACAGGCAGAGATAGCAGCAGATATAAAGTGACAGTCATAATGAAAGCATGTGTGAGGAGGAGATGGAAGGCAGACAGTGAGGCAGACACGATCAGAAAGTGGTTGAGTATGAGCTGTGGTGAGTCACCTCCAGGGCTTCTTCATTCATTAGACGTACACTCTGTCTCCCTTGGATTCCTGCATTTCCAGAACTCACACAGCCCTCATCAGCTGTGGCGTTCAGCAGACATATGTTATATCAGATAAATACAAAAAACCCACTGGTACATGAATATCTCGCCCCCTGCTTGTCTGAGTGGACCCTGTGGGAAACCACAGACAGAAAAGTCATTGAAAATTTCCCAATGTCATAATTCTGCATTTGAGTGGCAGTTTGGCTCTGCAGAGAGAGAGCTGTGTATAGGTGTTTAAAGGTTTTATTCTTGATGTAACAAAAATATCCTCAGTTTTTCTCTTTTGATTTCCATGTAGAGAGCAAAGATGATGCATACCACTCTTATAATTAGGTAATGGAACCAGAATCGCAGTCACTTTATTTTTTAAGTGCCATGAGGTACAGGAATTTAGATTGGTTGAGGTGGTGCAGGTTCATTTGAACATCGCATATAACATGATACGTTTACAGTGGCATACACACACAAGACATAAAGACATGTTGCTTAGTGCAAGAGGAATGCAGAACATAAAACAGACAGCTGAAACTAAAACTAGGACAGTATGTGTTGGATATACTCTGTACAATGATAGTGCCCAGTACTGTATATTAGTAGCAGATATGTTATGCCCCCAGTGCAGCAAGGTGCTGGATTGGACTAATAGTTTACAATAATTTACACAATAATAACGAGTAGTTAGCATGTACCGTGTAAGGAACAAATCAGGAATGACCTAATAATTAATGAACCACTAATTCAGAAGTAAGACTTTACATCAATCCATGTCTGCACTTTTGTATTTGTGTGGCTTAAGAAAATGTTTCATGGCAAGAAATTACAAATATGGTGAGGTTACTTTGCACATACAAGACTGTATTTTACTGTACTGAACTGGCCTAACAGGTAGTGCATTTGGCTGCTCTGAGATCTATTAGAGTACTGGTTTCCAGGTAAAATCAATTTGTGTGTTTACACAACTACTACAAGTAGTTCCCGAATAACTGAATCAAGGACTATATAGTATATAATTATTAGTTTCTTGTGAAAAGACTTCCAGATACCATGTTAATGGAATATTATGTAAGGAATAGTTCATAGATATCTGTGAATCTACATACTGACTACTTTCATTAAGGGTAAGGTTGGCAATATTCTGTATTTTTGTTATTGTCAACAAAATCCATGAGAAGACCAAAACCAACAATGTTAGTCCGTCCCTCAGTACTTCCTGATGTCCCTACCCTGTCTTTGACACTCCCAAGCCCACTGATTCCTACTGACGACATAAATCTGTAAAAAATGCTCACAAAATACTTTCATTTTTTAAAAACTGTAGTTTAGAGCAAATATTACTCAAGCAGGAGTAAATATATTTGTTGGGGACTACTTTGAGCTGTGGCTGAATACTCATTTGGTGCACTACTGAGTATTTACAAAAACATTCATTGTTGCTTTTGATCTTTTCATGGTACTTGTTGAAATTAAGAAAAATATGGAATATCACCAGACTTATCCTTTAATGAGTCTTCATGATCAACTCTGAAACAGCTGTTGAGCAGCATAAACAAGCAACTACTCGAGAAATATGAGATATTATTTCTGTGCTCCCAATTAAAGTGGTGCATCATACTGAGAGGTAATAGTAGTCCTTCATGACTTCATACAGTCTATGGGAATGTTTCATTAGCATAGTATGTTTAAATGTGTTCTCAATTAACTTTTCATTATCTACAATGGATCTTTTTTAACAGCAGACATTTTGACTTGTCTCAGCAGGAAAAGCACAGGTGTTACTAATAACATTAATGATGGATATCCATTCTATTTAAGTATTCTAGTAAGCCTAAGGTCTATGCTCCTTACTTTTATTATTTACACTGGTGTCTTCTGTGAAAAAGGCCTAAAGATTACCAACAGATGTATTAGTAATATAATGAATGCAATGAATATGAATATGTGGGCTGATGTAGCTGCAATTCCACTGATAAAATTCAAAAACACAATGAAACAACTAAGATTGAAAATATTTTCAAATTTTCCAGTAGTCGATATCTGCCATTTTCACAAGGTAGAAAATCCTCTGAAACATCTTTTAGGCAACAGTGGGACATTAAACTCTCCACTGACACAAACAGGAATTATATATATTTAAGATTGCTTTACATGGTTTTTTAGACCGGCTGTATTTGATTGGTTATTAAGTAAAATATCGGAAGTAGGTTGTAAGAGATTAAACACATTTTAGAAGAATATCTAGGAATTGTACTTGAGAGACTCTGTAAGGCCTTCCTAATGCTTCTTCACAAGAAACTGATTAGTGTAAGAGCACTTCTTCGAATCCAACCCCTGCTCTTAATGGGTCAGTGGCATTTCCCCAAGGAAAGTCATTTGGGCCAGAGGAAATAGGCAGAAGAGAACCAGACTGTGATGCAAAATGAAAGGATGTTTTTGGTGGCTGACCAGTAGAACTTAAGGGGGATTTGATTTGAGGTACCGAGCTTTCTCATTTCCTGCGAACATTACACCCTTTGTTGACTCAACCAGAGTTGTTCTCATCTTAACTAAGGGTGAGGCTGAATCCAGCTTGAGGCAGTTGATGTAGAAGATGATTTAAATTAGATATTTAAACCGCCTTTTCCGGGTTGAATACATTGTTAATTCACATTGTATGTGTTTTACATTTTTTAACAAAATCAATACATAAAGTAAATGAATCAGTAGGTCCTATAACCAGTAGGTTATATAATAGAGGAAGTTGTTCTGGTTGTGGAGAGATGATCTGAAATGTCTCTCCTGAGGCTGACATTGTCTCATAGGATTGTAAAGAAATGCTATTTTTGACGGTCCGTTTCCACTTGTTGTGATGAGGGACATCATTAGGGGCCAAAGCTGAAACAAAATATCTACCTGTATACCTGTAGCTGTGTGTGTGTGTGTGTGTGTGTGTGAGGGAAAGATGGCATGAGTCCATTTGAATCCAGATAAATGTGAATGTTTCTGACCTGAACCCTTGGGTGCAGGCACAGCTGCAAGGCGATAATGAAGAAAAAACATCATATTTTGTGTGAAACCTTAGACCTTACAGCAAAAATATTACAGTCAGTAATCTTGTTAAGCATACACACCATCTTGGGTTAACATTTCATTGTATGTATATATTAAATGAAATACAAAACGCTGCAAAAACAGACTAAATGTTCTTCATATGTTTATTTAACTGTACAGTTATTACATTTTCTTCATATGATGTATTATAAAATGTTTATGCAAGCCTTCGGGGTGTTTCTTTTGGCTGAGGTGGAGAGTTTTTACTTTCCTCATGGCAGACGTAAGAATCCTGTGTTGCACTTCATATGACAATTTCAATAAGAATATGTTGTCAATCTCAATGTAGGCTGCTGTACAGTATATTTGTTCAAAGGCCAAGAGCAGTGAGTCATACAGTCATACAGAAAGAGAAGCCTGTATGGCACTGCCCTCTAGTGATGACTATGAAGTTTAAGAGGTGTGGAGTAATAGAGCCCTCTTTCTATTCTCACTTCTTTTTTAATGCTTTTTTGAACAATGTCAGAATTTATAAACAATAACACATTCTAACCGTTGGCACATGTCTGAGCACAACAACGTGAACTTTTAGAAGTAAACTAAGGAAAACAGATGAATATCAAAGGAAAAAAATATAGAGCAATAATTAATAATAGTTAGAAAAACATTGTTCTCATAAAGACTAAGTATAGTCAGGTTATATTACAGTACAGTATATAAAGTCTTATGCTTCACATATTTTCAGGTCAGTTTTAAAACAATACTCACATGCCTGTGTGTACTTTGAAACAGTTTTTGATCATTGTAATTGTAATTATTACAAAAATGTATTCTGAACATGTAATATAATGGTTCAGTAGTCTGACTTAACAAAATCAAGTGAGTAGGTTCCAAGGTTACGGTCTGTTTAGTGCAAAAGTCCCTTTTTGTGTTTTCACAGGCAGTGTTTTCTTACTGAGCTGTAGTGGAGGGAAAGTAACATAAAGAGGGAATTCTGTACTAAAAAGACTTTAACTTTAACACTGTATTTTACAGTTAGGCTATGTGGATTATGTTTGAATTATTTCAAACAAATTATATGTTAGTTCTCATTTATACAAACTACATTATTTGAAAAAGTGACAGCCCTAGAAGATACCCACTTGATTTGTCGAACTCTGAAGCCTCATACATCAGCTTTGGTTAAACTTGGAATGCATTTTTTGCACACGATGAGGACTGTAGATTTGGTTCCCCATCTCTTACTTCAGAATCACTTTAGGAAGGGACCTCTTCACAGCCAATATGGGGAGAAGTGACAATTACAGCAGCCAAAAACTGTTTCCATGTATATATGGACATGTGAGTATTGTTTCAAGACAGATTTGAAAAAATGTGAACCTATCCTTTAACAGTTCTCAACTTGGACTCATAGAGTTCAAGGTGTCTGAAATATATCCAGATGCAATAGATGCCATGCTTCTTCATGCCATTGTTGCCATGTTTAATATTACATACATTTTGGGATGACTAATTTGAGGTCATGTTCAAGATTAAAATTGAAAAGTGACCCTTTATTGCTATATATTCAGACATTTACTTCCAAACAATTAAAAATGTTTACTAGCAGAACGCCATCTTTTACTTCAGTGGAAATCTACCTGGCCTCCAACCATCTCTCAACAGCGTAAGGGTGTCACTTCACAGTGGAAATGATCAGGTATGAGGTGAAAAGCAGGTCTGATGAATTCTTTGCAGTAAATTCCTGCCCCCTCCCCACTTTTCTCTTATATGTATTTTTTAGTTTTGTTAAGGTATATGTGTTAACTTTGTATTACTCAATCAAAATTGTCTTAATAGTTATTATACAATTTGAATGAATACATTTTAGGGACCTGCAGAACAACTTCAAAATCCTTATGAAAAACAAAAAATGCGGGGTTGTCGTGAATCTGGCCTTTTTGATGTGCATTATTAATCAGTACATTTTCCAGTTTCTCCTTCATTACCAGTCCATACATTATATGTGATTGGAGTGGAACAGATATGGATATTTACATGGCTCAGCATAGATGATCTCCCTGAAATGCTGATCTGAAGGTTCAATAAATCCAGAAAATTACCACCACAGAAAAGATGTTTCTGAATATGCAAAAATGCTGATTCAAATATATAACCAAATAATCTGTATGCCCATTTAAATGTATTTTATGTTTGTATGTGCATTTTCTGAAGACCTAATTATAGTATTATGCTTGGTGCTACATTTGATGTTACTTTGTCATTTTATTTTAAAGTGATAGAGCTGTAATCAAGGTGGCCAAAGGCTTCTTTATATGTCACATATGAAATGAATGTAATATAGAAATTAATGAATATATGCCACCTCATATGAATCCTCATAGGAATCTTCAACTTTGTTTTAAATGTTTGACAAATACATTTTGACAATTAATACAATATACTTATAAGATACATTATATCGACCTGGAGTTACCTTTAAAATAACTGGATGATAGATAGACTGATAGATAGATCTGGAAATAGGTGTGTCTGCACATATACTCTTACGTGTCTTGAAACATTTCTGACGATCCCAGTGGCTCGCTTGACGTCATGACGTCTTGTTGTTGGTGAAGGGGCAGGAGCAGGAGCAGGAGCGGGGCATCGAAGGGGAGCAACCAAGCATCAACTGCAGCAGCGGAAGTGACCGAAGGATGCTCGTGTTTCAGGTGAGATTCAGCGGGATATGATGCTAATTAATCTGAAGGGAAGACAGACAGACGTTCCTGGGCTTCTACCGCTTTACAGCTGAAGGGAAGTTCACTGACTGGAATATGCAGACAGGTTAGTAAATGCTCACTCTGAAATGTTAGCTAAGCAGCTAGCGTAAGCTAAAATGGACTGATGTTAGCTAATGTGTGTCGGCTCGTGTTAGATTCAGTCAGGTTTCAGTATCTTATAGGCCTATAAACATCCAACCTAACAGAAAAGCAGTCGGGTTTTACTGTATTTGACATTACAAGCCGCTATATTATTACCTTACACTAACGTTACCTGGCTGAAGATAAGGCTGCTAGCTTGTTTAACGTTAACAGTGAGACAGAAACTGATTCACCAACTGGAACAGGGTGAGCTGGAAACCAATAACCCACATATTTGCTAGAAAAGCAATACATCCGACCGGCATCAACCTTTTGGGGGAACGAATAGCGCTTTTAAACAACGAGAGAAACAGGAAAATGCCGAAAAGCTGTTGTGTAGCAGGTTGTAAAACTAAAACCAATTAATATTATACATACATATTAATAACCAATGCTTTCACACTGAAATTTGAGGCATATAAGATACATGAATATTCACTGTCAGTGTGGTAAATAGTTAAATGATGCTGGTGACAGTTACTACTGATTGCTAGCTAGCTTGAGTGGGAGGCTGCTGGAGTACAGTCTTACAGTATAGCAGCATCACACTGTCGTCTCCAACTAAACCTCAGGCTAGCCTAACGTTAGCTCAAAGAGTTGGCTAACAGGTTGGTGACCTGGTGTGTCAATCAATAAGTGGGAGGCTGAAGGCTGTTTTGTGGGACCCTGCATACAAACCTAAAGGATCATTTATGCACACACTGTAGGACTAACCTGTTAAATCATGTCGCCATCCATTTCTACTCCACATAACCAAATACTAAACAGATCTGCAAGTAGAAAACCCATTTAACAAGGTCCAAGATTATAGCAAATGTTTTTTATTACTAGCCTAATGCGACTGATCAAACCCACTGCCTATGACTCAATGAAATAATCACATAGCTGAATGTTTTTGAAAGTTTTGTATTTTGTTTGGTTTAATAATTGGGCCAAAAAGAGGAGTACCACCTCACCGTTGCGAGTAATGTTATGACTGTGCTCTCGCAGTTTGCCAGCTTGTGAATTAGCAGATCTTGCACCCAGCCACTGCAAAACTGTTCATGAGCTTCTAGGGATTTGTAACTTTTAATCTCACGCATCTCAACAAGATCGTTTACAGTGTCCGGATATGTGAGTGGAGGTAGTGCATATTGCTCTGTAATCCAGTCATGGGCTGCCAAGTCATATGGATCTACGTTGTTTATCGTGCTTATTGTGTCCCTTTTTTCCCTTCTCCATCAGATTTGACCAATTTAACAGCCAATTTTTAGCCAAACAAACTTCATTCACTAATGACCTCTTTCCACCAAATTAGCTCTGGTTCTTGAACCGGTTCCGTTCAGGATTCTTGTAACCTTGGTGCTATCTAGCAAACCAGCCTGCGTTTCCACCAGTTCTGAGCGGAACCATCGTAAACAAGGATGCATCATCAACAGAGGGCGTTGCACAATGGAAGTAAACAGTAGCAGCAAGATGGCGAATCGCATTGATTACCTGTGAGCTTTTGTTCTGTTAAAACAAGCATGGACCAACTATTAATGATAAGAAGACGTAGAAGACTATTACCATGTAGACCATAGACCATTGTTGTCTCCTCTATTCTCTCTTTCCAACCTGTAGAATATGATACGGCCACTGATGTTGTCACGGTTCGCACTTCAGGTCAAGTAAAATCTGCTATTTTTTTATTCCAGCTGGGAACAAACTTTTCGGATTCTGAACCAATTTATTTTTGGTCGAAATGCTCCGAATGGTTCAAAATTATGTGTGTGAACCGGTTCCATGTTAGTGGAAAAGGGGTACCTGTGATCTCTCATACAGCTCCAGGTAGTGTGGCGCTGAGTCAGACTGCAGAGGCACACAGCACTGTGCTGCTCACTCCTCTATTTGACCTCTACAGTGCCAAAGCTTTGACAGGCCAACACAACTGACCAGCTTCCACCTCCGGCTTCTTGTTATGAGATGTCTTTATTAGTTCTCCCATATTGTATAACCCCCCCCCCATCTTTGTCTGACAACTTACTTTGATTACCAATTAGTGTCAAGTGTTTTCACTTCAATGTTGGAATGTATCGTCAACTACATATTATTTGAACGTTTTGCATAATCTTTTACCGAGGCCCTAATTTTGATAGTCACAGAGATGTATGAGAGGTATGTTTAGATATTATGTGATCAATATGAGGATGTTTTGTTTGCCCACTTACACACAGACATGTTGTACTGTAGAACAGGAAAGTTCAGTTTCGGGCGGTATTTCCTGTTTCAGATGGCTTTGTCTCTATACACTATTCTGCTGTGTCATATCATTTCATTTGTGCATTTTGTACGTCAGGTGTTCGTGATTGCAAATGTGAGGAGTTGTCCAAGGTGAGGTCATTTCCAAGACTGATATATTGATTTTATTTTTCAGATAATTAATAATTCATTTTTTTTATGAGCATCTATGCTCTTCAAAATAAATGACAAAACTATATAATGCTTAAATTTAGATGACACCTTGACAACCCTCTTAATTTTTGGAGTCATAAAAAAAATGTGACTTAAAAATAGGGTCATAGCCAAGAAAAGTTTGAGAAACCTTGGCCTAGAAAATAAAACATGGAGTTTCGTCAATTGAGTGGTATTCTTCTTTTTAATTCATTGATTGATTTGGAAAACAGAAGAATACATATACACTAAAACCATCATCAATCATTTCATAACTTGATCCCAGAGGAATTCAGGGTTTTGCCAAGGAAATTGTTTAGCTGAGGTGGTAAGCCACCCATCTCCTCATTATCAATTTAGTTAGATGATGACGGCCAAAATGGTATAATACTTAGTCAATTATTGATAGGTCGATCGACAGAAAATTATTATTTTTTTTTTTCAAATTTAAGTCAATTATCGTAAAAAATGCCAAACATTGACTGCTTCTAGCTTCTCAGATGTGAATGTCACCTTGCTGTGGGAACTTCTGATAGGCATTTTTCACCATCTTCTGACATGTTATAGACTAATCAATTAATTGCAAAAAATAATCACCAGATCTCTACTGTTAAACACTGCCAGAAACCCTGGATTCTCTGGCCAGCGTAGTGAATGTTTAGTCCCAACTGTTGATAAAATGCTTTTCCCCTTCTCTAGAGAACCAAACCTTTGACTTGCCTCTAACCTGCGAGCCTCCTGCTCCTCTCCTCCAGCATGTGGTGACTGAGACTGAAGCCTGAAGGCACAGTGGGTCTGGTGGCGGAAGCAGGAGCAGGCATCTAGCTTAGATGAAGGATGAAGAGCCCGGTGCACAGATGCAGGGATGTGGAGCACGGGCGTGGGCAGGCTGGTGCAGGAGCCAACTACCTACAGGCCGAGCAGCGCATCCCTATCTCCAAAGACGTCATCACTTCCTCCTCTGCCTCCGCCATGTGGTTCATCAGGGACGTCTGCGGCATCGTGTGCGCTGTCATCACCTGGCTGCTGGTGTTTTACGCAGAGTTTGTGGTCCTGTTTGTAATGCTGTTGCCCTCCAAGAATTTGACGTACAGCATTGTGAATGGGACCCTGTTCAACAGTCTGGCCTTCCTTGCCCTTGCCTCACACCTCAGGGCCATGTGCACTGACCCTGTAAGTGGGACTTGTTTGGTGTTATTTATACACACAAATTAAAAATTAGGTGACAGGCTGTCATGCTTTAACTCTCAATGTCATGCACACAAGTTTAGGGGTTTAAGCTGTATATAGTCCTAATTAATGGAGCTTTATAAAAGTACATTTAGCCTCTCCCCACTTATTTCATTATGAGGATTAATGAGCTGCAAATTATGCTGAAGTCATCTACTGTGTGGTCATGTTTCTTTCTAGGGGGCAGTGCCAAAAGGGAATGCTACTAAGGAATACATAGAAAGCCTTCAGCTCAAACCGGGGCAGGTGGTCTACAAATGTCCCAAGTGCTGCAGCATCAAGCCTGACCGAGCACACCACTGCAGGTAGGGCAAAAAGGACATGAAATTCTCACTGCCGCATTGGCATACACAAACCCAATCCCACGCTTACAGCTGCAGCATTTTGGTGCAGTGAGGAAGTCAGACTGTTATCATAAATTCTGACTTTGGTTGGCCTAATTTTTGAAATAGAAATTCCCAGAATGTAGTGCCCTTCACTTTCTACTAATGTTGTCTTTGTGCATCATTATTGTTGTTGCCTTGGACTGTTGATACAGTACTCATTTTATTTTAATCTTTTCCTTTTTCCTTCTCACGTAACTTGCTGTCTCTCTCACAGTGTTTGCAAACGCTGCATACGGAAGATGGACCACCACTGCCCCTGGGTCAATAACTGTGTTGGGGAGAACAATCAAAAGTACTTTGTTCTTTTCACAGTAAGTTCACTGCAAGAATGAGTCTCTTACATTGTGGGATGACCAAAAACCATAATTAGATTATAAACTGAAGAAGGTTGCCAAACCTTCAGCTTTTGAAAATAAAAGGTTGTCCTCAGATTGTAGCTAACTTTGAGGTCACAATTTTTACTGGCTTTTCTGTATCTATGCAACACTGTGTAATTCCTCTTAAGGAGGTGTTACATGGGAAATCAGTAGTAGTTGCTGTTGTAATGCAGTAAAGATGCAGATAAGGATTCCTCAGTGAATACCACTTTGTTTGCTGTTAGTGTATGTGGTGAACCCTTCATTTTGTCCTTTTTTTTTTTTTAAACCCAGATGTACATTGCACTCATCTCTCTCCACACTCTGGTCATGGTGGTCTTCCATTTTCTCAACTGCTTTGAAGATGATTGGACAAGTGAGTCTTTTTTTTTTTTTTTTTTAAAGTAACCTCTGTAACCCTCAATTCCCTTCACTCATAAAAAGAAAAGCCTTTCTTCTGCTGCTCTCAAAACTGGAGTTCTAAACTGACAATACTCCTTTGAAATGTTTTTATTGGAATGCACCTTTTTATATCAGTAAAATAAAACAATATATTGTGCTTGATGTTATATATATATAAACCTATATATTCTTATATAACCAGTTTGTATTATTATTAACATTGCTTTATCCACTATTTTACTTTAGATAGTTTTTTTATTTATTGAAATTGATAAAATAGACACAAACAGACATACAAAAAAAAAACCCACAAACCGACCCGTTCTGAAGCCTCTCCCTCCACCAGTCACCTCCATTTTCCTTGGACATGTTAATTTGAATGAAGGTGTATGTCACCAGATGAAACGGAATGAGTTTTATATGTATTTATTTGGTTGTTTTAGGACAGTTGAGTTCTTTGGCACGGCGACATGAGCTTTATCAGGCATTGGCTACACAGGCAATCCTTACTAGTAGGATTGGATATAGCATTTTCAGGGGGTTTGTTGATGATAAAAAAGGATTAAACAATATCAGTGTTTTTCCTTTAATGTATGGATAAAAAAGGGAATATTATAGGATTAATACAGTCATTTCTCCTTAGACCTTACAGCACTGTGGGAATATTGTAGTATTTCCCTTTAGGTCCTCTCCACATCTATCAAAAATACAATATTCACAGGTATGAATGAAATTTTGTGCAAACATTTACATTCCTGCTGGACTGCTACTTTAGAACCTTAATGAGTTGCATGTGGAGTTGCACATCAGCAGACTGAGGCACACACTCTGTTGGCATGCCAGCAACATTTTCTTTATTGTGTCTTGCGGTAAAGTGCACTTACTGGCATGGGACATACCTAGAGGCCTTTACGCTCCCTGAACCTGTCCTGTTTGTCATCCTGGTTGCAGTGTGCCATACTGTATGTTGCAGCTTAATTTTTGACTGTTGTCTTCGACTTCTTCCAACATCTGTCATATTTAGATTTAGTTCTGTTAAAGCTGAGGCACGTGTGTGTTTTGGGGAAGCATCAGAGCAGTCTACAGGGCTGACATTGAATGATTGAATGAGTGAATCGTGACTTGCGGACTCTCAAATAATGCTTTCATTTCATAATGAGAATGAGGTTGAAATTATGGTTGACGATAGAAACAAAATTTACCATTCATAAAGCTGCGCCCCCAGACTTTTTATCCAATTCCATTGTAATTTCCTGTTTGACTTATTTCCCTTACTGTGAGCCTTGCATTCAAAAGGCAACGGAAATATTACATTTGGTTTACAGTTACAAAGTGTCCACACACACACACACACACACACACACACACACACACACACACACACACACTAAACCTCCCGATCCTGAACACTCACTAGCCCTCCCCTTTTATAAAGGACCCTTGGCAGGTGGACACAGAATTTCTTCAACGCTTTGCATCCTCACTGTAGTGCTGGAGACTAGTTAACAGTAAAGTGCAGTAGTTTCTTTGTTTGTAGTGTATAGCAGTTCCTCACATGGCCCTCTTTTTTGCCCCTTCACTTCTCTTCCTCCATGTCCCTCAATCCCCAGAGTGCAGTTCCTTCTCTCCTCCAGCAACAGTCATCCTCCTCATACTCCTGTGCTTTGAGGGTCTCCTCTTCCTCATCTTTACCTCTGTGATGTTCGGCACCCAAGTCCACTCCATCTGTACCGACGAGACCGTAAGTGATCCATTTAGTGACCAACAATCCTCCTCCTTTCCTCTTATCTCACTACTTCCTTCTGCTCTTCTCCCTGCTGCTGCCACCTGTTTGCTTTTTAACATTAGCATCCTTGACCTTCTACTTCTAATTTAAACAGTTAACAGCTAAGTGACATCTCTCATTCTGCAGCCTGATGTAGAATAAAGCAACTGTTTATTTATTGGCAGGCAACATATGCAACATATTCCACTCTCTCTTAGAGACGCAGCTTAAACCATTGTACCTTACTTGGTTATTGGGAGCAGCTTAGACATTAACGCATATGGCCTTCCTGTGGAATAAAAGAAAATGTCATAAAATAAAAATTTGTATAAAAGCTAGATGTGCACAACACACCAATGTGAGTATGTGTGTATATATCTCACTCACTGACTCCAGTCGCAACGCTTACCAGAATGCACAGATATGATTGGCTGAGTAGCATCACGTGAGATGATTTACAACGCATGCCATTGGTCTGTGAGTTCACTGGGCCGCTAAACCAGTGCCATTAAGGCTAGAAAAGTGACACTGGTTAAAATTGAAACGCTCTGTCAAAATGTAAGAATTCTCAATAATTTATCAGTTATAGGTCCGGGTTCGGATAGGATGGTGTCTGGTTCTGGACCTGGTCTGCCAATTAGTGACCTCGGTAGGGTTGCTGTCATTACAATGTCTCTGTTACCAACATCTGAGTGAGTAGCGATTGAGTTGCTAAACGGTCCTGCTCCCTCTGCTAAGTCAGCTAGCTATGAGAAGTCGTCATGTTCCGTGACGTGACAAACCTTCAGATGTCTGATGAGGTTCATGGTGTTGAAACTTTTTGGTTTGACTAGGGATTTCCTTGGAACGCACCTTGCAAATTGCAAATGTATTGTCTTTTTCAGACACCTGGTGGAACTGCCAGACCGGTGAGGCCATTTTAGTGGCGCGTGTTATGAGTCATCTGATCGGCTCTTCTGATCAGCCTTTATAGAGACCACTGATCAAACTATTTAGAACAAATATCGTTCGATAACGATAGGTTCGATCAGTCGGAGCACCCTTAGAATAAAGTGCAGTTAATTCCCTGCAAGTCTTTATTTTGACTGAAGACATTATCTGAAAACTGCCACAAATGAAGAAACTTCCAATATTGAGTGCTTTAAAGGTAAATGTGTGACAGCAGCATTCACAATGCTGATGGTAAGACCAGTACTTCTGCAGAGCAAGAAAGTAAGTTAAATGATGGTAACAGCATAGCAGTTGAGAAATCACTGAATCTTCCAAGTGTATAAAGCTCTGCACTCTGCACAAACCCTCCACACAAGCACTGTACATACCTGAGAGCAGAAAATTAGATTTGAATGCAGTGCTGGGTTACCTTGTGCTGTAACAACATTGAGTCAACATGATGCAGTAGGCTTTACTTTGTCTTTTTATGGCTCTGCACTGCCAATAGCCATGGCCAGAGGCATCATGTTTTCGGGTTGTCCATCCGCAGAGTGCGAATTATACAATGACGGTGGGGGTGGTCAACTTTTTCTCCAGGGCGTAAAGGGAACCCAGCACAGTGCGGACGCATGCTTCACTTGACAACAATCTAATTCAGAAACTCTGAAGGTAAGAAAGTAAAGTGTATTAAACTAGCTAGATAGCTAGCTACTTACATTAACCTACAGCGTCTCCATTGGCTTGCGTGACACATGCAAGCATAGACTTTAATGAGGACGCGAGCCACTGCAATGATCGGAGTGAGGCAGGCATACGAGGCGTCCCATTCTCGTGAACGCCTTGAGGGAATTTCTTCAAATTTGGCACAAATGTCCACTTGGACACAAGGATGAACTGATTAGAATTTGGTTGTCAAAGGTCAAGGTCTCTGTGACCTCACAAAACACGTTTTTGGCCATAACTCAAGAACTGATATTTCACAGTTGGTCGGGCAATGAATTGGTGGCTCTCATTGGTGGTCACTGTGACCTCAAAATGACCTTGACAAACACGGTTTTGCCCATAACTCAAGAACTGATGCAGTTATGACAAAATTTCACACAGACCCTAAAGGTCAAAGGTCAACTTCACTGTGACATCATAATATCCTGGAAAAACACTTTAAGCCATTATTCAACACCATAACTCCGGAACAGAAGGGGAGATTATGATCATATTTCACAGTTGGTCAGACACTGAATAGGTGACACTTTTGACTCAAAGGTTATTGTGACCTCAAAATAGGTTTTTAGCCATAATTTAAGAATGAATTGGGCAATTTAGTTTACATCATTACATAGTTAGCATGGTAGCATATATTCAGCCATCGGATGCTAAACACTCTTTGCAGGGTTCTCATTTTCAGACTTCTCATTTTCAGACATGTCAGCTAGAATCACCAAAGTCAGTTGCAGAAAGAGTTTGACCAACTCATGGAACTAATGTTAATTAGTTAGCTAGCTACAGCTAATAAAAAAACCTGCTGACCACAAATCGATGGTTAGCAAACATTAAGTTAGGCCTCTCCCAGGCTTTTCCATTCTTTGATTTGGTCCATTTTGGCAGTTGCCTCAAAAGCACAATCTGTGATCCAAATGTAAACAAAAAGGTTGCCCCATAACCAAAATGTTTTGACACTTTTGAACCTGCTGTCACAATTGATTTTATGGTCTTCAGTACAAAACTTGAAACTAGACAACAATAACTAAATCTAAGTTATTAATGCTTTCTTATGCTGTTTATGGTTTGTTTACATCAATTATGTTTGAAAAGACAATGAAACAGGTCTCAGTTTAGAAACAAAAATGCACATTTTGTTTTCAAGTCAAACTTTTAAATTATATATATTAATATACATTTAATTTATAAGGTGCAAACATTGATTGGGCCGTTACTATCTACCAAAATACTGACTTTTGTGTGCTGGTGTCATCACTTGTGTACAACACACACCAGTGCCAGGTCGCAGTAGTCTTAAAAGTCAGTATTACAGGCCATACATTTAACCTGTAGGCTTAAAATGTGTCTTACTTTATCTTGGCAAAGCTTGAACAATCTGCTCATGAAATCAGTTTTCAGTTTTTGCTGCAGCCACAGAGGTAGTGGTTTGTGTGTAAAACCATTAGGTGATGTACTTGAAAGATGCAAATGTATTTTCACAGAAAGGTAAATTTGTCCATGTATCAGTGGAAGAAGGAATCAATATACCCTCTGTGTAGTTTGGTGCCATCCTGAAATCATTCAGCCTATTGGTGTGCCTGTGGAGCTCACCAAACCAAACTCCTTTTCCTGCTTTGAACTTCTTTTTGTCTGCAACTCTAGGTCAGATATATGGGAGAAATTTGATCATTAAATCAAGGAGAGAGGGCTTTGACATGTAGGGGACTGTACAATACGGGGGGAAAGGCAACAGGACACAAGCAGCTACATTATGCTTGTAGACAAATCTCTGAAATACTGGGTTTGTGGCCCAGATGATTTTCAGAAATGGTTCAAGTATTTTCTTTTCTATTTTTTACATTTAGTGGGTTGAAAAAAATCGGTGTGAATTTGGTTTGTGATTACTGACTGGGTCACAAAAGCCCAAACTGAAGTTTGGTTGTTTCTTGTTTTCAGGGCATAGAGCAGTTGAAAAAGGAAGAGAGAAGATGGGCTAAAAAAACTAAGTGGATGAACATGAGGGCGGTATTTGGACACCCTTTCTCCTTATTGTGGTTTAGTCCCTTCTCCACCCCTGACCAAGGGAAGGCTGAGACCTACCAGTATGTGGTGTGAGAGCTCAGCGCAGGGAGCGAGGCGGCCGGGTCAAAACCAAAGTGGGAAGCCCTGCCCAGCCCCACAGAGCTCAGCTATCGCAGTCTGTTGCTTCCAATGCTGAACATGATTTCCACTGTATCTCCCACGCTAGCCATGGACAGCTTTCCATCTGCTTTTTGTGTTGCCAACTAAATGCGCTATACGTTTATTTTTGTGTTGCCTTGAGTGAGTCGAGTTGCAGAGAAAAAGAAAACCCTTTCAGTTTGTGAATCCTGTTTGCAAACACTGTGATAAACCTGTTTTTTCTGATCTATTTCTATTGTTGTATCAGAAGCCTTCTCTTTTCTTGCTCTGTGTTTACGCTTGATTTCCCTTAAAGGGTTAGTTCAGCTAAATTCCAAAAAACACCCCACATCTTCTCACTTATTCCTAGTGGTGTATGGACATGCTGATAGTTTTAGGTGTCGAGACTGAGATATCCACCCCTGAAATCCAATTCAATGGAAGAGAATGGAATTAGATTTAGGGCTGCCACTAAGGATTATTTTCATTATCGATAAATCTGCCAAATGTTTTCTTGATTAATCTATAAATGTCAGAGAATGGTTAAAGAGTGGCCCTCACGTGTTCCCAGAGCCCAAGGTGATGTGTTTAACTTGCTTGTTTTGCTCAACCAACAGCCCAAACCCTAAACATATTCAGTTTACTACCAACAAATATTCACATTTGAGGAGCTAGAACTCGTGACATTTTTGTCATTTTTGCTTAACAATTGACTTCAACAATTATCAAAGTAGTTTCCAATTAATTTTCTGTCAATTTACTAATTGCTTAATCGTCTAATTGTTTCAGCTCTAATTTCATCTGTGGTCAAAGCACTGAAAAGTGACATTAGAGAAACTATTTTGATAATCGACTAATCATTTAAGTTATTTTTTAAGCAAAAATTCCAAAAATGTGATTGTTCCAGGTTCTCGAATGTTAAAATTTGCCACTTTTCTTGGTCTTACATGATAATTGAGTACTTTTGGGATTTGGCTATTGGTCGGACAAACCAAGACATCTGATAAGGTCATCACATGTTGTGATGGGCATTTTCCACTGTTTTCTAATGTTTTATAGATCAAACAATTAATCGATTAATTGAGAAAATAATCGTCACATTGATCAATAACAAAAATAATCGTTAGATGCAGCCCTAATCCTGAGTAACCAGGACATTGTTACTTTGTTGTTTGCTGTTGAGTTTTTCAGATGTCATTTTTGAAACCGTGCAGGCATGACAAACAAGATTCCATTCACCTCCACTGTACTAGGGTGAGAACAGAAAATACAAATTCTGGGTAAATAAACCCCAAACTATCTGCATGGCTACATAGTACCACAGGTAGGTGGAAAATATGTCATTTTGTAATTTGGGTGAATTGACTTTAAATCTTCCTCTTGTCAGACAGTAATCAGTAGTGTGTTCCAGATATGGACAAAATAAACCTTTCAAATAGGTTCCCACTAGAATGGATTGGATGAATGGTTAGGTTACGATCAGATTCCATGTGGGAGCCATTCTGCAAACAGATCCATTCTAAGGCTGACCCTTTCAAATTATGCCAAATACAGCACATAAAGGAACAGTTTGCCATAATTATTGTGGATTTTGGTCAATTATAATTGTGAAAATATTTTAAATACAGCCAGTTGGGCATAAAAAGTATTTTTTCTGCTTTCTGGCTTGTTTCACCCATTCTTACGATTAGAGATGCACTGATCCCATTTTTTCCGCTTATACTGATTTTGATACCTCAACTCAGGGTATCTGCTGATATCGATTCCCAATGTGATACCAGTGCTCTGTTTTTCCTTTATTTAAAATCTGTACACCACACTGCGTGGAGCTCATTGGGATCATTTTTACGGCGCCTCCCTACCCACAGTACCCAGTATTTATTGTAAATACTGACACCCCCCCCCCAGTGAAAAGCCCAGAGAAACCAGAAAGTAGAAGGCTGCAAATCACTTTGATGATGTCATTGGTGAGTAAATTGATGGGTGGGGTTCAAACTGTCCACAGCTTACCTTTGAGACACAAGTGAAGTACGTTTTTAAAGTGATCCTTTAAAGTGTTGTATTTGAGCCTGACATGACAGACTGAAGTATCCCTCTTAGAAAACTACATACAAGGCCAAAAAGTCACACAGTGTAAAGTGTGTTTTAAATGACTTGATATCATACACTGTATATAAAGATGGATGGGCCCGTATACGGGGTACTTTGGCTCCATTTCTGTACAGTGGGAGGAAGTTGAGACGCGTCGTCCATCTTTATATACAGTCTATGCTTGATACCCACATGTTGCCCAAGTGTGGAACACTCTCCCTGATTCCTCTCTGATACATGCTTGACATGAACAAAGCCTTTGCTGGAGGGCAGATATGTATTTGTTTTCTTTGCCAAAACAAGCCAGGAAGTTCCTGTTTGCTCCACCAAACAAAATCAAAATGCCAGCTTGCTTTGGTCGTGGGAAGTTTTGCTGAGTCACTCTTGCAATGTTCAATGAGGAAATGAATTGGTTTCAGTCAGTACAAATGTCAACCTCATCTTGTGTTTCAGCAGCAAAACATGGTTGTCAGAATGTTGTCGGTAGAGTTAACAGGCTGTCAACAACCATATTGTAACATATGCTCATTCTCCCTTTTTTGAGGAAAGGTTTGGCCTCCCACAGTAACACCAATGCTCCGTGTGTGTGTGTGTGTGTGTGTGTGTGTGTGTGTGTGTGTGTGTGTGTGTGTGTGAGAGTGTGTGTGCATGTGTGCGCACTTGCCAGTGAAACGGCTGCCGTGCTCTAAGCCCAATGTGGTGTTTTGATGTTGTGAGCGTGTGCCAAATTCCGTGAACCCCACAATTACATGATTATTTGGGAAAGCTTTGAAATTGAATTCCTCAAAAAAGGACACTGGCTTGACTTTAAAAGTCAAAGAGAAGCACCGTATAAAAATGTATAACTCTGCATACATCTTAATATGCAGCAGCGGGATATTAGCTGAACTGTATTTCTGCACTATTTCAGATTACTTCAAAGCATTTTTCAGTGTTAACTTTCATCATTCACATTTACACAAGTACTAAAAAGGTTAATTTGCACTTTGTATTTCTTTAAGATTTTCTGTGTAAACTGCTCTGTTCTAAAGTGTGCATTTTATTCTTCTATTCTTTGTTTACATGATATTGTATGTATCCTTTGTTATCTGAATGCATGGTACAGGTGAAGGCTAGTTTAGTAATGTATGTGAAACACTGCTGGTATGATGGTGCCAAGTGTTGCTGGTGAGAGTGATGGTGGAGATGATTTGTTTTTTACAGAAATTTTAATTATTTCTAAATATTCTGAAGATATTTCAGCACATGCGCAGAGAATAAATACTTCTCAGTTGCAATGCAAAGACTGTTTGGTTGCCTTTTTGAATGCATTTATTTCCCTTTGATTGTACAGGGCCAACTACGCCCAAATATGTGTTTCTACCTCTCAGTTTCTTGTGTTCAGTGTTAAAGAAAAGGTTTCTACTTTCCCTGCATACGGTCCTGTCACACCCTGTATTGTTAAATGTCCACTCTGTCCCTGTCTTTCATTCTATTCCCACTTTACTGTCTGTACTCTGCCTATTTCCCATGCAATGTTCTCTCCACACTCGTGCATTTGTTTTGGTTGATAACTCATTCTGCCAAAAGCTTTCTGAAGCAGACAACTCTTTATAATCTTGAGGAGAGGTAAGCTTGCAACAGAGGACACATTAGCCGTCCCATCAAGCTTAACACATCACAAGCATGCAGATTTCAATCTGAAGGCCAGAGTGCGCGTCATTTGCTTTTTTTTTTTTTTTTTTTTGCTGTTTCAGACTCAACCAAACATTATGAATGAATGAGTGAGCTCTGTGTAACAGGATGCACGCACTGTTTTGACCATTTGACATGTTGGCTTCTTCCACAGGGGTTTATTCTTTATTTTTAAAGTGCATGCAAGTCATTTTGTACAGTGTTTTATTACACTTTGGGCATGTTTCTTAGAAAACAAATTAATCAGAACTGATACAAAAACATTTAAAAGATAGACTTTAAAAAACCTATTTTAATATAAAACGCTCATTTGGTTGCTGTAATCACCTTTGTAAGCACAGTCGTATTGTGCAAAAATGCATTTCAACGTTGCTTCAGCCATCGGAGCTAGACAAAGCAAGTGGGAATCTTCTACTACAGTCACTTTTTCAAAAAAATCAAGTTTGAATAAATTCATTCAGATGCAAGCCACATAGTGTAATTGTAAAATACGTTGCAGAATTCAGCCTTGTTGCTGCCTCTGCAGCCTGGCTGAGTGACGAGCCAACAGGTGACTTTAGTTTTGTTGTCGTTGTAATGTTACTGCAAACGGTCTTATCTTTTCTATATAATTTTCCATTCAGCATGCTCGACTAGTTTCCTTTATTTTGTGTTGGCAAAGAGAGCAACAATTGCTCAATATGCTGAGGGTATCAGGGCATGCAATAGACCAGAGTAAGAATGCATTTATGCATTATGTATAATAACTATTGGATGGATTGCCATGAAATTTGGTTCAGGCATTCATTCGCCCCCTTCGGATGAATTACAACAACTGATCCCTTCACTTTTCATCTAGCACCATCATCAGGTCAAAATTTCCAATCATACCAATACCCAAGGGTGTCACTTTGTGTTAAAAAATGGTGGGGACATAAGGTCTCAGATGAAAAAACATTTTTTAAACAGTCTTCAACATATGCGGTTTTAGGCAGTGTAATGAGGGGATCAGTATGAGGTCAGAGTAGATCATTACGGGTCGGGGAAACAAAATTGCATGTCGGCGCATCTAAAGGGCAGCCCAGGCTACTGCAAAGTTGACAATATGAAAATACTCAGCATAAAACGCACAATGTCGACTGTACAAGTAACAATATCCATATGCATTATTGGACAATGTGCATTTGTTTCTTCTATAGTCACATTGTATTGTATGTTTTCTTATTGTGCAAATAAACCTTTCTCAAAGTATTCTCATATTTGTTAACATTTCTTGGTGCAAGCTATTTTTTGAATGACACCTATGCCAATACCTGCAAAACTAATGACATTCCCATCAGCCTCAGCTGTACTTTGTATTTAGTGCTAATTAGCTCGTTAGAGGCACTAGCATGGCTGTAGACTCTTAGTCTTGTTGCACAGAACAAAGACTGTAGATTTTGTCCCGCATTTCTTAGAGTACAAGTCACACTAGGAAGGGATTGCTTCATGGCCAATATGGACAGGAGGAATGATTACAGTGACCAATAACCACTTCAACATACATATGGCAAATTGAAAAATCGGAACCTATCCTTTAAATTAAATTTGAAATCTTTTTTTCTTTTTTGTCTCGACATCTTTAGTCTGATTTGTGTCTGAGAAACAGGCCCAAAAAGCTAAATCATAGTGTGCTGTTGCAGTTTTAGTCATCAACTTTGTGTCATAGTTGTGACTGATAGTGCATGTAAAATAACAGACATCCAGTCCCTTTTGGCTCAGCTCCGTTCACCTCAGACCCTCATTGTTTTGTCTTTTTCAGGGAATCGAGCGTCTGAAGGGAGAGACGGGGAAGTGGGGGAAGGTGCCGTGTTGGGAGGCCATGCAGATGGCGTTCGGTGGCCCGTTCTCTCTGTCCTGGTGCAGCCCCTTCGCAGGGCTGAGCTGCAAGAAGAGCCCCCCAGAGCACTTCAGCGTCCCACAGGGGCAGATCATCGAGGAGGATGTCATAGAGATACCACTTGACTAGTGCTGCCTGTAGACAGGAAGACTTTTTTCTCAGTCTGGCAGCGCTTCTGTACAAGCAAATGAAGATCGCTTTGGAATTTGTGGACACAACACTTTATCAGGGATTTCTAAATAGTGAGAAATCACCTGGAATTAGAATATTAATTTTTATCTCGAAGACTTTATCTACGTAAAAATATCACACGTGACATGTCCACTTTTTCTCCCAGTGTCAATTGGCAGTGAACTTAAGATTTTGTGAATATCTTTACCAAACTTTAGCATTCTGGCCCTTTATAAATATCCTGCCATTGCACACACAACAAGGGGGACTTTAACACCACGTGGAAATGATCTTTTATTACTCAACTCATGCTGCCAAACCTGCAGTATTTTCCTGAAATCATTGTGAAACTGGAGAAGTGAAGGAGCTGGAAGGTCTCAGAGCTCCTGTTAGCGCAACCAAAGTGTTTCTGACTCGAGATTAGAAGCTGATGGATTTTAAAGCGTCTCATTGAGCTGTCTCAGGAGAACACCACTAACTGTAGCACTAATGTGACACTTGAAGCATGAGCAGTTTGCTTTCAACCACTTTGCTGTCTCTGATGCATTTTTTGAGGATTTTAATTCACCTTGTGCCTTATCTGTCTTGACGAGCGAAAGTTCAGTGTGACACACCGTGTGGGGAAAACCACTTTGTATGATGTATTGTTCAACTACTCATCCGTCCAATTCTGGTGTCTGTCTGGAGTTGCCATTTTCACATTTATCACTCTGTTGCACATATGGAAATGAGATGGTAACTGACTTAATGTAGAAGAGATTGTGTAATTGAGTAAGCTGCTGGTTAAGGGCTTTTAACTGTTAAATGGGTGCTGGACATCATGGGACCACTCATGTTTACATTATTTTAACTGTTTCATCATTGTGTGGGTTTCATTTTTAAATTCTAAAATAAGTGGAAATATTTCATATATCTGTACAATATGAACAGTATCGTCTAAGATTTTTGTTGATAATAATCACAGAAACAGCACTGAATGAGTGACCTTTTATTTTTTTTTACTAATTCATCTGCACAGTTTTACATTACATACAAAAGGTATTTACAATAAAACTGAAAACTTGAATTGCTGAATTTAGACAGGTTTAGTCTGGCCTAGGTTTAGCAGAGTGATATGAGACAGCAGAGAGAGAGGCGGAAGGCTTTGCCTAGGTTGCACAGATTCTGCCTACCCCAGCTTTAACTCATTTCAATATAAAAATACTCTGCTGCCTGTGTGTCCATACAGGGTCTTTTGATACAACAATCAAAATTCCTATAAACAGTTCAGGTCACATCAACTTATATGTCAGTCATCGCATTCGGTTCATCATGGCCTTTTTCAGCATTGCTGTTTCTGATGCTTGAGTGAGAGCTGATCAGAACAGTCAAATATAGCTGCAAAAAGCAATCCTGAGGACCCAAGCATGAGGACATTAAGCAGGGACAATAGCATAGGTACAATAAGGACCTGCTTACTTACTTAGAAATTTGGATCATGATTGGAGAAAACATTACATTAATGTATCTCACTTCCTGTTTGTCTTCACTTCAACTTTGTCACAGCCAAATAGTCAGGAGCAGGAATGTTTCAGTGTTCTCTTACTGGAGAAAAGAGCTGTGAACACCTAGGTTCAATGCAATAATAACATTCACCAGGGCAAAACAGGTCTAGCAGCCAAAAGCTTGGCTTCATCTTTAAAGAGGTACTGCACACTTAAACATGTTTTTTGAGCTGTAAACTAAATTATATGACTGTACTGTGATGAAACACATCGATGCTGCTGTTAATATTGACATATATTGACAACCGGTCAAGGCAGATGACCGCCCACCCAGAGCCTGGTTCTGCTTCTGGTTCTGCTCGAGGTTTCTACCTGTTAAAAGGGAGTTTTTCCTTGCCACTGTCGCATAGTGCTGCTCATGGTGGGAAAGGTTGGGTCTCTGTAAATATAAAGAGTCGGTCTAGACCTGCTCTACTCGAAAAAGTGCCCTGAGATAACTTTGTTATGATATGGCGCTATATAAATAAAAGTGAACTGAATTGAATTAAATCAGCCCTGAACTTGCGAGGCCAACGCTAACATTGTCAACCAGTTGGGACCTGTCTAATCTTTTTTTACATAAATTTCATGATGTAATCAGTGTCAGTCAGTCGCCCCCATGTCCCCTGATCCACACGCTTTCTACCAGAGTGTCCTACTTAATACTACCACTAGATGGTAGTGAAAATGTCAAATAATTCATGTCCTAACTTTAAATAGAGGAGGCACCCTGTATTTAAGCATTTCATTTCAAAATTCCTATGCACACCTTAAGCAGACATTGCCCTGTGATTTTAGATTTGTTTAGTTTTGCACTCCATTTCACACTGCAAACTATGTGGCATTTGAATGCTCTAATGTTCTAAATGTAAATTATGTTCACTGTTACATTGTTTTTAACCAGCTGTCTTTAAAATTTGCACTGTGGAGTTATGTGGAATATGTCAGCATCTTCAAACCAACAGACCAAACTACAGTCCATTTCCCATACACATTTACTGAAAATGCTAACTGAAAGGGTTTAAAAGTGACATCACCTTTCTGTGCCAAACAGGTAATTTGCAGGTACAATGAGGACTTCTATTCTATTTTGATTCTAATCAGAGAAATTCATTTCCTGCTTTTCTATTATTGCCATTATCAATGTACAGAACATCAAAATTCTGTAGAGAATCCAGAAAAAGTAGGCATACAATGATGGTTCCTTTCAATAACATAACCTTCCTTTCAAATTGCTGACCAAATTAATTGCCTGAAACTGACTGCACTGTATTACTCAAACTCATCTTTACTCACAGGGCTCAGGAAGATGTATGCATATATGAAACAGTTCAAGAGTTAAGAGGCTTGTTTTTGTCTCCAAAACGTCACCTGCTAATCTCAAAGATCAGTCAGTCAGTTCTAAAAACCACGGATACACTCTCGCTGAAGAAAGAAATACTACCTATACAACATAATGGTACTGACTGTACCATCAGCTCTGTGCAACATAGTCTGCTGTTTTAATTGCACTTAACATTAATACACTGAGTTCTATAAGCAACATTTCCACTTTTAAGTGCGTGAGAAATTCCATTATGTGTCTCTGAGGGAGTCTCACCACAGGTTGTTGTGACGGCTGCATCCTTGTGACAAGTCAAAGCTCCATTACTCGTCCTTTCTGCCCTCCTCCTGTGGGAGTGTCTGAGGTGTGGATCCATGAAGCACCAGCAGCCCACACAGAGTGAGAGAGATGCCCATCCACCATAGAGCTGCATGGGTCTCTCCAAAAATCACCCTCCCCAGGACAGCCTGGACACACAAACAAACAGACTCACTGTAAAACAAAAGACACCACATAAGACGGAATGCTTTCACTAAAGCTTTTTGCTGTCAAGTACATTTCTTTTCAAGGGCTCAGTATTGCTCACAGTAAAACAATGCAAGGTGAATACTAGAGCATCATAGGGGGATGTTGAGAGCTTACTGAGGAGATGAAGTTGGATGCAGTGGTAGTGACTGTGGCCCTGGCTGAAGAGGAGCAGTGTCGGAGAGCCTTGGAGAAGAAGGTCCACATGACAGCATTACAGGTGAACAGCAGGCCTCCACACAGCAGCCGCAGAGGGAAGTGGAGCTGCAAACACACAAACACACACAGGTGAAATGAGAAAACAGCAGTTACAGATGGGTGACAAATTAAAGGAAAGAATCTCCTGTAGGTGTTCAGTTGGGTTAAGATTTGGTTCAACTGGCTTTTCCTTTAATTTGTCACCAGACAATATGTACTGCATGTATGTAATTATTTTGCTTTAGCTTCTGTTATAATTACATGATTAATACAGTAATTCTATGTAAATGCTTAACCTTAAAACCATGTTCATGTGCTGCCATTCACAAACAGACCTTTTTCACAGCAGACAGGAATAGAGGGCAAAGCACAGGTGCAACTAATAGTTATTAGTTCACTTTCATCATTGATGAATGATGTTGTTATGAATGTTATGAATTGCACTAGTGCTTCTCCTACAATGACATAATGTCTGCAGTGAAAAATCTGTATAGGGCTGTTTCTGCCTCTTCATTTGTTCCTTAACAACTACAGACTTTTTTTATTCTACACAATACAATGAAACCAAGTGATAATAGGTTAGAGTAGACAACGCTGAAGTTGGCTTCCGATTCGCAGCTTCCAATTCGGCAGTTAAGGAACTCCATTTTTTGCACCTCTTACTGTTGTGAAAGCGTGTTAGAAATTTTAGGTAAAGCCTTAACGCTGTCTGGAACCCATTTTCAAATCTGTAAAAACTTTATTGGATTTGTGAAAATATAAAAAAGGGACATTTCATTGCCTTTTTCACACGTAAACCACATCAGACCAGGTCCAGATCCAAAACCACTATACTTAGACTTGAGGCTAAAGATTCTTTAAAACAGAGTTTCATCACACAGATCATCCCCCATACTACTGCACCATAAACAAATCACTCCCTGACACCCCTGAACCTGACCTTCGGTGTAATTAAACCTGAACCATGGGCCAAGAATGAAGAAGTGGGTGATGCATGACGAGGGGAACGATGAGTGGAATTACAGGTGGCTGGCGGTAACAGTCCAGAGGTGATAGCTGAACGGGAGAGTGTTTCCTGATCCTCTCTGTCTAACGAGTGTACATGACAGTTTTCTCAGTCACTTTACTCATTCCAAAGCTCCTTTTCGCTTTACGCTTTAAACTAGCTGACATTAACACATACTAGCAACACACAGTAACATTAGCTGCTACTTAATATTTGCTAATATTGCTAGCGCACTAATCGCGATTAGCATTTGACTTTAACACACTAAATCTTTATGAAGCAGTACAAAAATACACACACAGAGATATTTACCCACTGCAAGTTGCAATATGTCCATTACCCGTTGGACTCTTAATGGTTGTATACTCTTTAATTACTAGCTTTTCAATAAACTCCAGCCAAAACATAATGTTACGTTAGGTTGTTAAAGAAAATAACAGGGGAAATGTTTTCTTACCTGATATCGCCAATATTTTAATTTAATATATTAATTCACTTTGCTCAGGTGACCAAACGGATCCCGTGTAACCCTTCCTCTGTGCCCATATTCCAGTATTTTGTTCTCTCGTTGACATCCCACAACTCAAATTCGCTCAAAATAAGAATTTGGCAGGCAGATGTAAAATCTGATCTACTGGACCAATTCCAAAACTTTCTGTACCCCAAAATATGTTAAAGAAAAAAAAAAGAAAAAAAAAAAAAAAAAACAGGGTCCAGGTTTAAAAACACCAGAATTACCCTTTAACAGCATGAGCGTTAAATTTATTTGTTTGACCATGTTCAATGATTTTTCTTTGGTTTGTCCAGGAGTATTGGATAAGAGTGTTGTTTTTGAGTGGCACTCAAAAATTCAGTAATATGAGATATATATATATATATATATATATATATATATATGAAACTATTGCCGCAGATCGTGAGCCGCTCTTTTCCTGTCTAACCAGCCCAGTTGGTTAACATGGGCACTGAAATGCAAATGGAATACAGGTTTCATATTGCTTTCTACAGGGAAGAGCTGTGAGAGTGCCAGGAATAAAGAAGGCTCCTTAATAACACTGAAGGTCAGGTTCAGGGGTGTCAGGGAGTTATTTCTTTATGGTGCAGTAGTATGGGGGATGATCTGTGTGATTTTAAAGAATCTTTAGCCTCTCTAGGATAATCTGGTCCAGATTTGTCTAAGTCTACGTATAGTGGTTTTAGATCTGGACCTGGTCTGGTGTGGTCCATATGCGAAAAAAGCAGTGAAATGTCCCTTTTTTTGCATTTTCACAAGTCCAATACAGGTTTCACAAATCTGAAACTGTGTTTTAAACAATCTTTAGCCTCTCTGGGGCCATCTGGTCCAGATTTGACAAGTCTAGGTAGAGTGGTTTTGGATCTGGACCTGGTCCAATGTGGTCTAGATGTAAAAAAAGCAGTGAAATCTCCCTGTTTTGTATTTTCACAAATTTGAAAGTGGGTTCCAGACAGCGTTAAGGCTTTACCTAAAATGTCTAACACGCTTTCACAACAGTAAGAGGTGCAAAAAAACGGAGGATCGGACGCTCAGCACTGTAAATTAAGTTTCCCTTAACTTTCCCCTTAATTAACTGCGTCGTTTAAAGTAGGAATATTTGTTTCCAACATGTTCGCAAGGAATAAAAATAAATACACACACACACACACACACACACACACACACACACACATAAAAGAAAAGAAAATCTTAAAAACCAAAATCAGTACAGAGTGAGCCAAAAAATACATGTCCACAGTGATGGACATGAATACAACAAAAACAATACCAAGCAGAAATTCATCAATAACCTGTCATTCACTCCATTAATAAGACCTGACCTGACCCCTATTAGTTCCTCTTATTTTTCACAACTTTCTATTTCTTCGAAAGCTTTGCCACATTACTGAACTAGCACGAAAACTAGCTTCTGGCTGCATTATTTAACGCACACTAGACCATTTTTTATCTGTGAACGTAAGTCGTAAGTATAAAACCAAAGGGATTCCCAGTCTTCTACAGGAGCAAAGAGAAGGGCCAATGTTTTGAGAAAGAGACACAGAGACAAACAGAGCGAGATGGATGTTGTAATTAAGTTCGTCTCACCCAGTCACAGGCTGTAGTTCCACTGTGTGTTTCAGTCCAGCCGCTGAGCCCTGACTCACACATCTCTCTCAGGTAGACTGCACCGAGTGACAGCTTGGCAGACAAAGACGCAGCGGCACCCAAAAATCCCGCTAGTAAGGCGTAAAACGACCCTGAAACCATATTTGAAGAGAATGAAACACATTACAGGGGTAGGAGTCTTATACCAGTCGTCCCCATAGCAGTGTCAAGTTTGACTTAAAGGATATGGACCGTGGTAGAAAGTTTCAAAACAAAAATCTGCCTGACGACCGGAAAATACCTATGCCCATTGACTGTCCCAAAACAATAATTATTACCTTGTCAAAATTGATTTAACCTTATTGGTGGTTCAAATCACTACCATATGAGTATACTTCTAGCGTTTTCTATGGGTGGCAAACAATTAACACGGGACAAAGGGACGGGTACTCGTTTTTGCCTCTTCCTACCTGCACGATTTTATTTTGAAGACGAAATACTAACCCCGATTACATTTTCGCCATCTTGACTTCAGTTTTTCACATCCGCCAATCGCAGTAGCTCCTGAAGTCATGTGACTCGCGGCGGCACATCTTAATGACGTATGTTGTGTTTTGGTGATATCCCTGTGCTTATCGAGAAATCTGTTTAGGCCTGCATTTCATTTGGGTGTTTGTATTGTATTACTCCTTTGCAATGAACAAAAATAAGGCAAGTGGCGTCTCATGGGTGAAACCAGCGGAACCGTCCTTTCTGAAGAAGTTTAAAAATGATGTTGGTTACAAAGAAGGACCGACTGTTGATACTAAGGTATGTGATGGTTTGGCTAATCGTGTAAGCTAGCAGCCCGGACCCCGGAGAACGGTGGCTTATTTGAGTGTATGAAATCATAGTTAGCCATGTCTTTTACCAGCTGTATGTTATATTGTATTGGGTTTTAGTAATAGTCTGCTGATTAAATAATTGATGTGATTGAAACAAGACACGACCTCCGCATTGGACCTCGACCCGTTCATTCAAACGACTTAACACCGCCTTCCCTTAACTACTTCTCCATTCACTGATGCTCATCCAGTGCAGTGACTGAAACGGTTTTAAACGGGCTTAGTTCTCCCATAGGCTGTGTGTTTGGTAAAGAAAACCTCTTTGTCTGTGTTTCATATTTCCCTCTCAGCATCAGGTGATGCCAACACTGGATGATGACAGCGGGAGTGATCGAGAGGATGAGTTACCTCAAATTGTGGTCCTTAAAGGTGGAGACCTGACCGCAGAGGACGTGAAGAAGATCAAGGACGAAATGCATGCTGGATGTGGTGTAGAGAAAGGTAAGACTGAATGAGCATGGACCATCTTTTTGTCAAGAAGGGCCTCTTTGTTTCACTTGACTGGAGAATGGTGCAATCCAGTTTTAATCACATCACTGCTGATCTACTAACATTTAAATTATGTTGTGTTTTGTCAAGGCACACACACTTTGCACTCTAAAAAGTTAGTTTTGATGAATCGTACCATCCGTCTTGTCCACAGATGATGAGCTTCCTCCTGATGGTAAAATCCTGTTCAAGAAACCAGCCAAGCGCTCCTCCTCAGACAAATTCCAGGGCATCACCGCCAGCTCCAGCAAAAAGAAGAAGAGTGATGGAGGAGAGAAGGAGAAGGTGGAGGAGAAGACGGAGGTGGAGAAGAAGGAGGTGAAGTCTGGAAAGAAAGTAAAAAATAACAGTCTTCTGTCATTTGGAGGGGATGAGGAGGAAGAGGAGGACTAAGTGTTACTGGTGAAATGTAAGACTGTCATTAACCTCTCTGACAGAAAGGAATCAAAGTGACATTTGAGTATTAATGGTGAAATGTTTCATAATATTGACGAATAGGAACAGGTGTAAAATTAACAGACATTGTATTCTAAACAGATAATACTGTCTGGAGTTCATCCACAGTGTGCAGCCTGACCATTCTGTAGCTTTGTTTAAAGGACAGTGCCATTATTTTTGCATGTCTTAGCCCACTGACTACAAATAGTCTATACTTGATATTACAACTTTCAGAGATGTAAATTGCTTGAATAAGAAATCCATCACAATGAACATCTTGATTCCCTTGTTTTTTTCAAAGATCCATTATCGTTGTATAGGAGGGATGATTTTCCACTCCCCTTGGTACATTCAAGGAAACTCAGACATCCTAAAATTGATAGTCTGTGGAACAGAAACAGCTAGGGCTGAATGATTTGAAGAAAATATATAATTGTGATTTTTCTGGCCAATATTGTGATTGATTAAGCACAGCTGCTTAAGCTAACATTAACATGAGGCGATCACCTAGGTAGTTTATGTAGAAAAAGACCCACCACTCTGTTGGTCTTTTATGAACAGCAAAGGAGACACACTGCACTCCATTGTTTATAAGGACAGAGTGGTGTTTCTTCTTCGACAAAACAATCTTTGGCCAAGCATAAATAGTACAGCCACCAGCATGCAGAGAGCATATGAACCTTTTTCTGTTGTTTCACCAACTCACAGTATCAGTTGATACAGCGGTTGTTAATTATGTAAATTAGAATTAAAATTGCAGCTCTTGGGATTTTTTTTTTTCGGCATTAAAAATGTCAGAAGTGACTCAAATGTCCGATGAGTGTTCTTGAATGCACCAACAGTGACTTTTTCAGTAATGGCCCAGCTCACACTTTCAATATGATACAATGCTAACTCATCTTTGCCAAAAAAAAAAAAGGGCATTTTGATTGTTGACCTACCTCAAACAAGTTTCAAGTCTCTGCAGTTGTGAGTCTGTAAAACCCATTGAGACTTTTTTTTCATTGGAATATTGAGCTATACCATTAAAGTTGCCTTGAAGTTGATTTTCATTCAGTACTAAAATTAATGGACATCCATGAAAAAATCTTTGGTGGACATTTGAAAATGGTCAACAGTAATGCAAAATTTGGGCGATTTGTAATTAATGGGCTAAAAATGGAAAACCACCAGTGATTCTATGTGTAATATGTCCTTTTTCATGAAACATATGACAAGAGAACATGAGCAGTAGTTAGTGAAACAGTTAAAAGGTCAGAAGCTCCTCAAAACATTTGGTTGGCAAACTATGCAACTTAATTTGATAAAAGGAAATCAGGCAACACCAGGTACAAAAACAGGTCGTTGGATTATTGGTAATGAAATTATTAGTTTGATTTTTTGCCTAATTTTACACTGAGCAGTCATCAATCACCCGGAAATTGCAATTAGTTCAGCTACGTTTTTAGAAAAGTAAATTAAAAGAAAAAGATTGACACTTTTATTTTTTACGGTTGATACAATTTTAATATTGGGATCTCTTATGGTGGAATCCAAACAGTGACACACTTTTGATGACTGTTTTTCCTGTGTATTTGGTGCCTTCAACTTTAGGAAACAATAAAGCAATCTTTTCCATCAAAGAAGAACCTGTTAACCTGTTCACCCCCTAGTCCCAGTAGCTCCTGGTGTCCTGACATTGCTGCAGACTCTGCACCTCCTGATGTATAATTCATTTCCCCTCATACATATTAAGATCCCTTTGTTGCTTTGGTGTCATCAGAACTGTAATTGTGTTTGCAAGTAGTGTGGAAGTGCTCATTGTAGAATTTGTAATACATTCAGTGATGTATTGAATGTATGAATTTATTCTAGCTTCAGCAAAGGAGCTGTAACAGTTTATGTAAAAACAATGCATTCTTGTCAATGCAGTTGTATGATTTTTTTTTTAATGTGGCTTTGTTTTTATTGTGTGCTTTTTTAGAGAATGGTTGTGGTTCTAACATTTGAAATATAAAACATTAAATCAACTGTACAACATCCTGTATTGTAAGTTCATTGTTGACCAAATATGTACAAAACTAATGAAATTCCCATCAGCCTCTGCTGTACTTTGTGTTTAGTGCTAATAAGCAAATGTTAGCATGCTAACACACTGGGATACTTTCCCATAGGCTGATCTCTTAGTGCTTCAGAGAACTGCAGTCATGAAAGTATTGTAAAACTTTTGTTTTCACCATGCACAAGCTCCATGTACACTACATCACGGTGTTGTAAGTGTTCCCTCTTTCACATTTTGCTTTAAAGGAATAGTTGGACATATTGGGAAATACTTATTCACTTTCTTGCTGACAGGCGAGAAGCTTGATACCACTCATTTAGTAGAGTGGAATCAATCTTCTCATCTAACTCTCAGAAAGAAAGTGAATAAGTGCATTCCCAAAATACCAAAGTGTTTGTTTAAGTATGACATACTATCATGCATATGTCGTCATAGGCTGTGTGGGAAAGATGCATTTTAAATATACAGTAAGTAAATGTTAATAACAATATACATAGCGCATATGAGCTAAAAGAAATAAAACCAGTGTTACTTCAACCTCTTTATTCAAAAAGGCATGTTTCATTCTCACACCTGCATCCAGATCATTACAATTGATGGAAGAAACCTTGACTTAGAAAATCAAAATGAAATAAATTCCTTGCATTTCGTGATAGGACGCTACACTCGCTTTAGTCATCGCAGCCTCCATCGTCCATGTAATAAATACACTCATCGACTCTCTCGAGCTCTGGAAATTTTTTTTTTTTTTCTGTTAAGGCCAATGCTATGCTCTCAACCTGGATTTGCTTGACTTGGTGTTCTTCTGACAAAAACTCAACAGAATCAAAGTCGGCTCACGCAGGTTTCATATGTTTCTTGGAATATCTTCAAGAAACAAGAATAAGGCTGATTAAATTATAGGGAAAGTTTAGTTCACAGAGGGAACAAATTACACTCTCAAACCATAATATAACACATATGTTGTAAGAAATAGCAACTTTTATGCTGCTGGGTGCATGGCAGATCTGTGGATTTAAAAATAGTGGAAATTCAGCCAATTAGAAAGAAGCGCTAGAGTGTAACGTTGTTTTAACCCTTTGAAATCCCCTCCCCTTGTGTGGAAACCTGCTGACAGCTCAGATGACTTCAGAACATTTTTTCTAAATTCATGAGCAAAGAAGCAGTGGGAGCAGAGTGTTTGATGCTGCTACTGTACCTGTGAAGGGAGAAGCACTCTGGTCTCTACAGAGTGCAGTGGAACATTTGAGGGGAGATCAAAGGGAATCAGGTGGACACGTGACAGAGTGACGGCAGGTTGTGTGGAGGAACTCTACAGCCGCGCGTTCACCACACACTGTTCCTGACAGGTGCTGCTTTCCATTCACATTGTTTTCAATTAGAAGAGTGTGGTTTAAATGCTCCTGGGCATCCACAGCTGAAAGGGTTTAAAATTTGAGCAAATGAGAGCTACACTACAAATGGCTTTTTAATGATCACACTGGCAGACATGACACACATCCCCAGTTAGCATATGCTGATACTAGCAAGAAAAAGCAAGCACATGGGCCCTATTACTTTCAAGAGGTAGTGACTCCCAAATGATTTGCAGGTCACATCACATCCAGTTGCACTCAATCTGACTCAGTCCAATTGACCTTCAGGTAAACCGGGCTTTTTAGTAAACTTGCAGGTGGAGTGATCAGTAAAAACTTGAGTTACAAACACAGACGGCACACATGCATTTCACTGCTTCTTGTCTCAACACTGTTTCTCACCCTGAAGATCAGAAACACAAGTGCACGCACTCCCTTGGGGACATGTCCTATTCCCTACAGTTTTTCTGATGTGACTCCTGCTGCTTACAGATTGAGATGCATTCTGCTGGACTGTGTGAGCAACATATTCATTCATTAATCATCATTAACTGATAAAATGTAGACCTGGCTTCAAAGCCTGGCTCCCCTAAAGCATCTTAAGCAAAGATATGTTCACGTTATACCCACTGAGTTGCAATTGAACACTGATGGTCTCTCGTAGGCCTGCTCTGTTCAGCTGTGTGGTTCAACAATGTATGTATGTTACAGATAAGAATAACTCGCACAGCTTAAAGGATCATTCTGGTTTATTACAACGTAGGTCTTATTTTCATAGTTTTAGCCATCATTTCTATCAGTTAAGATAATATTATACTCATTTAAGTCATTGCTGAGAGCTGGGAACACGGTGACATCGCTACAACAAAGTGTGAAAGGGCAAGAAAGACGAGCATTCAGACAGGTTGTAAACAAGCCAACAGTTTAGCCAGATTACCTAAACCACTTTAAAGAGGCACTCCACCGATTTTACACGTGAAGTCCAGTTTACTCATCACAAGGAGTACAACTCTGCCTGTGAAGAGTGGTGTAATGTCTTCTGTTGCTCTGGAGGAGCTTTCCAAAGCTTGAAAACATAGCCCTGATGATGTCATCAGCCTTTCTGGAGCTTGACCCATACTAGAGACTAAAAATCAAGATATTTCGGCCTGTGCTTCTCCAATTTTGACCATTCCTTTTCTAATCCATCTTTTGTGAGTCCCCAGACTATATGGAAGTGCAGTACTAAATTGCTGGAATACCCCTATAATTGGAGGTAAAACTGAAATGGTGACATTCCCTTATAGTAGAGGAAAACTGTGCGCACAACTACGGCAAGCACAGATGATCAAAGTCAGTAAACTGTGATTAATGTATACAATGGACAGTTTGGGTAATGATTTTATTGTTTGCTTTTGTTTTCTCTTCCAATTATGTTTGACTAACCTGGAGGTTTGTTTAAAACTGGACTGATCACCTGAATGGACGTGTTTCTTGGCCAGTCTTTTTACTGATGTCGCTCAGCAATTCACTTGGTGAGTAAAATGTGATTTTTACTGATAGAAACTATGAAAAAAGACCAAGTTGTAATAAATGAGAATTATCCTTTAAGTAGCCTGTGCAGTCTGGTTCTAAAATGTCCTGTCAGCGCAGCAGTGCGAGGTTATGAAGAGTGATGGCTTCTCCTTGTTGGCACATATGTGTACATGCATACTCCTGTTAATAATGGATTCTAAAGAGAATGTAAAGAAAATGAAACATAAAAACAGACTACCGAGTATGTTCCAACACCTGGACTTTCCAAAAGCATCTGAGCACAAACTCATAGCTCTGAAAGGAGCTGTAACTGACTGCTGGCTAACACTAAAGAAGCAGGGTGGTGGGCAGCTCAATTTCTGTTTCTGTCCTTTATAATTAAATTGAATATTTATCAACAACTGAATAAACTCCAACAAGGGGAGAACACCATTTCCATCATCCTAAATTGGCTCTTTGCCTCAAGTTGAGCAGGTCTAGGGTTTCAGTCCTGAATTGGGAACATAGAACAGTGGTGTTATTTCTATCTGAATGATGAAATGCATAGAGCAGCCGCAAACTGAGTCCCTGGATTAAGGACAGCTAATCTCTCTTGCTCTCTCTGTCTCCTATCACGTTCAAGTACAAAATGAAAAGCGGGTCAAAGGTCACAGTTCCTCAGGTTAAAACCAGTGTGGGGAAGATCTCAGACTAGCCAACATCTCCCGTTCTCCGCCTCCTTGACCCCGCTTATCAGGTCAAAGGTCAGCTGGGGTTCAACGCATTCTCCTAGGTGATAGTGACATTTTCAGCCTGGACCTCCAGGTGAGGACTCGGGATGACAGGGTTCTGGAGAACCTCTGGTGTTCCTTATTCATCTTGATTGGTGGATTTATTGTTGCTGCTTGTTTTTGTTGAAAGTTTTGTGTTTAAGATTTTTCCTCTCTCCCATCCACAATGTGCCTCTGTTGGTGGTGGACTTTCTATAAAGATTTCTTGGTCAGTTTCTTGCCCTTCTTGAGGGAAAGCTTGTTCTTGATGTATCCCCGCTTCCTCTTGGCTGTCTGCAGAGGGAGAAATTACCAAAAACACACTTGAGCCTAGCTTTGACACAGAAAGCAAATACGTGTTCTACACAACTGGATCAAACCTTTTCAGTTACATCTAAAATAGGACTGCAAGAGACTGTAAGACTGTATCTGTATGTGTTTGTCACTAAAATATCAGTAATTGGATATATACTGAACATTGGTAGGCCCTAAACCAGGTTGCCTTATTTTCTGTGTTAAATTTATACTCCTTTATATGTATATGTACAGGTTTAGCTGCCAGCAAAACATACAAAATAAAATATTTTAATCATGTAAACGTCTAAACTGAGTCTAAAGAAAAGCTGCGTAACTGTTAACGGTGAAAATAGAATCGGAGGTTTTATCAGTGGGAAAATACAAGTCAGAATTGCATTGGGACCGTTTTTTAAAATGTATTGATTAATTTTCTTTAACCTGGACTTTGTGTATATAATGGGAGGAGGTCCGATGAAAATGAAGTTGGTCTGAAGTGTCTATGAAAAAGCTATTGACATACATCATAGCCCTCTTAGCCATTTTACACTTTAAAGACGGTCCTTAAACTTCAGCTTGTTAGTTTCTGGTCAACTGTCAAGTCACATGAGATGCCAGGATTGAATATCAGATCATGAGGTCAAAATAACAGCTTTGCAACACTAGATAGGGAGGGGGTCGGGCAATATTACTGGAAAAATTGGGATGCATTATCTAATCATATCTGAATAATGTATTGTTTATATCTCCACCACATAGAGAACATTACACACAGTTAACTTGGCAGTATACTCCAAATGAAATCTAATTCAGTGTGTTCTCCTGTGTAAAAGGGCAGGTTATGACAAAAAGAAGCACCGCATTTGGCTTTGATCGTCACAGAACGTCATGTTTCTGGTCAACAGTGGCATGGGATTGGTTTCAGGCTGCAAATATCCACTTCACTGTTTGTTCTGATAAACTTCTGAGTTACTCTTATCAACAGTCTAAGCTCCTTGCTATGGTTGGATACCATTAAATAAACACAGTTGCTGTGAGTATACTGTTGTCTGCCCACTGAGAACACTCTATCCAATTCTCTTTAGAGTCTACTGCCAGTGTTAGACTAGATACCAGAGGTTGAAGAGGATCCCAGCTTACCTTTTTGGAGGTGTACTTCTGCTTAGTGGTGTCAGTGCTTCGCGGCTTGTGCTCTATGCGGTCTCTGTTCTCCAGCTTTTGGACCTTATAAATTCTGACCAACCAGTGCTCTGAAGTGAAGGCCTCCTCCAGGTGCTTCAGCTTTATGTCCTTGTTGCCGATCTCAGCATTGCGTGTTCGGTCAAAGCCTGGTGGCGTCCGGAAGTCCAGCTTAACAGAAATGAAGACAGATGAAGTTGTTTATGTCTAAATCCTATTTGTCCATTTGAAACTATTTTGTCAAGCTCATTGTAATAACACAGTGGTCTTTGCAATCAATTATTTTGTCAGTTGGCCAAGTATACACTGCAGAATGATTATAAAGGATGACATACCTGCATTTCTCCAAAGCGGTAATAAGACATTTTGTACATAAGGCAGTTGAGTAGGGTGGGGGAACCAGCTTTGTCCACTCTGAACTCTCCCTGCGGGGTAAAGTAGTCACTTTCCTGGGTTGAGAGGCAAGACAGGGAGACAGATGGAGGGAGAAATAAGTGAACTCACACACACTTTGATCCATGATTTCATTTTATTTTGCAGCCAAACAACTTAAAGCACAGTTGGTTACCAATCCCTGATTTCCCTCAGCATTTCCCCCTCTCAGAGAGCACATCAAACATTCATATGAATTCCACTTTGCAGGCATCCACCATCTCTGCAGTAAATATTTAACAACTGCAGCACGCTCACCTTCTTTTTTGTTTCTCCTCCTAAGTATCTAATATAAGTTACCCACTAAAGTGACTGAAATACAGTACGTGTGACGTCTCTCACCCTGATGTCCTTGGGGTGCTCCCCCTCTGCGATGCGCACCATCCACAGGAACTTGTTGATGTCATCGCCTGAGTAGCCAATCACACCTCCAAAGATGATCAGGACATAGTCAACATCCAGTGACCTCATAATTTCATAGGCTGCAGTCTCATTGGATGACATAGCTTTGCCCACCTGTAGGAACAGAAGACATGGCAGTTTTACAATTAATTTCCATTCAATAGAACTTGCATGTAAAACTACATGAAGATTAGTAGCACTCCACTGATTCAGCAAGATCGGTTTAGTGCTACTCAGCCTGTGAAAACAGTCGAGCAGTGGCTTTGGAGGAGCTTCATCACATCTGAATAAAATAACCCTGATGATGTCCTCATGATGGTGTTATCTCCATTTGGGCTTCCTTTACAAGGCAGGAAAGAGACGCTATTCAGTTGCATTAAAGGAAGAGCAGATTCCAGTGTTTTTGGAGCTTGACCCATATTAGCGACTAACAGTAAGGATATCTCTGTCTTTGCTGCTTCTTTTATAAGATGTCTAATGAGAGTCTTCTCTTTATGAAAATGTAGCACTGAATCACTGGAGGGCCCCTTAGAGACACGGAGTGTAAGGCACACCAAGTGTCCACTGTCATGTTTTTGAGACCTCACTTTCACGTGTGTGCAGTGCAGCGTATACATACATACAACGTTATGTCCACTTGGTGGTGCAATACAACAAGGCAACAAATCAACACTCTTGAGTTCCACATAGTGGTTGAAAAAAAACTCAGCTAGGAGCTGTTAAACCATGGCAAAGAAAAGTCTAAAGTAGTAAGAAACAAATAAGGCTATAAAATAACAGCACTGATTTTCATGTGGATCTTTGCCAAGTTATATTTAAAGCGGCTATAATCGATCTTTTTATAATAACAACGGGTGCGTTCCAATACCCATACTACCATACTATTTAGTATGCCAGAAAAAGATTTTGTATGTCCCAATACATAGTATGTCAAATGCAGTATGCCAAAAATACCAGGATGTCCTACTGCATCCTGTCGCATTTTGCAGTATGCAAGCCAGCATGCTTTTCTGGCTATTCCAACCCACAGTCCTCTGCACAACGTAAGATACAGCACATCGACAGCACAGACAGATGACAGAACAACAACAACGGAGTGTGACGGATGTATGAGCAAGAGGGTCAAAGTTCAAGGTGCAATGTTATAACGAAGTAGTTAGTCCCAATTGTATGCATACTGCTTTCAACAGTACATACTTTGTAAGGGCTGCAGTACGTACTAAAAGTAAAAAGAAAAAGCATGTGATTTGGAACCCAGCTAGACCGACAAATGACAATGTGAAAACAGTGTAACAATGTGAAAGGGGTCGCTCATAATGATGAACCTACAGAGAATTATCACCTCAATCTGCAGCTCCCTTCAGCTTTATGGGGCTTTTATGGCGAGTGTTTAGCTGTCAGACCCACAACTTTACTGTTTTGGTTCACTCTCACCGCTCTCATAGTGTCGACCGCAGCAGGCAGCTGTTTTTAAAGAAAAAGCTCCAAAAACCCACTGTACACTACCTGCTCAGCAGCAAACAGCAGCAACTAGTTGGTGAACATAGTGGAGCATTTAGAAGCTAAAGAGCCAGATATTCCATTAGCTAAAATATTGGACTTACATTCATCAGGTGGCCAGAAACACGACTCCAAATGAATGATAATGTTGCTCTGTAACTGCTGGACGTGTAAATGAACAACTGTTTGCTAACAAGTTCACCATATCAACTTAAAATGTGAGTAAATGTCAATATTGTGTTAAGACCTTTTTGCTCCTGCCCCCAAGTGGCTAAAAGCAGAGACATTCCTTATGACATCATCAGGGTTATTTTCTCAGTGTAGTACTCGCCATGACGAGTAAACTGATCCTCATTTGTAAACTCGGTGGTGCCCCATTAAATTACATTAAATGTAATCAACAGTGTTACAGGTAAAGCTGCTCTCACCAGTGCTATGTGACTGTTGTTCCATGTGTTGTTGTCGACCAGCGTGGTTCTGTTTGCCATGCCTGCTATCTGGTAGCCGTAGTCCCACCAGGACATCACTCTGGCATGCTCGTCTGTGTTCTGCCTCAGCCAATAGTAGGCCTCCCTGAAGTCATCCAGGATGTTACGGGAGCTGGTGGAGAAAGTTATAGATGGGTAGGGTGACGACACAGTGGTAAGTAGAGGGTAAGTCATAAATATGTGTATTTGTACATATACAGAGTATACTGTATACTATTAATATTAGACCAAGACCTAGGCCTTAAATATATATAGTATGAGCTGACATTGGCTGTATGATTTTACTAAATAGTAAAACCCCTTAATGAAACCTGTATCACTGTGCCTTAAAGGGTCAGTTCATCCAAATTACAAAGAACACATACACACTTACCTCTAGTGGCATATATACATGCACATAGTTTCTGTTTTATATGCCCAGGTCTTGCGATATCGGTCTCTGAGATTCTGCCTCCACCCCAATACAATGCAGACGGATGGGCATGGGGCCCCTGATGAACAGCGTCTATCTGGAGTGACTGTTATAAGCATTTCTTGTTGGAAAGTCCCAGGGCTGAGTCAAAAATAATAATGTCCTGATCATGTTTCTTTTAATCCTGATCCTTTAAGTATCTGCTGATACCAAGTCTGATCTGATAATTATATATACAGCTGTACTGTGTATACTACAGTAAGCCTACTTTTACATTTGTAAAGTATTCAAATATGTTTGACAGCAGAATACCTCTGTTTGAAGAAAACAGAACGTGCATAACAGTTTCCATTTGATGGTGGTCTATTATATTTAGTATATTATGCTGCAGTATTTTGTGTGATATCTGTGGAGAGGACAGCCTCTCTTCTGCATGAACAAGATAGTTTAAACCAACAACAGAACTTTAGAGTTAACTTTAAAATGCAAAATAACATGAAAAGATGCAAAACTATTGCTAGGTGGGAGCAGGGGCCTTTTACGTGTCTGTGTCCTGGGGCCCAATGTCTCACAATCCATCCATGCTCACAGTACTGAAAGAGACTACTCTGTCAATAAACAGTAATTCCACTGAAAAGTGATCAACAAGGACTGTTGATTAATGGGAACACAGTTTCTTGAAAGATGCTACTGTTGAATTTTTTAAATGTCGTTTTTCATTGCTGTGAGTGCTGCAAACAAAACTCCATTGTATTAGAGCGAAGGCATAAATCTCAGAGGCAGGTACAGTATGTCGAAACCTGGCCAAAGAAAACAAATAAATCTGCATGGCTACATACCACAAGAGGTAGGGGAAAATAATTGTCATTTGGATGAACTGACCCTCTACAGAGCTGCTAACCCTACAAGAATCCCAGTAGTATGGCTGTCAGTGGTTTTAGTGACCTCAGATAGCCTAAATGTTGTTTCACTGGCTTGTGCTCTCGTAATATGTAAATAATACAGAGTTGTAAACGAGAATCCTTGTTTTTTTCCAAAATGTACTGGTATCATTAAAACTCCATACTGGTAAAATATGACATATGGGAAATGCACATGCTGTTGTATTATTCTCACCCATCATGGTTGTATGATGCCAGTACTACACTAGGACTGGAATAGGCATTGCTGGTGACCCAGGTGCAGTGGACAGCGAACATCATGAGGAGCATCAACATCAGCATGGTAACTATGGACTTGATGTTGGGGCCGAGGCCCTCCTCGGCCTTCTCCTGCTCCGATACGTGTTTACGCACCTTACCAGCCTGCATAGGACAACATTTGTAAAGGTTACTGAAACTCTAACAAGACAGGAGCACTGTAAAAATGAGCTGATAATATACTAGAAGACTGTTAATTGTCCCCGTTAGAGAACTCTCAGACAGACAATTAACTGTTATAGCTGTTTTATGGTGTCTCATTCAACACCGCCTTTCAGGAGGCCTGTGATAGGTTGGTAATGCATTATTCCCACTGTATCGATTTGGAAGAAAAGCAGCAAAAGGATGACAAAAACATTGGACATCAATGCTATGCCTGAAGAAGGAAGAGAAGGAGAGTAATGAGGATCCAGCTTGATTTTTCGCTTTATCAGCGATAACTGAACACAATATTGTCAATGAAATGTTTTACTACATGATCCATCCAACAAGACAAGTGCTGTACAGATGGGTCTAGAAAATAATCAAAAATGTTTTGTAAAGGTGATATTGGGGACGTTATTTTAGTGATGTCCTCATGTTGTGGCCCTTTGGTTAGATATCATAAGATGGCTAGCTTTGTACTAGATTACAGTGACAATGTTTCCACAAACAATAATGCTTGGTGACTTACGCATTGCCTCTTGTATTAAATATTTTTGTACGAGTGGCTAAACATTTCTGAAAATCTGACACTTGTGGCTTTTTATTAGTTTGACAAGAGCCTATTTTATGATAGAAGACACAACTGCAAATAGATAAGGGAGGCTAGATAGCTAGATAGATAGATAGCTAGATAGATAGATAGATAGATACTTTATTGATCTCCAAGAGAAATCCACATTTCCAGCAGCTTGAAAGGTGGAAACATAAGGGCATGCAAGTAAATACAGTAAAAATGCAAAAAGAAACTATAATAAAATAGAAGGTAAAAATACAATATAAAATAACAATATAAAATTAAAAATATGAAATAAAAAAAAATAAAAAATTAGCATCTGGCAGTTCTTGTTCAAATGTTTACTAGATAAACTGGTGAATACTAAGGCCAGGTCTGAAAATGCTCTATTTTGTCATTTTGACTTACATCAGCATTAATTGATTTTCTTTTGCCACTCGGGGGAAGCTGAACAAGTTGTAAATGCAACACTGACATATTACTACGTTATTAAGTTGTTGTGGCTAACGTGTTAGCAAACAATTGTCGATTTACACATCCAGCAGACATGGAGCAATTTTAGTCTTCATCTGGAGTTGTGTTTGTGGCCACTTGGTTAACGCATGTCTAAAATGCTATCTCTTTCTAGTTCTGTTATGGCCTCAACAAATTCCTGAGAAGAATATCCGGCTCTCTAGCTGCTAAATGCAAGTTGCTAACTTTGTCTGACTGGCGTTTGGTGAGCAGGCAGTGTTCAGTGGGTTTCTCAGAGATTTTACATTGAAATCAGCTGCCTGCTGCTGCTGGAAACAAGGCTGATAAGAGCAGTGAGAATGAAATAAAACAGTAAAGTATTGCACAACCAAAACAATAAGCTGAAAGATGCTTAAACGCTCCATAGAGCTTAAGTGAACTGTGGCTGAGGGCGATAATTCTCTGTGGGTATGTCACTACAAGCAACCCCTTTTACATTACACTGTCATCTGATCCACTGTTAATATGAAAGAACTGATTAGTGTAGCTGCAAATATTATGTTTTGGTATTAGGTATGCAGGCTATGTGAGTTATTCATGTTAAAAGATTTTTGTATTCATTAAAAAAATAGAGAGCAACAGGGACATTCTGACTTTTGAAGGACAGAATCACCCTTGTGTAGTTTTGGGAATGCAACATACGAAAGATAGTAATGTTTTGTGCATTTTAAGAGACATAAGTCATGTAACAGCATTACTTTTAATTCAGTTAATTTGATAAGAAAGAAGGCTAACACTAGAAAATGAAGGCATGTTCACAATGACAATGTTCTGTATAACCTTTCAGCATCACGTCTTCCGCTAAACATCAATCTACAAAGATGACAAATATGTACAGTAACAAACTTGGTAGTTCAATATACATCAAATAACAATTGATCATTAATGACAAAATGGTGACACATCACCTACATTCTGATGACCGCTAACCTTGTCGTAGAGGTTTCCAGCGTTCTTCCTGTCGTCCTCGTCGCTGCTGTCCTCTGCAGGCGGGCTCTGCCTCTTCATGTCGTCTCCCAGGTAGTGTTCAAAGACGCTGGAGAAGGCCACCGCCGACAGCATGCACACCACCGGAGTCAGAGTCAGCATCAAACGCACCATTACGCCAGCAAAATATACAGCACTGATGGCATACAAGGCCACTGGTGAGAGGAAAGCAGAGAAAGAGAGAGAGATGAGGAGGTTACAGGTGACCAGGATGTTACAATCCAAGCTTGATGAGTTTGATTTAATTTTATACATGACGTAATTTATTCAACTGACTTAATGCTGTCGAGTCATATTACAGGTGCACCGCCTCTCTACTATGACCTGAAATTCATGCTTTCCTTTCCTATATACTAATACTATGCCACTGCTTGGGGTAGATCTCACTGGCAGGTGGAAACAGGGTCAAAACAGAAAATGTAACGACAGAGAGAAAGGTACACCGCATAATCAAACACTAACCCAAATGTGTTTGTCTGTGCATGTCTGGCTGATTTAATGGAGTGTTTTCAGCTGAACTGAGATCAAAGGGTCTCGGTGAAATGAGTAGGAGGGAACAGGTAGAGAGCAAGAAAGAGATGAACACAAAAACCTGACAGAGATAGAGTGGAGCAGAAAAAGCAAGTAAACAAAAACGCAGTGCAAGGCAGAGAGGGCGAGGCCGAGGGAGGGCAGCAGAAGAGTGCACTTTATGTTGGCAAGTAGTGCCCGAGCCCGATATTACTAGCTAGTATTTAGCTCATCATAGATATATCTGTGTATATGTGTCGGCTGATAAGTAACAAGAACTTGCAGTACAGTACGGCTTTGAAAAGGTGTGTTTGGTTGACATAGTGGTTGGAAAAAACCTTCCTGTAGCTTGCACCGAATAGACAGAACCAAAGGAATACAGGAAAATGAATGATAAATTAATCCATAGAGATGAATTCATTATTAGCGACAAAATCCAATCAAAACTTCATGTAATGCTCATAATACAGGCTTGCCCTCACCTTATTCACTTATTTTAATGTTCAACAGTTTATCATGGTTCTGATATAAGAAAAAAATAAGTTTTATACTGCATTTTTATGTGTTATTCTTCTTATCTCAACTTACATATATTTTGTTTTACTTGTGCATGACAACTAAAGTAAGAGCAAGAGACTAAACTGACAACGTCAGACAAAGTTAATGAGGCAGTGGGAAAAAACAAAACAAAATGGGATGCACAGTGAAGCTTATACACTCACAGGGATGTTTTCATTCAGGAGGGAAAAGTTGTTTTGGGAGATACAGTGCCAGCCAATTTGCAAATTCTGATTTTTTTCTTTTTCAAGTTCCAAAAACTTTGAGTATGTAGTTCTTTTTGAATCACAGCCCGACTGACACCAATATTGATATTGGAATGTACTGAGTGGGATATTTCAGAGTTGAAAAATAAACTTAGCAAAACTATTCTTTTTTGACAAGAACAAATACAACATGAGCATATTTAACTAAAAGCGAGGCTCCCATATATAAAAATGCAGCCCACAAACCTTTTCTTAACACATCTATAATATAATAAATCATACAAGATATACTGTAATAAACACTGAACAAAGCAGTGTGTGGTGTGGGCAAGCTGCATTTTGAAATTTCAATGAATTTCTAAATGACCTTGGACAACATGTACACCGATATACTTTATCTGTCACATATTGGCAGGTAATACGGGTTAGGCCAATGTATCAGTCAGGCTCTACAATGTATACGCATAATAATAACATTCTTAAGCATATAAGCACAAAAGAAACATTCATTTCTAATACATTTCTTTAGAACCACTATGGAAAGAGATTCTTTTTTTTACAGTCATGTGGCATAATAGAAAAAAACGTGAACACTCCTGTGGCATTTTCAATATAGAACCAGACTAACTTGTATTTTCATAACCAAACTGAAAAAGGTCAAGCAAGCAACTTTATTTATACAGTTTAAGGGTTACCACCTAAACAACTTACTGTCTATTATAAGTGTATATTATATTATAACTGGTAGTCAACCAAGTGATATAATCTGACAGAAAGGCAGTTATTATTTTACCATTAAATGACTGCTGTTACTCTGTCTTCCAATGATATAATGTCAGCTCCATATTACTTACACTGGGTTTATATTATCACAATATTTGATCATTAAAAGTACAACACATATCAATCTATTGCTCAAGTTTCACTTGAGGGACAACTATATGAAAGCCATAATACTAGTGAATGCCTTCTTCCTTGTTATTGTGGGCACTTTATTGATAGCGATGGTACTCTAAAGCTCTCTGTCTCCAGCTCCACCACGATTCCATCAACACTCATCATCAGTCCTTCAATACTGGATCACAGTCCGATTGTATTGAAAGGACAACTGTGACAAGTTTCAGGACCTATGTCAATAATGGTGTTCTAATTTTTAAAGAAAAAACTACTTAGTCCATGAGACGGCTCTTACCAAAGACACGTTCATCATTGATGTTTTTAATGCAGAACCAGAGGCCTGCTGGGAAGGTGCAGACGAGGATGTGTAGGTCAAAGAAGAAGGACACCCAGGTGGTGGGCTGGTGCTCAGATACTGATGCTATAATGGGAATGTGGATCTTAGCATAGCTGTGGATAACATGGAGGACAGAGAGAAGTGAGACACCACAGAAAAAGCATGGTTAGGCAAAGGAAGGGAAAAAGGAGGTCTTTATAATGACAGTTTTAAATTGTGAATGTATTATTAGTGTCACACATTATTTTTCTTTAAAATAAAAAGCACAATAGTTCATTTTATTCCCTTTAATTTCAACTTGACTAATTCTAAAATGAACCACTCTTATTGATAGTAAAGCTGTGAGATCTTATTCAGAGTGGGATGACACAGGAAATCAAGTTTGGCTGATGTCAGTTATCTTGGGTCAGAAGATGACCTCATTACTTTTACTGCACTGCAGCAAAACTTAACTTGCTTCAAAAAGAAATACTCAGGCGTGTGCACAAACACACCAACATATGTGCACATACACTCGGTGAGAGTTTAAGAGTTTTACAGCTGATGCTGCAGTCTGGCAGTTCTCTGTAAGCCCTGATCTGGGAGGGGAGAAAGGGAGCATTATCTGTTTAGGATTTTATGATGGGGCTGAGTGACAGGCTGACTGACTCACTGTTTGACCATAAAAACATTTTGGCAGCTAGAGAGAAGCAAAGGCAAAGCTACAGTACTTGGTATGCATTTGAAGTGTCTGTTAGATCTGGCTAACGCGCGAGAATGTTGTCTGACAAATTAAAGAAAAAGTCACCTCCATTTATAAAAATAGGTAACAACTTTCCCCCCTGCACAAGTAAAAATCATTATCCCCTTGATCTTTTATTAAACACATGCTCTGAGATGGACTAAAGCTGAATAAATTAAAAGTTGGAATTTATAGTGAATCCACCAGTAGACAATGTGGAATAAATCTTTGATGAAACTTACTCCCACAGATGATGTATAGGTAAATGTGCTACTGTACATAATTTAAATCACATTATTTATCAGCACTACTGTCAAGTACTTTAAATCCAGCGCAAAAGTACAACATATCAATTGTGATGACTTACCCAGTATCCCAGAGGGAGTAGAAGCGCCCACTCCATGGAGCAATGTACCCTGAAGGTGAAACACGCACACAAACCATATGGACCCAGTTAGAATGTACTTACAAGTCCATTTAAACACACGTTTGTGATCTGTGTATGCTGTCACGCACTGATGGAATGCGTAATTGGTTTGCAACATTCCTCCTAACGATCATATAATTACTCTGTAATATGCTTGTGTTGTTGTGTGTTGCAGAGCTGCACACATGATGAGTGGCTGTAATAAGCGCTCTCTAGCCTGCTGTCCACTAAGCTTGGCAGTGCAATGATAAATGAGAACACGTATACTAATCACCACTGTTAGATAGCCAGCAGGTGATCCTATCATACATAGATAATAGATGTGTGATGTCAGTGGATGGCTGATTGTAATCATAACCTGGCCAGTTCAGACCAAAGATTTGCGACGAGACGAAACCGTTTTACACCGTCTCGTCTAGACACATTGGTGTAAACTGGCAGGTTTCAGAACGTTGCAGACCGGCGCATTGCAAGTAGTTTCAACTCGTCTCATTGCGAATCTTTGGTCTGAACTGGCCTTTACATGTAGCATTCGAATGGCTGTGGGGATAGAATAAGGGTTTTAATTACTGTGACCACACTCATCAAAGCAGTTAAATGTCTCTTGTAACGTGGAGACCCAACAATATTATGGCTTCAGGTCATTTTTGGTACAAAGTAACAAAGCATAGTGTAAATACAACATCAAAATGCTATATCACTACTTTAAAGGATAAGGCTGGTGAAATTGAAAAGACCAACACTGAATGTAATACTAACAACTATTGTGTGTGTATCTAAAGCCTGAAATATCTTATTCCTTTTGTTGTCCAAAAGCTAAAAACACATCAGTGAGCCACACTGTTGCACTGGGTGACATGTTCCTTCATTACCATGAACACACACACTGTGGTTTATTTTGACTCAATCCCACACACACCGTCCTGCTGCCAGAAATACCAACTAGAGCGAATATGTATTAATCCACGGCTGAAAATAGTCCCCAGCAAATGCACTACTCACTACTCTTTAAAAAACTACAGTGACCAGCTCAACCAGAAAATTGCTGACCCTTTTTTAAATATTTATGTCTTAAGTATTGACAGACAGACTAACACATATTATTTACTGTTTAAAAAACACATGGCTAAGATACATTTCCTTAACAATGATGTGTCAAAATAGGGGGATTTAGCAAACCTCACCTGTGTTAAGCTGAGCAGACACTGCGTTTTTATTAGTCTTGTACACCGATTAACTCACACTACACGTTTTAATTGGCCTTTCTGCACAACCAGAATCTGCGACTTTTATGCCGACACTGTGCAGATCAACTGACCGGCCACGAAGTGCTGCCCACGCTGAATGTAAACACGCTCACACCCCCAGTCTGTTTTGTCAATTCCAATAATGTTTCTTTGTACAAAACTACTATGAATGGAAAGTAAGAAGAAAAAAAGAAAAATATGGAGCTGCAGATGTCTCCCCTGTATAAGCTTAAGTAGTACCCCTTAGATGCAGTTATCCTGTTTATGGACCAAATATGGTGTCACCCATGTCCATTATTTGGCACTCTACTCACCTCTCTACCAGCTTAGGAATGACTGGCCTGAAGCCACATGACCATATACCCAGCACATCTATGTGTAGGTGTCTTTTATGTTTTTTTCTACCTTTTTTTAAACAAAAATAAATTCTGTTTCATATCTACCCTATTTAAATGTTCTTTGTAATGTGTTTCATGATGACCTTGATGAAGGACACAAGCCGAAACGCGTTAGGCTGACAATAAAGTTGTTCTTTATACTACAAGTGTTGTTGGAGTTTTGACCGCTGCAGATGTCTGGAAGATGCAGACAGTCTGGTCTGTCTGTTCTGCAGTGAAGTTCAGTTTTATATCACAGCAGCTTCGAGACTACAGTTTTAGCCACATATAAAATAATACTCCAGTGGTATTAAAACAAGCTCACTAAAGTTTATAGCAGATCTTTCAACAGCAGCCTTGGAGGAAATCGGATTGTGGAACTGCTCAAACTGCAGGCAGCCAACCAGAATGTCTGACCAGTCAGATATCAATCAAAATGATTGTTGATCGTTCAGGCAATTAATCAGGTACTGTGACCCCCTCAAACCACACCTCAAACGACAACCGATCTGGCAGACATTTGGCTCAATCTGTAACTGAGTTATCCATTATGCCGCAAAAGAAACAAATGCGGTTTAAATGAGTTCCTGCTGCAGAAAATGTATTTGAGAGCTATTCAGTCGACCAACCTTCTAAAAGACAATGTGAACCCACCTGTGTATGTCAGATAGATGACAGAGAGAAAAACCACTCCAGCAGCCAGAGAGACTCCCAGGAAGAACAGAGTCTGGAACTCCTGCCTGGTCAGTCTGTCCTTCAGGTACTGCAGGAAGGCATAGACCTGAAGCAGCACAAACACACCTGCAGAGATACAGCACAAATAAGACCGGGGTAAAGATTTGAAATACACTTTTTGTTCAAGAAGTAAATATAAATCTTTGTTTACAATGGCCAAAACAGTGATAAGAACAACCAATCATTTTGTTTAAAACTAAGGTATAGGGTGTTACAGAGAAAGTAAAAAAAAAAAAACCCAATTTGGATAATTACGTCTTTATTGTTCTTTTTTTTATCATTCGCTGTTTTAAATTGTGTTTCTAATGTACAATAAATCAGTTACTGAAGCATATTTAAAAAAACATTTCTGTTAGCTTTTTATGTTATTTAAATGTGAACCAATTATTTTCATAAAGAAATGAGTATTTCACAACAATTAAAGGCATCACATCCACTTTACCTATACTTCACTTGAGTCTTTTAGTACTCTGCATGTCTGAATGATTTAAGGCATCTCTGCAGGTAATATTTGAGTCTGCAATTTGACTTTATTTGCACTGTATTCTTATTGTCCTTCATGGCAACACTGGGACAGCCAAGCTGCTGTGGGCGCTGACATTATGAGAATTGTCTCTGGTGAATGATCCAAGATTAACTCATTATTATGACATACTCCGGTTTGAGGGCTCATACACAGATTGCATTTAAGGATCTATTTTGTAGCAGATATCTATATAGTCCCGATTGGAAATTCTAAAAATGATACATTGAAGGATATGTTTTTGTTCACCTTTTTTTTTTTAAGTCCATCTTAAAACAATACTGACGTGCATGTATGTAACAATAAAGCTTCCAATGTACATATGGGCATGTGAGTACTTGAAAAATGAGAACCTATCCTTTAATCTGCAGTGTGAGAGTAGTACAGGTTAAATGTCGTTTTAAGTAGAAAAAAGAATGTTTTTGCACTGAATGTCATAAATTAAGATTTACTCCATAGTCCTGCAGTAAACACATATTATTGGCTTCCAATGCTATTTTCCACCCAGACCACAGGTTATTGGCTACTGACCTGCTGCGGCCATGTGTTCACTGGTCCTGATTGGCTGAAAGCCCACAAAGGGGATCTGCATGGACAAGACCAGGCCGATGATGTAGAAGGTGCTGTAGGCTGGAGGGAGAAACAACCAGTTAAGACCAGTTAAAGACAGATCACTGCTTACTTACATGTGAGCACATTCAACTGACTCCATTCATTCACCAACCTTTAAAGATTTACATCCTCAGTAGGAACCAATGGGCTTGGCGCTAAGAGCCACAGACAGGGTAGGGAAGTCCACAAATTTGGAGAGACGGACTAACACAGTGCTGGTTTTTGTCTTTTCTTGGGATTTGTTGACAAATCCCCGTCTCCTGTCCCTTTCTGACTCTTACAAATACAACCTCACAAAGTCCTTGATGCAGTACACAAGAACAAAATGCCTTTTGAGCCTAAATCATGACTGACAGTCTAAGAGCGATTAAGCTTCACAGTTCAAACAATGGGAGTCGGCGGCATAACCAGACAACAGGATCGCTGTGAACACTCCAACTAAACCTGAAAAGTGTTTCAAACAAGCCCTCAGGGGTCAGAAACACTGAAACAAAGCTTCAACAACAAAAGCCCCCAAATGAGCTCTGCTGGTCTAATACTGCCACAGCACAGCCAATAAAATAAAAGGGTTGGTTCTCTTCAACAAGAGACACAAGCTGAAAAATATAGACATACAGAAAAGGCACATCAGGCTAGAAATCTGTTAATTAGCTAGATGGGTTGACTTTGTCTGACCACATGTGTGTCGGGATAAGATGAGGCAGAAACAAGAAGTGAAAAGTTCATCTTCGCTCTGAGACTGTTTTGTATTCAACAGCTGAATTTTCCTCAAAATTCACAGTTAATCATTAGATTTTTAGTGCTGGACAATCTTGTTTTTAAGTAACTAATGTATTAAAGCAGAACATTAAATGGAATTTGTATTCCATGTTCTGAAAAGGGATGGATGATGATGTGGGTTAGGGTTAGGACTCTAATCTTTACTTTTTGCTCTTCATCTGTGGCTGTGCTTAAAATAAAATTTGTAAGGCTGAAGCCTCAACAGATCACACTGAAGGGACTCGTATGGGGGGGAGAAGTCTACGCCAATTTGTGTCTGGGCGTACAACCAAACCTCAACTCTCTCCACTCCTGTCATCACAAGTAGACACGAATATTATTGGTATTACACAAAAAGATGTGCGTCTTGCTATGAAAACAGCCTGCTGTTCTGTTGGAGCAGCACATACTTTCAAATGATTTTGTATCATGATTATCTCATCACCTTGACAAGAGAGGAGGGAACAAAGGGAAAACTATTCTGTTCAAATATTCTGCTATCCATGTATGTATTTTTACTTCCTTCCTCTGCAGTCCTTTAGATATGACATTCACGAAGCCCCACAGACCAGACTGTTTTATTTACATTTAAAAGCAGCAGATCCAAGGTTGTTCTGTTTCTGACTCAATCACTTTCTCCCTCCATGGCTGTCCTCTGATGATGACAACACTATCAGGAATGCCAGAGCATTGTATCAGATAGATTTTGATTCAACTCTGATATCACTACTATCACTACTTCTAATATTCTAATGTCAACGAAAACTGAAGACAGGATTTAATGCAGGGCTGTTGTATTGTATTGTATCATATTAGATAACCTAGTAACTAGCAGTGGAATTACAGACTAACGTTAACTGTACATTTACATTGATTCCATTCAATTTTATTTATATGGTGCTAAATCATAACAGAAGTTATCTCAGGGCACTTTTCATATAGAGCAGGTCTAGACTGTACTCTCTATAATATTGATATTAGCAGTAGTGGTGGAAGTATTTAGATCCTTTACTTAAGTAAAAGTAGAAATACCACACTGTAAAAATACTGTTACAAGTAAAAATCCTGTATTGAAAATATTGAGGTGGAGCTAATTCAAACTATTATTAGGCATTTTAATCTATAACAACATATCACGTTGTATAAACTCTTCATAAGTTTTATAGGTAAATCTTAATCTGTAAAGTAACATCTAGCTGTCAAACACCGTACAGTACTAGATGTACTTGGTTACATTTCACCACTGTTTCACCTGTATTTTTAGGAATCTGTGTGATTTCTTCTACTCTGAATGTACACTTAAGCTCTATTAATGTTTAGTCCACTGTCATTAAATACATATTTTCAGGCTTTCTGGGAAGGCTTCTTATATATTGTTGCACCTTATATATTAATATTGGGCTGTCATAATAATAATCCTATATGTGTATACCAAGGTCAATTGTACATTCATTACATTTTTGTAATTATTGGCAACTCCTTTGATAGTGAGTTGCTACTGCAGTGGTGTTTCTGCACTGCACCTCTCAGACATCACTTTGCAGTCAAACAGTGTCCAAACCCGAAGATGCTGGAGGCGCTTGATTTAAACTGCAAACATAGGAGGAGTGATATTTTGAGGCCAATACACAGGGCACCCAGGTAGCTCACCTGGTATAGCCTGTACCATTGAGGCTTTACCGCAGTGGGCCGGGTTCCATTCCAGCCCGGGCCCTTTGCTGCATGTCATTCCCTCTGTCTCTCTGCAGCTGTCACTATCCAATAAAGGCAAAATGCCTGAAAAAAATAATCTTAAAAAAAAAAAAATAAATAAAAAAAAAAAACAGCCAATACACTCCAAACAATATAATTATATACTATTATGCCATGATGTACACATTTTAACAATGCAGCTTTTATCAGTGTACATTCTAAAAGTCAAAACCTCTCAAAACTTTTAACTGACAAAGATTTTAAAAAACCTTTAGAACTTGAACACGTATGTAAGGAAACATAAAAAGACAGTTTAAAATACATGAAGGTTAAATTAAAGGATAAGGCTGGTGTTATTTTATATTTTTCTTATCTTGACTCAAGATCCATCTCCATGACAACTGAGCAAACTCAATCTTGTGATAAAGACCATGAGTTGCGACTGAAAGCTACGTAAACAGCTAGTAAGGGAGATCATATTATTATGTCAAACTACTATTTCCAATAAAAAGACTGAACTTTCAGGCACTACTATATGTTTGTTACTGTCAACAAATCCCATAAAAGACCAAAACCAACAGTGCATTCGTCTGTCAATCCTTAGTGACTTCGCTAACCAGTCTGTGTCACTCAGCCCCAAGCCTGTTGGTTCCTACTGAAGACAAAAATCTTCAAAATGGGTCACAAATATGTAGTTTTATTTTTTTTTAAATATGCAGTCATTTCTTAAAACAGCTGGTAACTGTGGTTTTTAGCTAACATCACTTAAGCAGGGGTAAATAGTTTGTTTAGGACTATTTTCATCTGCGGATTAATCCTCATTTGGTGCTCTAGTGAATATTTGGGGCAGCAGGACAGTGTATGTGGGATTGAGTCAAAATAAACTACAGTGTGAGTGTTCATGGTAATGAAGGAACATGTCACCCAGTGCAACAGTGTTGCTCATTGATGTGTTTTTAAATGTTTTTGGACAACAATGGAGGTCTATGGCACAGAGGAAGAAGATATATCAGGCTTTGATACACACACAATACTTGTTAGTAGACCAGTTCTTTTCATGGAATTTGTTGACAATGAAAAGAAAATACAGAATATCATGTATCCTCAACATTAATGCTTGTATCCCTGGTTTGGGTATTATATACTTTTTGACCACAACAAAGTGCTGCCATTGGTGACCCAAAGCAGCTGCTTTTCATTCACTTTCTGGCCACTTGGCTTCAATTTGTTGGTAAAAGGTAAAAGCTGTTTTAAAAAACTGGCATAATCTATGTGGTCATTTCTGCAATTTCAGCAGTCACCTAAAGATGTCTGCATTTTCTGCTGGAACTGCATCCAAACTCAAAAATGATGATATGTGGTGTCCTACCTCTCCAAAAACCTCTCTCCAAGTTTAATCTAATCATTTAGTCCTGCTACTGGCAGCCAGGCAGCACAGTTCTGTAAAGGATGAGGGCCCAGCGTCGCCCTGTTTAAAGTGTCCCAGCAGGCAGCACATGAGCGATGTGATAGCCTGGGCTGGTACTGGGAACCAGCAGCCAAGCTGATGCCCGTTAGTAGAGTTAAAGTGAGTAGAGGCATCCATCAGAGGACTTTCTATTCTAAGTTTTCTATTCTGCTGCAGATGAGACACTGCTCATGAGACAATGAAATTCCAATTGGATTTCATCACTGTATTTCTGCTTTATTAGACAGGGAAGATGGAGCGAGAGGGGGCTGGTGTGTGACAGCAGGCCACAGACTGGACTCCAAATCACAGTACAAGGTACGCATCACAGAATACAGTGAGCTCTTACAACTTTGAACTAACTCAATTACTGTGTTGCTGCAGGCAGAATGTACAGTGCTGGTCTTCAGAGAGACAGGGGAAAGGGGGGTGGATGAAGGAGTTAGGAGACCAAGGGAGGAAGATGGGAAAGTCAGCTTGATGTTAAATTACTCATTTTGCCAAAAATCCTATTGGAGGATGTAGAATCTACCAGTCACCCCAACTCATCTCCCGTCTTCTCTCCTTTCATTCTTCCTTCTCTGTACTTGTCCTAAGTTCTAACAGTCCTCAGTATGGGTTCTCTTTAATTCCACATTTCACAGCTTTCTTGCCAAGTTAACCTCACCCAGTTGCAGTCGTTTTACGTCTTGATATGTCTTGATATGTCTTGATATGCATTTCCACAGGATTATAACCTGGTACGGTATGTATTGGCTATTGATTTGGATCTGAAATAATGGTATGGTGTTGCGGCATCAGCAGGGGGCTGTGATCCTGGGGTCAGGACTTGATTCATGATCAGTGAGGCGGGTTCAGAGTGTGCAACGAGGGGATCTCTTTGAAGGGAAGACAGTTTTCATCTTTTTTCCCTCTCTTTTTTTTCCTGCCTGCATTTCCACTTTCCATCTCTCTTACTTTTATCACGAGTCTCTTCCGCCCTTCTCTGGGGGATTTGTGTAAACCTGGTATCTGTCTCATTACAAACACAAAATTTAGCTGCTAGCGGATGCTATTAATTATAAGTAACAGTGTTTATACAGTGCAGATATGACCAAGAATAACAAGCTACTCTGTGTAGTACCCCCACATCAATGTGCATGGCTTTGAGTCTTTTGAAAATAGAGAAAATACAGAAAGTGTGTGTGTGTGTGTGTGTGTGTGTGTGTGTGTGTGTGTAGCTGCTGACTGTACAGTTACCTTGCCCTTTTTGCTGTTTGTTTATCCTGGATGTGCTACACTGAATGTCAAATGAGCATAATTGTAAATCCCCAGGTCATCTGTTTATGCCCTTGAATTAATGTGAACATAAATAAAGTATTCATGTGTACATTTGTGTGCGCGTGTGTGTGTGTGTGTGTGTGCGTGCATGCCTGCCGCATCTCACCTATGTAGACTCTCCTACTGAAGCGCTGCATGAGAAGCAGGACAAATACATGAAGAGGAATAAGGTTGATGATGAACACGTAACCGCCCCAAGCTGAAACCTGTGAAACAAACAAAAACACAATGTATTTAATACGAGCATTTTCTTATTAATTTAGAGCTTCAGATATATTAGTCATTGATGGAGGGGTGTAACTATTTGGATTATGCATGCAGACATGCTCACCTGCACACAGCTTACACAGTCACATACACAGTTAGTTTTCTGCTTCTTGTCATAATGGATTTTGATCCCTGCTGAATCTGTGCAATGCTTTCAACTGCAGTGGATAATCAGTATTGTAACCAGCCCACGAGTCCCTGTAGGCTGGGAACTGAAGGGAGGCTGTGTTTTCTCTCTTATTCACAACACACACACACACACACACACACACACACACACACACACACACACACACACACACACACACACACACACACACACACACACACACACACACACTTCCATAATGAGACCAGTAGCAATAAGAGGGAGGGTGCAAAGCTGCACAGTCCACCTGAGAACTGTGAAATCATTATGAGCTACAGCGTTGAGACTACCATTCAGATTATGTTTTCGGTCCCCAAACCATCAAAGGCACACACATACGCACATACGCATACGCACACACACACACCTAAACATGTTCAGAACAACAGACACACATGAACCTCTTTTCAAGCTTTGTGCTTATTGTCTCTAAGTGTCATGTAACTCCCAGGCGGTGAGCAGCTGCCAGAGAAGAGGTGTCACAGCTTACAGTGTGAGACGTTCCAATGACTCATCACAGATTCATCACAGTCTGGCTGAATGATAGGGTGGTAAGGGAAAAGGTTCCCCAAAAGATCTGTTTTTGTCTGATGAAAATGGCTTTCGGGTGATGCAAGGCAAACAAAGTTTGACGGACATCCACGAATGCTCGACGTTAGCCTTATCTGCAGAGAATCTGTGGGTGGCATGGTGATCATTTTCGGGTGCTGTTGTCTGTGTTTCGGAGCGAGTGTGTGATCTATATGTTGCTCTCTCTAGCTTATGACTCAGATTTGTGTTTAGTTTTGACATTTGCATTAGGATTAGGTTTAAAGCGTCCGATTAGGACATGGATGAGGTCAGTAAAACTCCTCATAAATATGAACACTAACAATATAAAACAAACGTTTTTGTGTGTGTGTTCTCACCATGTAGAAATAGGAGAGGCAGCATCCAATGGTCCAGAAGACCGATCCCGTCTTCACCGACTTCACCTGCAGTTTACATAGGAGAGCGTTAACCCACACACACACACACACACACACACACACACACACACACACACACACACACACACACACACACACACACACACACACACACACACACACACACACACACACACACACACACACAGTCAAATCTACATCAACTGCTTCCATCAAGCTGAGCTGCTCTATTCACTATTTTTTCCTTGAGCATTTTCTCTGTTGCTGCTTACCCAACCGGATTGTCTGAATTATTCATGAATTATTCATCATGTTTCCCCTCTTTAATGACCTGCACAAAGCAGAGCGCCATGTCCTACACATCTTTACCTTCCCCAGCACAGTACACGAGAGCTGCTAACGAGGACTTAACAAAGCCAACGAGTCCTGACTTAACTAAGGCACGGGTGGGAGGCGCTGCTATTGGCTAGGTGAGATTGGATAAACGGAGGAGCTGAGCCAATGAGATGTGGTGGATGGAAGGAGGCAAGGTATAGAATGAAAGTTTAGGCAGGGTGAATGAGAGGAGGAGAGAGACTATAAGAGAGAAAGAAAAGGGTAGGGGGGATGCATTCACTGGAAACTATTATTAAAGGTTATTCTGTTTTCCTGTCCAAGCATATCCCACATCTAATAAGAGCTTTACGTCCTGTGTGCCTACGTATGTGTGCGATTTATTCATCGTGTGATTTACTTAGGATCTGTTTAAAATCCAGAGTATAGAAACAAAGTTTAATGTTCATCTTTAAACCAGGTTATGCTATTCCCCATCTATCCACACCACCAATTAACAGTAACTTCAGGGCTTCATAACTGGGATAGTGGATTCCTTCTTTAAATCTCAGTGGTATGCATGAAATGTCATAGTTGATCATGTTCATTAAGAATAACATTAGCCCATATCGCCACATGCACAAACCACTGAGGGCCAGTGTGATGAATGAATCTGTAGAAGCAGACAGAGAAGCTTACATCTATGGCTAAAGGGGAAAAGTCTAAATGAAAAAATGTTCATGTTAATCACAAACAACATAAACAATGTTTTAAGGACTTTAATGCGTATCATGAATTAGACACTGGCACCTATATTTTGGGACTAATAGAATAGTTTACTGTGGTCAGTGAAACTTGGTTAAAATAAAACATATTAGCAACATGGCTTAGCTTTACAACATCACGTGAATGAATGTGAAGATAGTGCTATTAGGGCACTTTCTCCTAATGTTTCCTTTATCTAGTTCTACACTAAGGTTTAACTTCATACTTTCTACAGTAAAAATCAACTGTGTTCCATTGTAAATATGCATTAACTTAAAAAAAAAATCAATTAAAGTATTCACTCTCCTTTTAGCTCTGGTTTGGTCCCCACCAACTCCTGAGGGAAATATCTTTAGCTGCTAAATGTTCCACTATGTTCACCAGCTAGTCGCTAACTGTGTCTGTCTGCCATTTGGTGCTGGGTGGGTAGGGTACAGTGGATCTATTAGAGCTCTTTTGCAGAAAGCAGCTGCCTGCTGTGGCTGGGAACAAGGTTAATGAGAGAAAGATTTGTGAACTAGAAAAAACAAAAGCAGCTTACATAGGCTAAAAATGCACCATAGAGCTGAGGGACACTGCTAGTGTGGTTCTAGATCTCCAGAATCTGTGCAGAATCTTTACACCACCTCCCAGATTTGTTCCACTTATTGTTTCAGCTTGTTGAAAGCTGTTTCCCCATTTGGAAAAACAACTGTGCCAATCACAGCCTTGTAGGCAGTACTAAGCGAGGACACCTTGGATCTTCCTGTGTCAGAATAATTTTTCTGAGACAGAAAGTTGCCAAAAAATGGCAGCTAGTGCATCTTCACAGGTTGTTGTGAGTCAAATAGGAAATAACACTTCTAAATTGGCATATTTCTTAAATAACATTTAAACAAAGTTACTTGCTCCTAGCAACCACTACAGCAGCTTCTGTGCCAACTGAAAAATACTTCGGAGGGACAGATATGTCACTTGCTACTAATTGGTTAGGGAAAAAATAACTGCAAACATGAACACAATGTCAGGCTCAATAATGAAGTGAAACAACATGGCAATTCAGTCAGACTAGGACACTTCTGAGTTGGGTGATCATTTTCTGTGGGTTCATCTCTTAGAGGGAAATTACATTACATTACACAGCTTTCATTCATTGTTAATATAAAAGTAGTGACTATTGCAGCTTTAAGTAATTGTAGAAGAAATACATGAGTTTTGTATTGCAAAACTATTTAACTTTATTCCCCAACTTCTAACAAAGAGCAGCCAGTTGAAGCAGAAATGAGAGCTGTTATAAATAGCTGCATAACGGAGGGTCAGGACTGTGGGAGGACTAATAAAGTATGTATAGATGTACCCAGAGATAGTAGGTGAACTGAAGGGCAAAGATGGCGATGCCTTCATTGTCGAAGGAGCCAGCTACGGAGCGAGAGATGTAACCAGGGACGATGGCGATGAAGCAAGCCGCAAGCAGCCCCGCTCCCTGGTTCCACAGCTCCCTCGTCAGCAGAAAGGTGGAGATGGAGGTCAGGCCGCTGAACACCGGAGCTAGGAACACACACACGTCCCGGATGTGGACGGTGATGTGCAGCAGGTTGAGCACATAGTGGATGAGGCCCGCTGTGACCATCAGGCCTGGGTAGACCTGGAGGAAGAGGTGAAACAAAGGGGAAGATAAGGGCAGAAATGATTCAGGCTTTCTTAAGACAGGCAACCCAAATCTAAATCTTCTGTTAATAAAGAGTTAAGTGTTATTAATAAAATTTGAATAGCCAAAAATGGTCTCTACCCCATGTAATATGTATTTGATGTGATGAGAAGAGCACCAATATTGACAAGCCAGCAAGGGCTCTGAACAACTGAAAATGCTGCTTCATGCATTTTTTCACTGCTGTGGCTGCAGAATGCCATCATTAACAGTCTGAATGAGCAACTCAACAGTACGAAAATAATCACATTACAAGCTCGTTGCTAGCTCACAGAGGTACTGGACAGAAAATGTGCTTTTACCAGCATCATTACCTTTAACACCTAAGTTCTGATGACAGCAAATGTTACTGAAGTTCCTACAAACAAAACAATCTGGCAACTTCTGGTAACTCTTTATATTGAAGATGACAGCAAAACAGAGGTAAACAGAGCTAAAGAAAGTCCAAATCAAGGCCTACAGTAACTGGAATGGAAATAAAAACTTCAACTATTGTTTGCAGCTGGGTGTCTTATGTTGTTAACATTTTTCCTGTTTCCAAATGAAAAAACTACTGAAACTGAACTGAAAAAACAAAATAAAACAAACTGTCAAAATTGTATTATATATAATCTTTATATGATTTCCATTGAACTGTTAACTCTATCTGTCCGTGAATGCAAAAACATGTTCACCACTAACAATATTTCAAGAAACACTACAATAAAAAAGGTAAGACTGAGAGGCAGTATAATAGTACAGTTTCTTAAGTACAATTGTCTTTGTACTTTATTTCTTTTCAGTGTCATATGATGCAAAAGGTTTGCTTCAAAGTCAAAACAACAAACTTTAAGCTGTTGTTTTGTCAGCTAATGTGAATGTCCAAAAGTGCACTCTGGGGAACAGATTAGCCCACAATAGTTAGCTCTCCCTTCATCAAGCCATATAGAGAGATCACACAGAGGGGTATAAATACACAGAGGGGGAGGAGATAAGCATTCAGAGATGAATTGTAGTGTAATGACGTGTTAAAAGTGACTCCAGTCTGTCTGTCCTTTAGCTGTTATGAAGACAGATCTTCTCTATGTGTCGTGTGAGTGCTCCCTGCTAACTCCCTCCCTCCCCCAGGAGCTGTTTAACCACCCAGCCATGCTTACTGAATGTGTGTGTGTGTGTGTAGAAGTGTGTAAGATGTGTAGTGCAGAGTGAGTTTAAGACAATGATTGAAGATTTATCACAGTACTGTGACTCTTGAGAAATAAGGACAAAGAAAGGATGGGCTGAGGCAGAAAATACACCCACTTGAACAATCCCTCCCCAACCTCCTGAGTCGAACAACCACATACACACACACACAGCATAAGAAACACTCACCGTGCCTCCTACTATCCTACCCAGTGGGTACCAGGCTCTTTCGTCAAACCAGTTGAGGAACTCATAGAAGCCATTGGTGGTGAGATGGTGAGTCGACCTGTAGTTGAACCTGCAACATTGAGACAGAGGCAGAGAGAGGGGGCCGTCAGACAGGGCACAGAGCTGCTACAGAGGACAATGAAGTAAGCTCGGGTCTGGCTTTAGGTTTTACCAGAACAATCACTCAACTTCCAATAACTTCCAACATAAAACCTTCAACATAAAATTAATTAAAATTATTTTTAATGCAAATGCGTCCAAATGCAGCACTCTTGGATCTTTCTGGATAATCTGCACACATTTGAGTACATTTTTAGGTGTTTTCACACCTAACCCTTTTGGTATGCTTCAAAAAAAACTGTGCTTTGCCCGTTTGGTTCATTTAGGCTGGTGTAAAAGCTGTCAATCGAACTCTGGCGCAGAACAAACAACCAGACCAAGACCGCTTGAAAGGGAGGGGTTCCGTCCGGTTCATTTGTGGTGTGGAAGCAAAACCAAACGCAGGAATATGCGAGAGAAAATGTGATTTTAACATTAATTTAAAAGCACTAGGTACAAATAAATCAATCTGCTGATTGTGAACTGTGAAGAAAACAATCTCTTAGGCATCTATATTAGCAATCTATTTTACGCACTTGGCAACCATGGTTCCACAAATGAACATAAGGCCTGGGATTTTGTCAACAGAATATCTGATCTTTGGCTGAGTACAGACACCCGCTGCAGAGAACACTTGAACCTGACAACAGACAAGTTTAATTTTGGCCTAATCAAGTTACTCACCGTATTAACATTAATTAGCGACAGCTGACCTGCCGCCGGCGTTATTTGTCAAAAGAGACGTTCAGTGCCTAAAAAGGAGAAGCTGCTAGCTGATTGTTTTGTACAATGCTCTTTGCTAATGATAATTAGTGTCAGAACTTAAAGCGAAGCTCAATGTCGGAACTCAAAGTCATTCAGATGTGCGCCCAAATACTTTTTCACACTCACACACTCTAATTTGCAGTGCTGCAACTGTAGCAGGCTGAGGTGGACACAAAATACTGTACAGAAAGAGTCAGATTTTGATCGGCTTTATTTTAGCCGATACCGATCCTTTAAAATATGCCCGGATCTGCCGCGATACCGATCCTTTGGGACATCTCTAGTTTCAATATAATTAACCTGAACAAAGCAGGTCTGCTGACCTGTTGTGGGTGGGCCAAGGTACTGTAGCTGTGCCAGACAAGCAGCAGTGAAAAGTATGAAAAGTACAAAAATCACGCACTGTGAGGAGGATGGGGAAAGGTTTACATCAAACAAGCTTCAACTTAGAGCATTTAACAGAATTCAGAAGTTGCAAAACTGAAAAGATACAACAAAAGAACCTTCAAAGTCACAGCATGGAAAAAGATTTCAAAGCTGCAACACCATAGAGATACTGATGAAATAATATCAACATGAAGAACTGTAGAACAACTTCTACCAGTAAATTGCAAGACTGAGGCAGATTGTAGCAGGCATGAAAAGTGAAGACAAGACATTAGTGCATTAGTGTCACAGCTAGCAAGCAGCTAGCAAGCAGCTGCCAGCTGGAAGTACAACAGATGTGACAACAAGAGAGATGTTCAAAATTGAGAATGGTTAATAGTAATGGGATGTTCCTATCTGCATGTGGGAACTTGATCTTACCAAAGTGTCTAATACTTAAGAGTTCAGAATCTAAATGGAGGAAAGAAGAAAACTAGACTTGCAGGCACCGAGGTTCAAGCACCTGAAGCAATTCAGACCCAGGGGTCATTGGGAAGCCAAGAGCATTGCTGAATAGAAACAGAGAAAATGAAGGTGTACTGTCACAAACACTGTGATATTAGCTGTAGCTTTACAGTTTGGTTCTTGAGATACCATCGGTACAGGACATCATTACAGAGAGGTTTGCACTGTATCTGATCATCAACTGTATCACAAATACATTTATCTTTTCATTGAAGTCAGTCCATGTCAGTTCAGGTCTACAGGGTACTAGGAATCAGAGAAATGCAGCAATGTGCTCACTGTTAATTGACAGATTGTTGGGAAACTGGCACAAACTTCACTTTTCCACACCTCCACTAACAACTGCAATCTCAAATAATAGCAAAGTAGACACAAGGTTTTATTGACATTTTCTCTTAGACACGCGAAAAGAAATTAATAACAAAACTCACCAGGAAAAAACTCTCCAGTGGCTCTATTTGCCCTTTCTTTCTGACACTCTACCTTCCCATTCTGCCTCAGCCTTCTGTCTGCCTTCCATTACTCAAGTTGTTTACAGCCGCCGAGACTTTAAGAGGAACAATCCAACTACAGCCTTGTCTATAATTAGACGGGCCTGGTAGATAGTGCTGCTATTGTACAAATCCTGCATCTAGCCCCTGGCCTTCAGACACAGACTGTGCTGATACACAGCAGTTAGTCTGCTTGTCCCCTGAGCTTTTCCACAAGTATTGAAGTGCTCAATAGAAACAGTCCCTCCATGAAAAACAGGAATTTGATGGAGGGATTGCAGCATATGGCTTGCTCAGCCCCCTTAGGAGAGAGTGCTAGATTGAGAGTATGTGCGCGGGTGTTCATGCTCACTCTTGAGACTTAGTCATTTGATTGAAAAAAGAGGGGGGAGAAAAAGTGCCTGCACACACACACACAATACGAACACAATCCATTATGTCTTTGGTTCTCTGATTCCTGCCTGGATTGACAGAATGCCTCTCGTTTTCCTTTCAGAATAGCGGTCGCAGAGAGCAAGCAGTATCCTAAAGTGTTCAGCCAGCCGGTGGACAGAAGAAACACTCACCACCCACACTTGACTCTGGATGATAGGCTCTTAAACCTTTTCCAGCCTGGGTCTCAGACAAACAAAATTCTGTCTCACCCATGGGATCTGGGCTCATTAAAACATAGGGAAGCTCTTTTCATGTGCAGACTCACCAGAAATAGGCTAACTAGCCTTTCTTGAGCCAGACAAGGACATGATATTAACTCCAAACAAATGCTGGTGAATCTGTCCAACCAGTCTTCATTTATGAATCCTTTTCTACTCTGAAACTCCACTTAGCCAGTAAAGTAGAAGAGGTTGGTGAATTTCCAGATGCTCCAGTCACTGTGCTGGACAGTTTCCTGTCCTAGACCAAAGAATATGGATATTTATATATAGATATAGGATTGATAATTGATATTAGGGATGTTTAGATAATGGGGCACAGATGAGATAGAGCTCATATGCTTTTTCCATTAGCATTGCAGATAAAAACAACAACAAACTAAATGCAAATAAATGTTCCTAAAACAGTGGTTCCGCCGCCCGATGTGCACTGCGCAGGCATCCAAGGCAGTTTATGCCCCTGTATAGGCCCACATCGTCTCCAGGTCGTGCTGTTAATCACTGCAGGACTGCAGTCAGTCAAGCAGGCAACAGAGACTTTCAAAGTTCTTTTCTAAATGGAAATGGGCTTTTGGAGAATTATTTTTGTGTGCATCAGAGTTATATATATTGAAAGTGTAATCCAACGAATTAGTATCCGAGTTGCAGCTTCAATTTCTTGCTCCATGGCCCCTGATCAAGGTTTGCAACTTGAAAACGAAAAGACTCTGGGACTCAAGATGGAAGTGAGCGGCTACATTGTGGTTTTAAAAGGTCAGATGGCTTTAATGGCAAAAATAAAAAATTCTCCAGTTTTACTGGTGTATAATAGGTGCTAGAATGGCTGTATGTGGGGTAGAGGGGGACCAGAAACCAATGGATCAGTTATATATTGGGCCTGTTCTAATTACATTAAATCAGTGATCAGTATTGGCCCTAAAAAGTCTGATCAAAGCATCCCTATAGGGTATGAAACCAAGTGAGTTCAGAGTGTAATATAATACTCAGCCAGAGACTACAGATAGTGTCCTACTTATGTCAGGCACATCCCTATGCCTGGAAGATAAACTAATAAAACAAATATAAGATGTATGGTACCGCTATTAGCTGAATGCATTATTCACTCTAAGCTAACAGCTTTAGTGTGCAGAGTAGAATATATTTAGATGGCCATTTGTTAAAATCCACTGAGAGAAAACAATGTGCTGTTTTCTTCACAGTTTTTCACTTAAATATATTGCTGACAAGGCATGTGCATGAGAGATTCTGTACAAAATCCAGCCTCAAATCCAGTGCTAAGCTTCCATTATCAGCAGCTTTCCGGGTTAAATATGAACACGTCTTGGGAAGCAAAGCGCTGCAGAAAATACACCAATCATTCTTAGTCAGTTGTCATTAGGTAAATAAATGTTAGCTAGACAAATTAAAGTCTGTAAATAATTCAAACACACAGCTGAAAGCTTTATTGCACTGAGATAAATATTTCACCACAGGCCCCATGTGGGCTCACTGTAACGTCTTCCCTGGCCCCCAGGGGGCAGACACTGAAGCAGTGAATGAAAATAAAAATGCAAGTATCATTTGGATCATTTGGACCAATCACCATGGCAACACTTGCAGCTTGCCACTGCCTATACAGTAAAAAATCATTCAGTGCGATACATGTCTCTGAGCTGAACTTAAATACGTTCATACATACAAGTGAACAAACTCAGCTCACTTTTTGCACACGTGCATAAATTCCTGCCGGCCAATACGTCATTTTATTTTGACAGTAACTGTAGTGTCCCCTTTGGCACTCACCCTTTGGTGATTTTAAAATGCTGCAGTGCAGTGATGAGATTGTGGGTGTAAGTGATGGTCAGTGATGTCTCAAATAAGGCCAAAAAAACAAACACATTGTTTATTTGTGTATCTATCAGTGCAGATTAAGAGTCAGTCCATTTTGCAATAAAATCTCCCTTTAGATATTTTGATGTCTTGGGTCGTCTGTTCAGAACAGGGTTAGGATGATGTCTGTTTTATCATTTCTGATTACAAGCCCTTTGACAACCCTTTCCCTTCCCTGTGTGCACACTGGCAATTGCTCTGCTGCATCTTTAAACATGGCAGATGGCCAAAGAGCAGCCAAACTGAGGGCAGCATCACCTTTTAATGACCCATACTACTATCTTTTCCAAGGACAGACAGGGCAACGGCAGCCTCTGCAGGGTGATCGTGCTCCCTGCTGATTTCAGATAGCATGTGTGGGAGCCCGACACAGAAGGACTGAAAAACACACATCTTTGAAGAAATGACAGGAGGTACATCATCATAGAGACTAACGCACAGCTGCACACTTCTATCACAAACACACACACACACACACTCACACACACACAGTATGAACACAGGGGCTGATATATGCACACAAATAAAAGACAAGCATAGAAAGATATTTACACAAAAAAAGTCCCCAAAGAAATTGTTGTGCATCCTGACAGGCAAAGTTAAGACTGAGAGACATACAGAGTGCACAACACTTATCGGGGCAACAATGAATGTATATTTAGCACACAAACAGTGTAGCCTCCCACACAATGAACAACCAAAACATGTTACCGTGTTTTGACCTGTAATTATAGTGCCCTCATTGGCCCAATAAAGGACAGTAGTAACATTTATCAGATAGCTATCAATAATCAATTAGGCATGGATTTAATGATTATTGATCAATAAAATGTTAACAAACCAGATCATCACATTCTATACACATTTACATACTACATTTCGATACCAGGTGTAAATGTGATTAAGAGCTACAATAAAATGCAGGGACACATCATTTCCCACGGCTGACGTGGAGTCTGTCTGAAGTCTTGCCATGCAGGTGTGCTCTTGTAAAAACACAGTTAGAAATCTGTATATGTATAACCAAGAAATCAGGTTTCTGCGGCAGTAATCTAGCCGTGTCTGCTGGGATTCTCTAAACCTTTACCTTTACTTCCAAATTAACCATGTTTCTTCTTCACATTATGTTTGAGAAATCAGGTTCCTGCGGAGGGCTGATAGCAGGGTGCGAACTACAGGGGAGCCAGGGGGAGCTTGGCACCTCTTAATAAGACATGAGCTCCCCTAAAAACATGATTTGTGAAATTCTGGGGGATCTCTAAAATATTGACAATATGCTTTTTTGCCATGCATTTCTATTTTTCTGTCTCTTCATCATCATGGATCAAGCGTAAAATTAGGCTTTAACTGATGTATGATTCATGCATGATGGTGATTCATCACTAATTCACTTCCATCCATGCTATTCTTGCCATCACCATCGAAGCGTGGTGGCGCAATATCATAAACACACTCACTGTAACTCAAAGAAAATCAGAAGAAAAAAAAACTTCTTTAGTCCCACTCAGTCTGCGTGCCGAATCGCCATCATTCATTTCTCTATTTTGTAGTCAGCATACAGATATGTCAAAAGGAAAACAAGGAAGCTTACTTGCAAATTTTGGATTTACCAAAAAATCTAAGCCAATTGACTCAGAAGAGAACCCAGAGGCAGAGACGTCTTCTACCGCATGTTAGCTTGGCAACAACCGACACTGATGCAACACCTGCTGGGACTGCTGTCAGCACAAACTCAGCCCTCTCTTTGAGGCATGCACAAATGTGTTGTGCATGCCTCAAAGAGAGGGCTTTTGCTACTTTAATATACTTAAAGTAGCAAAAGTAAAAGTACTCATTATATAGAATGGCCCATTTCAGAATAATATATGTTGTATTATTGTATCATACATATTGATGGATTCATTTACTTATCAATTTAATGTTGCAGCTGGTATAGATGGGGCTAATTTTAACTACTTTATGTACTGCTGGGTAGCTTAATCTATAATAATATACCATCATTTATTTATTGATTATATTTTGTATTAACAATCTAAATCTGCAAAGTAACTAGTAATTAAAGCTTTGAAATAAATGTAGTGGAGTAGAAGTGTAAAATAGCATAAAATGGAATTACCTAAGTAAAGTACAAGTACCTCAAAATTGTACTCAAGTACAGTACTTAAGTGTACTTCCACCACTGCACACATGGCCCAGAATTTCCTTGCACCAAATGATTTCATACCAAATACTCATACGTCCCCTCCCCAGTCAAACCACACTACCATTAGTATGACAAGTCCATATAACTGACTGTTACTTCAACCATGTGTATTCTATATCTACTACTGTGCCTCAAAACAGCAGAAAATGTGTCTATAATCAACACATACAGTATATGACTGGTGTGAGTCTGCTCTAATGCCTCAACTGAAGAAGGAACAAAGTGTGTGAAGATAATAAAACCACAGTGACATTGATTCTAACTTCCTCTGTGAATAACAGACTCTTATCGTCGCACAGCAGTAGATGATTAGCTGCCAATAACACAGACAGACTAGGTTAATATATATATCCTGTTCTAGCCATTATTGCTCAACGTGTTTTTAACTATGTCTGCTAGCAAGTTTTCTAAGCTTTTTACCTCTGCTTCTTTAACTGCTTTTAATCCACATTTTAACACAGAGGAGCTGGTCTCCCTTTTTAATCACACCTGCCAGACTGTCCTGGACTCTGTTGTCGTGTTGCCGTACAAACTCAAAAAGTCAAATAGAACGCCACAGCCATGGCTAAACGAGTCCACCCAGGAATTAAAGAGAGACTGTAGAAGAAAGGAACGAAAATGGAAAAAAATGGGTTTACATGTATTTTATGACATCTGGAAGGACACAATGAAGGATTATCAAAATGCAATTAAAGAAGCAAGAGCATCCTTCTTCTCTAATTTAATTTTAGCAAATCACTCTAACCCCAGAATTGTATTCACGGTAATAGACTCTGTCATTACCCACTCCCCCTGTCATTTCACCAATGCCTCACAAGAGCTGTGTGAAAAGTTTTACAATTGTTTTATAAATAGAGTCAAGGAGATAAGGCAACAAATTAGCCCCCCAGAGCGTGTTTTATATGCCAGTAGGGACACAGTTATTTTAGCAGTTTTGAACCTGTATCGCTGTCCTTTTTATCTGACATTATATCCCACATGAAACCAACCACGTGCAGCCTTGATATTATTCCTACTAAATTTCTTAAAGACGTGATTGACACAGTTGGGCCCAGCATTTTATTGATTATTAATGGCTCCTTAGCAAAAGGCATCTTTCCATCGATTTTTAAACATGCTGTGGTCCAACCTCTTTTAAAGAAAACTAACCTTGATCCTTCTGTTCTTAATAATTTTAGGCCAATTTCTAAACTTGAAAAAGGTGGTTTCAACCCAACTTTTAACTTTTATGTGTCATAATAACATTTTTGAGAAATTTCAGTCAGGTTTTAGAGCTTTACATAGCACAGAAACTGCACTCGTTAAGGTAACAAATGATCTCCTTTTAGCAGCAGATGGGGGGAGAGCTTAATTTTAATTCTTTTAGACCTGAGTACAGCTTTTGACACAGTAGATCGTGCCATTTTAATTGACTGTCTTGAAACCTGGGTTGGCATCAAGGACACTGCACTTAGTTGGGTTTATTCTTACTTTTTAGAAAGAACCTACTCGGTCACCATAGGTAATTACTCATCTTCTACAACTCATATTGCCTGTGGTGTACCGCAAGGTTCAATTTTAGGTCCAATTGTATTCTCTATTTATATGCTTTCACTCGGTCAAATCATCCAACGCCATAACGTCTCTTTTCATTGCTACGCAAACGACAGATATACCTTCCCCTGAGACCCGGTGACCCAAAAAGCCTAGCTGCTGTTTCAGATTGTCTCAATGATGTCCACTGTTGGATGGCGCAAAATTTTCTTCAACTCAAAATCAGAAATCATATTGTTCCCCCAAACCCTATCAGTCTCATTCAGAATGGCCTTGGTCCATTATCGGCTAATGTGAAGCCCGCTGTCAGAAATTTGGGAGTACTATTTGATTCAGATCTAAGCTTTGCTCTACAGATCAAAAAAGTCATCCAGTCCTCCTTCCATCAAATGAGAACTATCTCCAGAATCAAACCAATGCTTTCACACTCTGACCTGGAAAAAGTCATTCATGCACTCATTTTCTCTAGACTCGACTACTGTCCTCCTTTCTGGCATAAACCAAAAGTCACTCTCTCACCTCCAACTAGTTCAGAACGCAGCAGCTCTGCTTCTTACTGGTTTTGGCAGACGACATCACATCACCCCAGTCCTGGCTTCTCTCCATTGGCTTCCCGTTCGATTTAGAATTGATGTTAAGATTTTACTGATCCACTTTTAAAGCACATCTGGGTCTGGCCCAGTTCGCAGCCTTAGATCCTCAGGTGGGGCCCTTATGGCCGTTCCAAAGTCGAGGCTTAAATCTATAGGTGACCATGCTTTTGCTATCAGGGCCCCTCGGCTCTGGAACGACCTGCCTGAGGAGATAAGGCTTGCAGAATCAGTAACTTCTTTTAAATCACTTCTTAAAACCCATTTTTATAGACTTGCCTTTATGTGATGTCTTTTCATCGTCTTTTTATTGCTTTTAATTATTTTTATTTGTATTTATGTATCATTAATTTTTATCTTGCTTATGTTTTGCTTTACTGTTTGGCTTTCTGTTGTTATATTGCTTTCTGGGTATCCTGCTTTTGCTTTGTCTGTTGAAGCACTTTGTAAACTCTGTTTTTAAAGGTGCTATATAAATAAAGTTATTATCATTATTATTGTTTTTTTATTATTAATTATTATCATCATCATCATCATCATCATCCTCATCATTATTATTATAATAACATGTTGCTGACACTCACACCATTGTGTCCTTGCATAAATACAGGGAAGTAAAATGACCACCAATGGGAGCTGCAACACTGAGTGAAAAGCAGTCACCATACTGTCAGCAGCCAATTTACTAGTTAGTGTCACCTGGATAGGGCTTAACACCCCACCAAAATAGTAACAATATATTTCAACGGCCAGCCTGGGCTCCTGGGAAAATAGGAGTAATACACAGGACATTGCTATAAGACCTGTCTGGTGAGAACCATTCAGCTAACTAGCACAGCATGGGGTCAGGGTGAGACAAACAGGAAGGGGAGAGGAAGCATTGGTCAAAGTCAAGTTTGTCTGTATTATCCCTGAGAGGGAGATTGAGCTGGCAAAGGCAGCCGTAGTTTCATACAATTACAGGACTGGAGGCAGGGGTCACAGGGGCAGCAGGCTAAAATATACTGAGCTTCATACCATGCTGGAGAGTGCTAGCCACAGGTTCAGAGAGGAGTGGGCAGGGGTCAGAGGCCCGGGGTAAAATAGACAGAAACTATAATAGCATTTTTTGTTCACCTATCTGGCCTGTGCTGGCGTATAAGCAGCCATGTTGCGTAACTGGTCAGGGATCTCTGAATGCTTGATGAGATGGGAGCAGCCAACATGAAAGAAATGAGGCTCTCTTCTTCTGCCTCTCCATCTGTCCATAACTACAAACAACAATCCCCTAAATCACTCTCATCATCTCCAAACTCCACTGGCCCCATTTTAAGTAAAACCTAATTTCACAGTCCATGAAGATAGTAGATGAGAGCCTCCTCTTCTCTGTTTGTGAACTGTTGCATTGTTCTGAGGCTTGGCTGAGATGTGATCTACTGAGAGAGAGAAGAAGGGAGGAGGAGAAAATGAGAAAGGACAGGAAAGAGACAGGAGAAGTGAAGGAACAAAAGGAATAGAGAGTAAGAGTGGCAATTTGCAGGCAACTAATGATTACATTCATTATTGAGTAATCTCATGAAGTATTTTTTGCATTAAATGATTCATTGCTTGGTTGATAAAATGTGGAAAGTGTGCATTAAAATGTCCTAAAGCCCAAGGTGACATCTTCAAATTGCTTGTTTTGTCCAACCAACAGGCCAAAATCCATATTCAATTCACTATCGCATACAATAGAACTGCAGCAATTCAATACATGAGTTAACAGTTAACTAATTAATTAAAATCATTAATTAAAAATGGTTCACAGGGTGTTTTCAATATTAAAATCATCATGGCTTCGATTGGTGACTTTGTCCACAAATGATTTTTTTTCACCCCCAGTGGAGACAGGAGTGGGTGAGCTGAGGCTGTGGAGTAGGGGAAGGAAAAAAACGAGGCACAAAATGCCCCACAGCAAGAAAAATGGAAATGCAATAAAAATGTGTATCTGGCTTTGCTGCTTATTAAAAAATATCAATTACAGCAAGTGTTCGCACCTGTGTATCATTAAAGAAACAGCAGCACTTGAACTGGAGCTGATCTTGAAATGGACCCAGGAGCAAAACTGGTTAACAAGATTTAAATTAAAGCCAGTGATATACAATGTTGGATGGGGAAAAGAATTGACCAGAGCAAAAGAACAAGCACATAGAGAGGTGAGTGAGCAGAGACTAGTCTTATTTAGATGTGATGTCCTAGTGCAGAGGGTCGGGGTATGATGCGACAAAACATTAAATGGAAAACATGACAATAAAACCTGTCTATAGCAAAGAGACACAAAGTCAACATCTGTAACAACCTGACCTGCACCGAGACAAACAGATATGACTGAACAGACAGTGCTGGTGTTTGGATAGCTGGCAATTTAAGCCAAGCAAACCTGTTTGGTTTCCATTAGCATCTGAACCCACCTGTAATGTTTGAATGTTAATTGTCAAAATGGAAAGATGTGAAAAACCTTGATAATAATTAGTGCTGAGAGAAGTTAAAATGTGCATGAGAGGGAAAGAAAGAAGCAGATAGAAAGACAAACAGAGAAGAAAGGAGTGTGAAAGATTAACCATCTTCCACATCCCAGATTTTGTTTGGTTAGGCAAAGTAGAGGAGGTGTGTGGAAGTCAGAGGCAGAGAGTGAAAACTAAGCCGGTTTAGAGCCCAGGGGAGGAGGGGGACCCCACACAAAAGCATTTATTAAAATCTGATGATGTTTCATCAAATTCCCACAAATCCTATATTGGGTAAGTGGGAGCAGATGAGGAGACACAATGGGGATGACTGCACCAGAATATGACTGGCTGATTAAAAAACAACACCCAAGGGTGAGTACAGGTACGAGCCAACAATTGCACAACTCACCCATAACTTCCCCCTTGCTTTCCATCAGCCAAATAAATCAGATCAGACAATTTCCAAACTAAATTGACCTCAAAACCTTCTGCTCAGTTTGCACTTAGGAGACTGCAGACAACATAAGGGATCACGATAGTGAAAATGAACACAGGAAGTGGTGACCCTCATTCAATCTCTAAATCACCTACAACAGGCGAGGGGAAGTAGCAGCAGGGGACAAAAGGGACAGAGATGATATTTTATCACAAGTGGTCTTACACATGGCCAGAAAAAGAAGCAAATTAGAGAATTTTTATTTTACCCCTGGGCCAGCTCTAATGAAATCTTGCTTTAGATATCTGGGGAGTCAGAAAAGTAGGCCCCCATCAGCAATCTGAGGCTTACACCAGTGCCATGGATGGAGAAAAGGTGCTTTAAGTGTCTTCTAAAGCAAAACCAACCTGCTGCTGCCTGGGGAAGAGCACTCTAAAACTGTCAATTTTTTCCATGTAGTTCTACATACAGGCTTGTAGAATTAGACTACAAAAGAAGCAGGGCTTATTATTGACAGGTTACAGGTTCAGCTCTAGCACCAACTGAAAAACAGTGAAGCCAGTGACTTCTTTGCGAGAGCTGCCACAGTGTGTTCAAATTGTCTTTTTTTTTTTTTTGCTAAAACCAAGTACACCTAAAAAATCCTATTCAAAAAAGCCATTTAAGTTAGTAGCCTATTTCATGGTCTGATTCTCTGCACTTCAAGTCCATTTCAGAAACTGATGAGAAAGAGAAGAAACCTTTAAAAAAGGAGCGTACTAGTGTGGTCACTGTTCCTCTCATCTCATCATGTTAGTCTGATTCCTTACATCAATCTGTACTGTTCGCCGTTCCAGCCCATATGGCTTTGTTCAATTTTGTAGTGTTGTAATTTCCTTGTAGAAAAGCACTGAATCCAGTATGGTTTTGAAGTAGATCTACACCACAATCAAGAGGCTTCAGTTTGTATCTGCATGATGTCCAGCAGGGTGATTGAGGAGTCTGAGGGGAAAGCAGCGCACAACTTAAAGCTGTATTAATCCATTTCTGGCCACTAGGGGGCAGAAGAACTCCAAAACAAGCTGGCAGGCACATAGTGCTAGAAACAGGGTTGATGAGAGTGGCTCAGCCTGAACCACAATAAGTTTGCGGGCAGTAAAAAGCTAAAAAGAGGCTAAAAAGCACTAAATAGCTTTGTAGAACTGGATGATAATTATCAGAGTTCTTCACTAACCATTTCAAATTACATGCAGTCATTTAATTCAATATTAACATAAAAAAATACTGATGACTGCAGCTTTAAAAAGAGATTTGATTGAAGGAATTCCATGCAGAGTTCAACTTGTACTTGTATAGGGACTGAGACAATTAGTCGATTAGTTGACTGACAGAAAATTTAACTATTTTGATAATCAGTTAATTGTAGTCATTTTTCAAGCAAAAAGGCCAACAATTCTGTCTCTTGTCTGTCTCATGCAACTGTAAACCAAATATCTTTGAGTTTTTGACTGTTGGTTGGACAAAACAAGCCATCTAAGGATATCAACTTGGGCTCTTGGCTATTGTGATGAGCACTTATTTTTTCCACCATTTTCTGACATTTTATAGAGCAAACAATTAAATCAAGAAAATAGTTGCCAGGTTATTTGACAATGAAAATAATCATTACTTGCAGCCCTTCTTGGAATTGCTAGCCATGCTACCTAAAATGTGTCCCTTATCAGTACTAATTTGCAAATACCTGAGGCAACTGATACAACAAAGGTCAGTGAAAAAGCATTATCCTTTATATGGAATGGGAAAACATTTACATATACACAACAGAGAGGCATGTGGAGTCTGAGTGAGGAATAATTATGTGGACAGATAGCCCGAGTGCACAGGGGAGCAGAGCTAGTCTCATGACCCGAGCAGGTGCTTTCTTTCTGATTTGGAAAAGTATTCTAAACCCTACCAAACAGAGGAAAAACTTGTATTACACAGTGGAGATGGGGCCTGATAAGGAGCCCAACAGAGCAGTAGGATCCCTGTGGTGTTTGGCTGCTCTCCCTTACATTTTGTTTTTTTTTAACTCTACTCTCCACTATGTGCATTCGCTCACTTTCAGAGATCTCAGCATGTGGGGCTGCCTCTGTTGCTTAACAGAGACCTTTTGCTGCTTTACACTGACAGACCCGAGGAGAATATATTTTTCTTGAAAATCAATAAGATGGAGATAAACAGATTGGAAAAATAAACACAGTTAAAAGCATAAGACAGCCTTAAACACCAGTGATGATGACAGTGAAGAAAAAAATACACCTCAAGTGTCTTTTCCAGTCAAGTTTAAGTTAACTGGGCATATATCTGGCCTAAATGATCCTTGAAGAAAAGGGGGAGGGAAACACATTAGCCTCTCAGAAATGCTTACCTTGCTGACTGGTTAGCTTGGAGACCTGACACAACACACTGAAAAAGCCTCTTCCCTGGACAGGAGAAACTATCAAATATGCATTAAGGAAATGTGCCTTTTTGGAGTGTTGGAGCAAGTCAAAAAAGTTCCTGAAGCAGCAATCTGAGGGGGAAGAGTGTACGTGAGGGTGCAGCAAGGATTTGGAGCAGCTCAAAGTTCTGCACAGTACTGATTCTAAACTTTTTTGACCTTTACATGCATGTAAAGAGTGCTAAACTCGAACAAAGGAATATTAGATTTACATTTGTAGTCACATACACAGAATTAAGGTCTCTATCTGACACCACAGTGTCAGTCATGGAGTACAGAATTGACATACTTGCTATGCCTTAATGAAAGTGGAGTTCACAGGGTTGGCTTGAGCTCTTCTTCAGCAGTGCTGGTTGGTCGGTCAGAAGCACTAACAGCCTAACAACAACACTGTCTCAGCCCATTGCAGTCATGATGATTATTTAATGAGGAGTTGCTTTGCTTCTCCAACCAGCTGCTCAACACATCTGAGTGCCTTAGGAGCAGATCATAGGAGATGAGACAGACCAGCTCTGCAAACTATCATTCATTGCACACACACAGCATACTGAGGAAGCATGGGCTATTCACACAGCCTCTGGAAAAATAATAAAAGCCTATTGACCACACTGTGTGCATAGAACAGTGCAGGTCTACCAGCTCACCTCAGTTTGGCATTTTCCTCATGTAACTCATATTTGTAGACTCTGTAAAATAACATAGGTTGCTATAACAAAATATACTTTGTCTTCAAACACATAACCCCACACACAGTACATTAACATTGCAGCTTTTCAATATATTGAAAAAACAGTGCTTGTGCTCCAGTAGAGTTGTTGACTCTTCCAAGCACACAGCTTACAGCAGCCAGCCTGGCCTGTTTCAACTAGAAAAGGGCTTGTGCTGCCTCTTCAGCAGCCTGCAGGGTTTTCAAAGCAGCTTACAGCTACTCTAGAGCAGGGGTTCTCAAACTTACTACTCAAAGGTCCGCATCTGCTTTTTATTCAAGGTCAGAGGTCTGGAACGACCCCCACCCCCGACGTATAAATACAGGAATCACCCGTCAGGACTGTGGACAGGATGGAGCGTAGAGAGCATGCAACTGAGTGTATTGGTTGTATATATATACTACAATAGTAGAAATACTACTACTACTCTACTAGTAGTAAAGCTAACAACCAAAGATAAGCCAACATAAAGAACTACAGTGAAAGTCAATTGTCTTACAGCTTTTCATCGAGAGGGGAAGCTAACTGTCTCACATCGGAATTCCTCATTAGCAGGGAAAAACTATGACATGCAGCAATGGTGCCAAGTAAGCTCAAGAGACATCTCGAGACAAAACCCCCTTCCTAAGCCAGCACAGATATTGAATACTTCAAGTGATTTATCAAGGTAGTCAACAACAGAAACACTGCATGATGTCATTCGTGCATGTTTTTGAAGAATCTAGAATCTAGCAATATTATTTCACTTGCTATTATAGTTCATATGTGCTGTGTGTGTGTGTGTGTGTGTGTGTGTGTGTGGTGGGGGGGGTTGGAACGCAACAAAAGCATGCATTCACATTCAGTTTTTTAACCTTAATAATGTTAAATGAGTAATCCACCAAAGTGAAAAAAATGACCTTGTCTGAAGAAAAAGTATTATTACTACTTTTTTAACTCAGAGTGCACACAGTAGCTTCCTATTCTGTCAGTGCTGTGGCTTCAGGGCAGACAGCAGGCTTTTGTGTGTGTGCTGCCCACGGTGTCTGGCTGTTCTCAGAGTTCTCTAGCTATTTTCACTTTATTAAAGAGTCAAAACAGAGTCTTGGTGCTGAATAAAATCTCCAGCTGATGGCCGATTACTTGCCACCATGGCTGACAGAGGAGACAAACTGACCAGCCACGGCAAAAATGGACCTCCATTTAACTGGTGGCTTCGTGCCATTACTCACCCTGCATGTCAGAGCAAGTTATTAAGTGCTTAGTACACAGCATGGATACACAAGTGATGAGGTCACACTGTTAAAAAACCTCTACATGAGAAAAACAGATGGATGTAAGCTTACATCTTAGACAATTCAATTTACTTTATGTTTCCATGGTGTGAACCCTTTATCTTTTTTTACATTTGAGAGGAAACTCGCAAGGAACATTAAAAGCATTGTGCCAACTGAAATGCTGGGTGGGGTCAGAAGTGTGCTCTGGTGAACCTGTAACCACACCCAACAGTGATGTCACCAGGTCCTGGAGTACACTTGTACATTACTGCAGCAAGGTGAAAAGTTAAACCATATGAGGTCAGAAAAAAACAAGAATTCCAGGAGGTGTTAAGTTACTCTTTGAAGTTTACTCCAAGGATATCTGGTCGTACAGCCCTCCTGCAAGCAGTGATTTCCCAAGTTATGTGACATTCAACAATATTTTCCGACAAATGTCAGCAAGATATTAGCATTACTAATTGAACTTAACAAAATCAAAATGGTCATTTTGTGATCCATAAAATCGGATACACGTTCAGATTGTGTTTGTCACATTTACTGCTCTGGCAGCAGACGGGCTTTGAACTGTTTGAAGTGTCTGATTCGGTCTTTCGGAGTGATGAGTCCATTTCCTTTCATATCACTGCAGCCTTGGCCTGAGGACTGCTGTTTTGTGACTACTGTGTATCGGCTCCTCTGCAATACCACCACAAAATCATGAGGTTTATCAGGAATACAGACGATACAGCAGGTCTGTCTGTGTGTGTTTGTGTGTATATGTGCTGTGGGCTATTTAATGCAGACCATGAAATCCAACGCCCAAAATGTATTGGCACTATTAGAGATTATAGACAGAAGGAGTGGCTGGCTGGCCTTGGTTTGCTTATTTACTGTATTTTAATGATGTGACTGATCATTCCTTTGAGAATAATATGTTTTCTCTTTAACTTTTGCTGAGACCATGAAAATCTCGCAGCATAAGCAGACCGGTCATCCACTCTCTTTCTCTTGGCCTATATCCTGACTCTCCTATACTCAGCCTCCATTCAGACTAAGGTCAAATTTCTAATAATAAATTACACAGAGCTATAGCAGTGGAAATGGCTGCTGCTGTACGTATCCTCATATTAATAGCAGCCCATTGATACTAATACAACACAGTCATCAGAGTGCAAAACAAAGCATACCCATTCCCAGTGGAACATGTAGGTCGATGTGGCCACACTGGGTCTAACTGTGGAAAAATGATGCAAATGCATTTACAGTAGAGTAACTAGAGCAATTGCATTTTGTCATTGTGAGGCCTGGAGCTTTGTTTCTTAAATTAGAGGTCACAGGCCTATCTATGGTGGGTGGCTGCCCACATGATGAAGGAGGCAATATGTTTCCATGAGTCTGGCTTCTGGGGCAGACTGTCCTATTTGTCATTTGGCTCTCAGGCTGAAAGAGAAATTCACAGCCAGCTCTTGACAAAGCTTCTCCCTAAACTGGGGCTTAATGAAACACTTTTTTACTTGGGTTTTAAAAAGCTGGTAAACTGCAAGTGATTTCCAAAGATGGGAATTCTGCAGACTAACAAAAAAAGCACACTGAACTTAAAGAGAAAAAGCAAGTCTCCTGCAGTATTTTGCTATGTTTACACAGTATGACATATATACGGTAAGGGCTGTGTTACACTAGAAAAGTAGTAGTTCATATGACGTGTTGTCCAACCATATCAGAGTGCGTTTATAGTTGTTCTGAAAGGCCACACTGGAAGGCGGACTGAAAAGCAGGCTGTCATAGAGAGGGGGAGACACGATATTGTTTATGGGGATAACAGAGCACATTTTCAGACAGTCTCTCCTCGAAGGCATTCGTAGTGTTGCACTCGGTTGTTCATATGAAAAGTGACAGAAGTAGTTGTGTAACAAATGAAAAAAGAGATAGAGAGAGAAGCTCAAACCCTGCTTACTTTCTCACCTCCACACAGTTGGCCAATCACGGCATAAAGTAGGTGTGAATGTCGGATTCGGAAAGTTAGAAAGAAATTATCAGACACAGCCCCCCAATTCAGACGCCAGAAATGTGTATGGGGGAGGGGTTTCCGCAGCTATTCAACCAAGCACTTCTGATGAAGCATACTGGCAGCTCAAAATATTTAGAGATATTTGACATGATATGGATTTGACTATACAGTTTGTTCTGATTTTAAAGGGCAAGGCCACATTAAGTCTCGTACAGAGCAAACGTTTTGGTGGGTTCTGTGGGTTAATAGGTTCAAGTTTGTTGCACTTATGAACACTTCCAGTTGGGAACTTTCTACATCAGCACACCTAAGAGTATATTATGCTTATACAAGAGGCCTTTTACCAAAGGAAAAACAAAGTAGGCAGTATTTAAATGTTGTTGCTATGGTTACCCACAGTCCTTTTGCACTCTTGAGAGCAGTGACCAGATTTTGTCACTGTGTGTCTTGTACGATTTTAACAGATACGTGTCAGGCAATCATAAGTAAGTATTTTGTATGGCTATAGCATAAATGAAATATACTGTGATATAATATTACAGCTCAGCTCAATGTGTGGACTTCCACTGAAAACCCTAACGGAAATGCTATCTGTCAGCAACACAGCTTTAAGATTCCATTAGGTGAATTTACTGCAGTATTTCATATCTAAGTGGAATGCTTCTAGTTGCTACAGACAGACTATCTGACCTAAGATATTAGGCCTACAGGTCACTCTCCTCTAGCCAGGTCACCAGCCAGGATTCAGCAGCATCCAATCAGCAACACAGCCATTCATGTCACTGCCGGGCTAACATGTAAAGATCAGTTCAGACCAAAGATTCGCGGCAAGATGAAACCACTTTAGAGCGTTGCAGGGAAAAGTTGCAGTGGTGTGAACTGGCCTGTCTCAGCTCGACTCAAGCCGGCTGATGGCGTCGCCTGCGACTCAGCTTGTCAGGTTGCCAGTGGCTGGTTTTAAAACATAAGGCACGTCACCTGTTTCAACAGTCAATCAGCTCATAGTGAAGTTAGCTGGTCATCACCACCTTGTTTTTTTATGTTTTCTCCGTTTCATCAGTACTAGAAATGCAACTGTAGCAAGTAACTCACTATCACTATCCTCATTCATATTTTAAAACAAATTATAATCAACAACAAAAAATGCCTGAAAAGCTGGCAGTTAGAGCGGAAGTACAGAGAGCCGTTGCTATGGAAACGATACACTGTCTCGTCTAGTTGCATTGGTGTCAACTGGCAGGTTTCAGAACATTGCAGACCGGTGCAAGTAATTGCAAGTTTCAACTTGTCTCGTTGTGAATCTTTGGTCTGAACTGGCCTAAAGGCCTGTTGCTCTGCTGGCAGTCAAGCCACGTGACAAGGAAAACTAGAAAAACAAGGAGAAAGGGAGCAGAAAGAAATACACAGGCCAGACATAAGACAGAAAGATGAGAAAAGGAGGTAAAGAGCAACAAGAGAGTATAAGAGAGAGTGCAGCGACTGGCTTGGTTACATCAAAGAGGAATGCTGTGCTAGAACAACTCTCTGGGCTAATCTAACAACCAGCAGCAGCCTAATGGCTGGGGAAGGCATGGCGACACAGTGAAGACCAGGGAAAGATACGAAAGACAGAAAGAGGAAAGAGGGAGGGAAGGACATAGAAAGGAGGAGAAATTAGTAAAGCCTAGCCTAGAGTTAAGTAGAGACTAAGTGACATTTTTCAATTAAATTCTCCCATTTTCATTACCATTAGCGAATTATAAAGTTATGTAACACAAGGCAAACAAGCTCCTTTGTTTTTTTTTGTCAGTTATCAAACTGGGACAAAAAATGTTTAATCCTGATAAATATTTATCAGTGACAGCCACAGAGACCGCAGAGACTCTGTTGTCACATTAAAAGATTAATCAGCTGTGAAAAGAAGGCAAGACCATTATGATAATTTCTAGCTTTGTTTGTATGTTTAATCAGGGTAACAACATTCCTTTGATGGGAAGTAAGCTGTGCAGTCACTTCCTTTAATGCGCCGTTCATGTGGATCTTAGGAGAGGAAAAGTGGGGGGGGTATATCAAGGAAGCACAGCAGAGGAGCAGGGAAGGAAATCATCTGTAGTTTTCCACTGCAGCACTGACCACAGCTTTCTCACCTTTTTCAACCTTGCTTTTCTGCTAGGGTTATGTTTCAAGTTGACTTAACCTTGTCACACTCTTTGTCATGGACATGTCATTACCACTCTGGAAAGTCCCACTTAGCCCATGCTCAGAAAATTGGCCGTTGTGATCACCATAATAAACCAAGACAATGTTAAGTAAACGCACCAGTTGGGATTTTCCCTAACCACAGCACAAAAACTCACTTTAACTACCAACACAACTGCTGTGTGTACAAAGTACTGCACAACAGACATGCTGAAAAATGGTAAACCCCTTACCGTGCTGAACTTCCAATCAGTGCCTTTACATGCACTTAACTGGATTCCTACTGGCTTTCTGCAGTAAGCTGATTTCTTCAATGTCAAGAAACTTAGTTTCCATAATCAGGGTAAGGGATTAGAAAAAGACGATTTCTCAGCTAGATTGCTCCTGAGAGCAGATTTCTTGGCCATGTATATGCTTAAATGGGTTTCTAATTGGCTTCTTATGTATGCATGTGCAAGACTTCAGGAAAGTATCACTGTGACAGCAGGGCAGTGGGACGAAAGGAAAGATCATAACACATAGTGGTACATCCTTGTTTTCAATATTATTTGATTCAAAATCAGACTCAAACTAAAACAGATGTTAAATAGCCTCTATAAGTCTAAATAAGTTGGTTGCCACTGCTGAACTTTTGACAATAGGCCTTTTTCACAGAAGACATTTTCACATTTTACAGTAGGAAAACCACAGGTGTTAATAAAATTAATTATGGCTGAATTCCATTTAGCTGCTTCAATATCAGGGTCAGAACAGAGCCATCGTTAATGTTATAAGTAACACCTGTGCATTTCCTACTATGACAAGTCAAAATGCCGATTTGTAAAATTCTGACACTTTTGTGTTGCAGAGAAAAAATAGTCTCACTACAGAGCATGTCTTCTCACAGTGTCATCAGCACAAATGCTGTGACAACAAATCCTGTATGTAAAAGGTACAGGAAGATTTAGTTATGATCACCTTTCTTCCATATCTATATATGTAAGCATTTGAAGTTCCAGAGAACATGCAATACAGCTAAAAATCACCAGTTCATAATCAGTTTATTCTTCTCCCATGGAAGTGCAGATGCCAGGGCAGTGTGACCGTTTCAATTAGATCCAAATAAAATCAGAAACTGTAAACTGTATAAACTGTGGAAAGAAAAAATCCATGTGTCTTAGATTGCTATGGCAACAGACGTGTAGAGTAACAGAGGAATCCCAGTCGTACATTGTATATTTGACTGAGCTGAGCCCTTAATGACCAGAAGTGAAAATTAAAATGAACACCTATGTATTTAGCTACAGATTCATGGTTTTTAGTTTCCTGTATCTTAAAGCATATTAAATCCTGATATGATAATGAGCATATCTGAACTTATTTCTGCCTTGTTTATAGAACAGGTAGAGACAGAGTGGGGACTCCTGTAGAAGCACAGAGAAGGAAAGAGTGAGCAGGAGAGGCCTGCAGCAAGGCTCCATCTGTTTACTCATCAAATGAACCATGACAAATCCTCACTACTTATGCACACAAGGACCAACTACACTCATTTGATCCCCAGCAGATAGCAAATGGACTCAAATGGTTACAGATGACTTTCTTCAATGTAATGGGACAATCTGCAAGCGCAGCACATTCACTCTAAACTGATGAGGTTGGAAATACTTGGAGCTAAATCAGTCAGACACGCAGTCTGATTTTCTGCCTGCCCGTGTAAAGCTGGCAGTGAGTTTGTCAGCTTCTCTCCACTGATTGAACAAGAGGCGGAAGAGTGATGATACATGGGCGGATGTTTGAGGAAATGGAAACAGGTGACAGTGCCTTCAGCAGAAAGGACGACAAAAGACAGATCTGTGTTAAAAAAAAAGTAATGATTCTCATAATTATCTGAAAATTTGCATTTTAAATCAATTCAAAATGTAGAGTTTCACAAAATACAATACCAGTCAATCAATCAATCAATCCAACAAACAAGCAGCCTGACAATCAGTGAACCATACTAGAATACATCCATAGAATATTTAAACGGACCATTGATTGATGTCGTTTGGGCTGTGAACCTCAGCAATCAGAGACTGGAGCAGGCAGCCAATTACAAAAGGATCAGCAAAATGCACTGATGCTGTGACACTAAAGAACCAAACCAGCAGGGTATCATCTGCAGTAAAACCCCTCATCAAGTTCAATGCACATTATCATAAGAGTCTTTGTTAAACAATGATCACAGCGTACATTTTCTGCCATCCTCCTTGTGAGGGTGGGCCGAGTAGCCAGGCACATGAAAGACGGGTCGCTGGCGAAGTTCAGTGGTCCAAGTGAATTTTACTTTACAGCAGTGGAGTCCCGTGCAGATATTTACAGTGATTAAAAGAAAGGGTTGGCCAAAATAAAGAGAAAACAAACAAACACAAAAATAGGAAAATACAAAAAGAAATATTCCAAGAGAAAACTAACTCTAAAGTGCACTTTTGGCTATGCCGCTAAAAATGGGCCCAAGGCAGGGGCTGCGGTCTGTAGCTGTGTGTCTCTGTGATTGTCCAGTAATGAGGCCTCCCCTAGGTGCTCCAGCCTTCTCCTTCTTATGCAGGTTGGCTCGACCTACTCAAAAGACCATTCAATTATCTTGTGCAAACTATTCACAAGGACAGCAATATTCAGATACGCTATGTTATGACCTAGAAATACATTTATTTTAATTTTAATGCATGTTTATTTAAAAAACATGTGCTTTCAACAGCCTAATCCCTTAACAGAAACAAAAACACCCCTCCCACTATACCGCACTTGGTCCCTTCCCCTGGGAACCCCTCTACTTATTTGAATGAACCCTCCCGGTCGGGTTCGACAGTTCCTGGTCTACGGCAGAGGAAGAAACAAGTGTAGCCGAGAGGAAAGGTGACAAACTATTTAAATTCAATAAATACTGTAGAATGTTTGACACAAATCCATTGTCTTGTTTTTATGGTGTAAATGTATTAACTGTGTGTGTTTGTACACGTCAGTATTAGTAAACATAATTAATTGATAATTAAATAAAATGGAAACAATATCCAACCACGGCAAGATGGAGAAGAGACGACCGCTGTGCAAATGTGTATGTGTGCCTTACTTTGGGGCATGGGGTTTCCCCATGACACTCCTCATTAAATCATTCAACCATGCTTATTAAGTTTTCAACCTTTTTGAAACATTTTTGTAGCACAGCTCTTGTAGGGCAGTAGATAGAGCAGATATTGTTGAGTGAAGGTAATGAATTGGACTGGTGCTCTGCAGCAGACAGTTTATGTATTTAATACTTAAAAGAAATCTGTGAATAACCAGTTGGGAAGTAGATAAATTCATGCATCACGAGATACAAACACAGAAGCTACAGTCAATATAACACCTGGCAAAGAATTTTGCAAAAAAAGGACAGACACCGACATGGAGGTGTTCAGTAGACAAGTTAAAAACGATTACACATAAATGCAGGAATAAAAAGAGAAATGTTTGAACACACTGTTGTACCGGCTGCTTCACTCTTCATGTCATCCACAAAATTAGTTCACTGCAGAAGGCAAACCATGGGACAGGGTATAAAGTGCAGTCTAGTCTAAATACTGTGGGCGGAAGTAAAAATACAACATATGGCACTCTGCATTTTAAATGTGTCTGTGATGTTTGCATAAAGAGAGAATTTGCAAGGAAAGCAGTGCATCAAGTCAGAGTCTCAATAATGTGATTAGAAAAGACTGCATAAACTAATGTGTTAACGGTATGGAGACACGCTGCCAGAAGTAGCAGTTCAAAGTATGATGGAAATCAAAGCAGAAAAAAATGCTATTACTCAACAAGAAGAATTTGTTAAAGTGGCCATTCACACAATTTTAAGCTTCATACTCAAATCATCTGAAGTTTTGGCAAGAGCTCAAAAAAGCTCAAACACAGTGACAAAGTCTTTTCTCAATATTATGTCTTACTGCAGATGCCAAATGGATCTTTGCCTAAAAGTAAACAGCATGACACTTTATTTCAATTCACTGTCTGTGTTACAAAGCAAGAGTTTGTAATAAAGGATGTTCATATATGTGCAACCTTAAAGAAGAACAATGTATGATCAGAAATCATAAGAAACGTAAAATAATAGCACATTAACATTAAAAAAGCCATCATGACATCATCAGGGTTATTTTTTCAAACTTTAGAAAGCTCCCTTCAAGCAACAGAAGACATTATAGAACTGCTTCCACAGGCTGAGTAGTACTCTAAGTGACGTGTAACTGATCTTTATGTAAGTGTCCCTTTGAACAGAAGAGGAAACTTCAAGGCTTGGGAAAGAAAGAATCCTGGCATAGTTTTAAAGAAATCAAACACCTCCATAATTTAAAAGACAAGTTTGCTTGTTCAAGGAAGCACGTCTGTTAGATCCACAGGGCTGATAACCAGGAGGGAGCAGATTAAAAAATAATCTGAAGAGGCTCAGAGCACTATAACACGGGCTGATGGACATTCAGAATATGACTACAGCTCAACATCAGGCTATCCTGGAAAACATTCACCCTGGTTTACAGTATACTGCAGAAATGAAGAATCATTTCCAGCTGTTTGCTGCATCTCATAAGTCATATAGCTTTTTCATGTCCTGTGCCTTATTTCTGATATCACTTTATTTATTATTGAAATACAGGACCTTTATGACACAACTGTAAATGCAGTATAGCAACTATTTTGTCTGAGCTGAAAACTCTTACTTGCTCTGCTTTACAAGGTCATGTAGGTTGCTTCCATTCTGAGAGTAGTTCATGGAGGAGCAACTACTGCCTTGGTCTCTTTGATGCCAGCAGGGTCAGACCAACACATCTCCACACACTGAGACAATTCCCGGAGAGACGTAAAGAGAAGCCAATTAGCTGCTGACGGGAAAACACAGCAGAGCAGGAGGAGAGTAGGAAGCTCAAAGAGGTGAGGGCGGTGGGGTGAATGGAAAACAAGTTAACTGACATTCAGAGGTGCGTGTCTGTGTGTGCGTGTATGTATGTATGTGTGTCACTTAGAGCTGCAACGATTAGTCGATTAATCAATCAGTCAATCGGAAGAAAATTAATTGCCAACTTTTGATAATCAATTAATCATTTCAGTCATTTTTCAAGCTAAAATGTCAAACATTTGCTGGTTCCAGCTTCTCAAATGTGAGAATTTGCTGCTTTTCTTTGTCGTTTATGACAGTAAAGGAAGAGTCTTTGGGTTTTGGACTGTTGGTTGGACAAAAGAAGCAATTTGAAGACGTCACTTTGGGCTTTGGTTAATTGTGATGAGCATTTTTCGCAATACGATTCATTGTGAAAATGATCTGCAGGTTAATCGATAATGAAAATAATTGTTAGTTGCAGCCCTAGTGTCACTTGCCTCCAGTTATTAACCCGGAGGTCAACCAACTGGCTGTGTACAGTGGAGCCAGAGTGAACCTAACTATGTTAAAGTGTAGAGCAGGTATCCTGAGGGGACATGTTGAATTGTTAAAAAAAGCAGCAATGACAGTCACCTGTCTGATACAACCACTGTAGTCTGCAGTTTCTTTGAGCCTTACCTTTCCTTCCTCAACGCTGCACGAGTCGCTTTGTCGTACTGCTATTTGCTAATTCATTGTGTCATTTCAATGAGCAGCCTGGAGCTGCACTGACAACTTCGGTCTAACAATGAAAAATCAGTGAAAGCAAACACAGATGAACAAATAAGAGGTGCAATTGACAATTATTTTCTGCACTGATCAATCTCTTTGCATTTTCGCATTTTTTATTTCAAAGATTGATTGATTAATTGAGAAGATACAAGATAGGAAACAGTGAGAGAAAAAGGAGTATGACATGCAACAAATGTCCCACAATCAAACCAGGACCGTTGTGATTATGGCATGTGTCCTAACCACTAGGCAACCAAGCCGTCCTAATCTATACTTTTTTTTTAAATTGATCAACAGTTTTTAGTGCTGAAACAATTAATTGATCAGACAATTGACAGAGAATGAATTGCCAACTATTTTGATAATTATTTAATCTTTTAAGTCATTTATCGGGAAAAAATGTCAAACATTTGCATTTCCAGCTTCTCAATTGTGAGGATTTGCTGCTTTTCTCTCTTGTACATCATTGCACATTTAAAATCTTTGGGTTTCGAACTGTTGATCAGACAAAACAAGTAACCTGAAAATGTCTCCTAGGGCTGTGGGAAATTGTGATGGGCATTTTTCAGCCTTTTCTGAAATTTTATAGACGAAATGATTAATCAATTAATCAACAAAAAACAACTGACAGCTGAATCAATACTGAAGACAATAGCTCTACTTGCTTACAATGTCCAAAAAAAGTGAAAAAGGTTGCAGAGCCTTAAGTGTCTTAAAATGTACATATTATCTGTAAACTTTCTGTTGGTCAACCAGTTACATAATCGACTAAATGTCTTACCTCGTATGATAAGCTCATCTGCTACTCAAACAGTTTGAAACTCAGCAAAACCAAAGGATTAGGTAGTGTACTTTAAGCTGTAGGCAACTCAGCAAAGAGCCTACCAAAGAAAACTAGGGTGACATCACATAAACCAAAAAGACAAAAAGAGCAAAATAACACTGAAAAACAAAAGACACAATCAGGAGATGTCTGACAAGAGCACGGGGGTGTATTGCACAGCCGTTTCATCATCACAATCTGTCAGTATGCTTTTACAGTACTGGTATTTTGGGACAAAGAAATCTAGCTCTAGGGTTAATATCCTCCACAGAAGTGCCACAGCAGACCACAGCCCTACTTGCAAATGTGCACGTGCCACACACACACACACACACACAAACTACACAAACTACACAAAGTAAAAAAGAAGAAGCCATGGTGGGAGTCCTGAGGGTTGGGCCGGTGTAAAAATCGGTTTGATATTAAGCCAAACACCGGACCGGTATACCGAATTTTACCACTAGGTGTTGCACTTGACTCAGCAGCTGCTCCTGAGAGGAACATAATGAGACTGAGAGCCAATGAATGAGAGTGTAGCGACTCCAGTCCACATGGTGGCGGTAATGCACCTCTAAGCTGGTTTGCCAACCGCCAATAAACACTAAAGAAGAAGAAGCAGCGCGTGAACAATCAGCAGGACAACTGACACATTGTGTTTTTATTCCATTCAACCTTTCTTCTTCTAAATATCAAAATGGATGTGTGCAGCAATGGAGGCAGGATATTTTCGCAGGTGGGCATGCAAGTTAGATATATTAGCACATTTTACAATCACTTTTTTCCTGCAGTGTTTACACGTTGCCTCGTCTATGTTTTTCGGCTCGCCTCTTTCGTCAGCTTCAAATCCAAAATGTTGCCGAATTGGTACAGTTCTAGTTTTCTTTGAGACTAACTCTGCCATGTCTCAAACTTTCTAGTAAACAACGTGTGCCATGCGTATCTTCCCCGCCACTGCTGAAATTTGATCTCCTTCTTGTTGCCGGCCTCAGCTAGGCAGTAAATTGTATACTGCCTGACAGACACTAGTGGCTCCATTAGTCCGTTTATAAACAAACATAATATTAAGTTAATCACGTTGTCATATTGTTTATTACAAAAGCAGTACCTGTTGGATTTAGCGCCGTGACGCAGTCACCACAGGTTGCTGAGGTAGGCTACTTCTTAATTTGCCAGAATGTGACATGATGACAAATGCCGCTCTGCATAATATCAAACTGATTTAAGCCACAGACTGTATATAAAAATGGCCGACTCGTCTCCACTTCCTCCTACTGTACAAAAATGAAGCCCAAAGGGGTTTATGACCTATACTGTAGCCAGCCACCAGGGGGCGATCGTAGATCATAGATCAAAAAGCAGTGGTGGAAGAGTTACACAGTCAGGCTACAGTGTGTGATAAAGTCAAGTTCACAGCTCCAGCAGCAGCCAGACCACAGTGCAAATAGTCCAACGTTCACACGCACAGATACACAACCTGATAAACTGTGATAACTGCATCTACTTCCTCTGACTGCAATCTTACAGTTTAACTGGTGCAGACATTAACAGAAAAAAGAAAATCAGTCAGCTCTAATGTATTTCCAAATAAATGACATTTGACCTTAATGGATGAATGCCATAGAGTCCAGTGACAAATGTGACCCAGTTGAATGTATGGAGAAGCACTTTCTGTCAATTTCCTCTAATGAAATAAATTTACATGAGTAAAATGGTGGGGTCAAATTGTTAAGTTTACACTAGTGCCAGGCTATTTCACCCTCCCATCTGAATAATAGCTTAAAATGACTCATCCCCCTTCTGGATGTTGCGTAATGAAACAGCAGAATTAGTATTATGTAAGCTGAATAAAGGGAATCTTCCACATACATGGTGGGGAGGATTTCCTGATGAAAAACAAATTACTGACAGAATTGGGATTTATAGCTTGAACATGTTATTAATGACACTTTTCTAATGTTCATGCGCCCCGGTACACCTTGTCAGCTCGTCCATACACCCCAGTGGTGCTGTGACACAGCAGCTGAATTAGGACACAGTGGAAGTTTGTTTTATTATGCAAAGGGAGATGGTGAGGTTGAAAGAAATTACTAAACTGTCAACTTCCTAACGGTACCAGTGTCCGCTTATTTTGAGTTCAGAAGTTCAAATATACATACATGTCAGTATAATTTCAAGGTTCCTTAATAAAAACATAAAGATCTGAAGAGAATGTCATTTGTATCTGTTCAAATCAAAGCGTATGTGAGGTTTAACATCTTGCTAATTGCTATCCCACAACAGTCTGTTCATTGCTACTGTACATTGTTTTTACATTGCACTTCCAAGAGATCACTTGCACTCTGGGTCCAATACTGTGATACCAAACACTATGGCAATACTGGGCTATACCATGCACCAAAGGAACTTTCAGGGGAAAAATGTTGTACACTCAATAGAAACCCCTCTGCATTGCAATGCAATCCAACAGAACTTCCCTGCAATAAATATAATGGACTTTCAATGTACAGATCTTTACTGGTAAAATACATGGACTTTTAAAAAAAGGAGCAGATCATTTCAAAGTCATTTTAACCCAAAATGTATGTCCCCACACATCCAAAAGTTGTCCTTTGTCCATCTGCAATAAGAGAGTCTTCCCTGCAGTTTACAGTAAACAGGCATCTGGCGCAGCGAACACAGCTCCGAATATGCCTCCAGTAATGCAAAGTAGAGGAACGATGTTGCCAACGCAAATAAGCTGCTGATCAAGACAGATGCAACAAACTGTAGGCCTATTTTTTATCTGATTGCCACGTGTATTTATTTAATCTGAGTAGAGATACATTCTCAGAAGTTTTTTAAACAAAATGCCCAAATAATGAGTCATAAACAAATGCAACCTTTGTAAAACCAATAATGTTCCATTTTTGTTGACACTGTGTCAGAGAAGAGTTGACTCAACTCAATAGATTGTGGTAGTGAATTAGATTGCATTATACTGAAAGTGGAAAAATATTAGAAACACCTTTCACTTTAATGCAGTCCAATTCAACACAATATCACTAACTGCTGCTGCAGATTTCACCATAGAGTTGAGTCAACTCCTCTCCTATGAAGGCACAATGATAGCTTTGGCTGTGATTTTTCTCATAATGTTGATTGGGCAGCGCATCCCAGAGCTGAACAGGAACTTAAGTTCTGTTTATTTGTTCAGATAATCACACAAACATTTTAGACTATTATACCATAATATGTTATTTCCATGAACATGGTGTGTATCATTCCCATGAAATGTTAAAGACTGAGAGCACGATTTACTGGAAATAGTAGCAGTGATGACGGTAATGAGCTCAACTGTATGGGCATCATATTACAGTAGGCCCAGCCCTAGTGTCAACAACTGAACATTATAAGCTTCATAAAGGGCTGTTCAATATGATTGAATTTCAATGTACAGAGGTGTCTATTTTTTGGGTCAATGTGTGTCAGACCAAAAACAAAAACTCGAATCATAGCCAGATTTTGGAAACATTTTATGGGGTCCAAACTGCACAAGGTCGCAGCCACCCAGTGGGTCTGTGTGCGTCAGCCTGCCGGTGTGTTAGCCAGGCAGACTATCTGGCCTTTCATCTCCTTGCCTGTTACTGGCAGCCAGCAGGACAGAACATTTGCTCCACTGCCCAGTGAAAGCACTGGTGTTTGGCAGAGTCACTGCCACTAAAGAATCAGGTTTCAGGTGGACTGGATCAGTCCGTCAACAGAGCTGGCTAGAGGCACAAACTGTCATGACCCCTGTGACCGAGCAGAGTGCACCGCTGAAAGCACCTAATAGGAGACAGCAGGACAGTACTTGCTCTCATGAATCATCGGCCAAAATCCAGACATAGCCTTGCAGTGCACTGCTGACTTGGATCCAATTTTTGTTTAACAGTGTTTCCGCTTTTTACTGTCACCTAAACCTGAGAATAAAAAAAGATAATAAAGGAATCCACTGTAACTTACTCCATCATTTCACCTCAACAGCAGTGAAGAGATGAGATGATTAAGCAGAAATAAGTGAGAAAAGAATCAGATGTGAAGAGGCAGCCAGTGTAAATGAAGCCAACGGGGCTAAATGTGGGATCTGCTTTCTAATTCTGTTTCAAGCAGGCACTTTTCATTTCCCCTCCCAAGCCTCCTTCCCTTTTCATTTTAAACCTTCAAAAGCACCTTTTTCCTCTCAAGAAAATACAGAGGAAGAGCTAGATCTTTTCAGACGGATGTACAACAGCAACACAGCCTGGGTCTAATACCTGTTCATTACAGAACACAAAACCTCTTGCTCTCATTCTCTGAGTGCCTTGTAATGTGGCACAACTGATAACCCATTCTGCAGCCTGGGCGCAATAACGGTGCACACATCATCAACTTTATCCTCAATAAACACCAGGCCAATCTTCCATATGTGGATGAGAGAACAAAGAAAACAGTATCCTCATATTAGACAGGATCCATTGTAATCTCACTCTGTTTGCTTTTTTCCTCTCAAGATCACATGGTCCTTTTCAGTTCACTTTGCTGGCATCAAACATGGATATTAATTTTAGACAAATCAGTCACAAACCCAACCAGAGATATTGGGGCTGAGTACAGACATCTTTCCGTACTAGTGTTGGTACTAAGGTTGGGATTTGATAGCATTTTATTGAAAATGAAATGGGGTGGAGTCCGTTTTTCCAACCCATTTGGGTGCAGCTTCCTATATTTGTGACTCAAACTAACAAAAAAACTAAGAGGATGCAGTCATGCTAGCAGCTTTGTGATGCTGTACTTAGGCACAACGGTGCTTTGAGCAAAATGCTCACGTCGGCATGCTAACAAGCTCACAATGACAATGCTAACATGCTAATGTTAAGCAGGTAAAATGTAAACTCTTGGTTTAGCATAGACCAAAGTATTGAACAAATTTAAATTTTGACCTGATGGTGAAACTAGATGAAAAGTCAGGGGATAACCAAAGTGATTACAATTTATCCTGAGGAGACATGAATGTGTGCACCAAAATTCATTACAATCCATCCAACAGTTATTAAGATATTTCAGTAGGACCAACCAACAGACAGACATATCCATCCCTTATTAGCCATGCCACTAGCATGGCTAATAACCACTGCATATAAAGATTCAGTTGACATCTGTACTTTTTGCTGGCTGAGAAGGCAGAAACACTACAGTGTTGAGTGCCAGCCTACTTAATGTTCACAAACTGTAGCTTCAACCTGGAAATGAGATAAGCAGCAGAAGATGGTGTTGATAGAACTGTTGATTAAGTATGTATCTGACACATAAGAATACCAGCTGTAGCTTATTTACCTTTGCACACTATATTTTTCACAAGCTACTTACTCAAAATACTGGAGGTCCGATTCAGAATTATTAATTTAAGTTGATAAGCTTAAAATATTCATATGAATGAACATTCCACTGGGATATTCCTACAACTGAAAATGTTTTCTTTTATTCACAAATGATTAGCACATTAAACAGAAAACAGCTAAGTTTGATTTAGGTTTTGGTAAGTTACCTACGGCATTCACGTTAATTAGTTGCAGCTGACAATCTTGCACCAGCAAAATTTGTCATTTAAAACGCTAAAAGCAAAGGTCAGCACAAGTCATTTGTCTCAATACAAGCAGCTATATATGAACTTTGTCTAAAGAAAATACAGACGAAAATGTGTGAAATTTTGATCTAGATAAGGAATTACCCTCTCAAAAAATTATTTAAAAAGATGAGAAATTTGACCAGACATCCAGTGCCAGCTTTTGGCACATTATTATATATACTATAATTATCGCAATAGAAGTTTTATCAATATAAATATAACAAATGTTCAATAAATGTCCGATATAATTAAACCACCCACACAGGGTGGGCTAATGCACCTTAAACGCTAGTTTTCCACCTGCCATTAAACAGAAGAAGAAGACAAACAGCCAATCATGTCGCAGAAATAGAGGTATGCTTACAGACACAGTGGCTAACAGGCTTGTAGTTGGAGCGGAAGAAAACGTGGTGTCCATGACCAGCTCGAAGCAGGACGAAGCCAACGTTGACTAGAAAGGTCACTCAACTTCAGTAGTTTGGAGACATGTTGGCTATTTACAATCCGACAAAAAAAAACAGAGCAAACTGTTTTTGGCCATATTGCCCAGCCCTCTTTACTTGAGTTGTGAAGCAGATATGATGACAACGCTAACAAAAAGAGGACTGGTTTTGTTTTGATTGGATCACCTGTATTTGAATGGTGTAATGGTTTCATGTCTGCATTGATCAACCATGTCATTCTTCATAAGAGAACTAGACACCAAGTGACTAATTGCACTCAAATTTCCTACGAGCCATTTTTCATAGAGCTGGAGCTTTGAGCACAAGATGACAGGTAGCTCAGATGCCGTCTGCTTGCCAAACCTTGCTCTGAGGGAGGTCCAGCTCACTAGCTAGCAACCTTTAGTGCATCAGACACGCTAAAGTAAGTACTAATGGATCTGGGTTTTTTTTCCTTTCTGATGCTGTTCCGTGCACGATTAACACAGCCCAAACTCAAAGCATAACATCTACCATCTACAGGCTGGCTGCCTAATGCCAGACCCGACCCGCTTTGCTGTCAGATCTAATGCACTAGCACTTCTAATGGAAAATGACTATTAACTAGCCACATCAAAAGGACACATCAGAGTGTGTGTGAGGGAGAGAGAGAGAGAGAGGGATAGAAAGAGAACAAACAGGGTAGCAGAGGGATGATATGACTGTTAGCTCTCCTGCGATCCTCTTTTAAAGATAAGCTACAAAATGACAGCAACCTTGCAGTGAGGTTGTGGGGTTGTTGGGAACTGTCATAAACAGTGATCAGAAAAGGCTGTAAACCCAGCTGCTTTTATCCTCCTGAATGCTTGACAACCTTGAAGTTTCTTTAGTATGACCTCTGAATAATCAGACTCCTTCCACACATTTAAAATGTCCGTTTGACAGAAAAACAGCAGGTTTAAACTCAAACCTGTTGTACATTTACAACAGTTAGGCAAAGACAAGCTGCTTCCCCTTCACGGATGCACACATTGGCACGCACACACACACACACACACACACACACACACACCAGTGGTTTCCCTTCCGACACATGAGGCAAGGCAGATTTTCCTGCCAGCCGAAAATATTGTAATCACTATTTGAAAACTGATTTACTACCTTTGACTTAAAAATCAGTAAGAAATGTATTATTTGCACAATTGTTGCATTTTGTGATACAATTTAAAAATGTATGACTGATTTAATACATTAGTGAGGTGTTAAATATACAACAAGTTTTACCTGGCCTTTAACATATTGCATCATCTGAAACACCGACACACACACACACACACACACACAGGATCTCAGACACGTCTCCTTAGCCATCCAAACATCTAGTTTACATAATGCTGCCACTCTGATAGCAAAGGGAGAATGACAGAACAATGAAGCAGTGTATGAATAAATTTCACTCCATGTCATGCCATATTAGGCTTTCAGACAGCGACACACAGAAACTGAAGATTCTCGTCCAGCCAAAGCTCTCAAGCCTCTTTTATTCAGCAGACAGACATGAAGCTGGCAGTTTAATCCACACCGCTGGTCTCAGAATAATCATTAAATGCTTTCAGTGATGCAATGCAGGCTTGGGCCAGGCAACAGTCCCTTGGAATACAAAAAAAAAGCTTGGACAATTTCTGGCAAAAGTCAAGCTGGTAGAGGTTTTGAAATAAAACGCAAACACTATGATGGCCAGTGCAAAAAAAGAGCATGGACTCTGGTTAGCCAAAGCGCTGGGGTGCTTCACTATCTCTGAGGTAAGCTTTGAAAAATCATATGTACTGGAAGGGAATACAAACATCTCTTTGACTAAGCCTCCTTACACCTTGTCTTGCAGCAAAGTCTGCTAACCTAACTGTCCAACTGTCAGCTGCCACCTGGCTGAGACAGTGTGAGGAAACCCTTTTCACACAAGTATTCAATGTAAGTTTGATGGAAATGCTCCTATTGCAAAGGTTAAATTAAACTTTCAAAGCCATATGAATCTGAATACTGAATATTGTCATGCAGAACAAGGAGCATATTTCAATCTAAAGACAATGGATTCATAAACTTCAGAGGGATACTATGCAGATGTCCTACCAACGCCTGTAGGAATAATGTGCAGGATAAGGTACAATATGATCACTATAAAGTCAATGAGACCCATGATATGCTCCTATTGTATTGTGTGTGGCACATGGTTGGCACACAGACTATATTAGACCCTGTAATCAGTCCTAGTGCTGCAGAAGTGATCTGTGGGTAAACAAAGGAGAAATCTGTGTCAGAAGGACTTCAGCCAGTTACCTCGCGGAACTGGCGGCTGCTTCTTTCCGGGTTCAGCCCGCGTCAGATGAAGCTGTCACCATTGTCCTCATTTACTCTGCTGTAACACCCCCTCCTCCTCTTCCTCCTCCTCCACTGGCTGTTACAATGTTGCACTTTATAATGAACTACAATAGATACGCAGGCGTCACTTGGTACTGAAAGGGTGAGCCCAGATTAAGTGGTGTATTTTTCATCAGTATAATGCTGAGGAAAGATACAGAAAAACGACGTGTATTTGGAAGCTGTGGCTTTGACAAAATGACATAGGCTATGTCCAAGATGACTGTCTGGCGGCTCAAATCGAATTACTAATCACAATAAGTAAATAGCCTATACGCTTTGTAACCATTTGTCCCCATAATGTTAGTCGATACATGCAGGATTTGAAGTTATCGGTGGCCAAACCAAAAAACAAGGACATCGTGTTAAATTAGGCGCGTGACAAGATATTAAAGAAACCGTTTACTTGACATGTTTTAAAAGAAACTTCCTCACAGTGTAGCCAGGGCTCACTGTCCATTTGCAGCAGCATATCTTGACAAACAGGTCAAACCACCTGGGTGTGTGGGGAAACAAACTCACCAGGGGTCAAACTCGTGTATGATGCTCTCGAAGCGAATGACAGCGAAGAGCCTGGAGCTGAAACCGGCCAGCCAGGCCAGGAACAGGATGGTAAAAGACAGCAAGGACTGCCACCCGGCTGGCTGCGACAGGCCGCCGGACAGACCTCCTCCTCCTACCCCGGCGTTGCTGCATCTCTCCGCCACCGCCGTGCTGCTGCGCCCGTTCCCCGAGTACGACGCCCCAGAGTTCAATGAGGATTTGTGTTTGTTGTCGGAAACCGGGTGATGCTCCGCCATATTCTACGCCAGTCCCGTCGTGGCAAGCAAGCGAAGCGAGCTATCTTTTATCGCACAGGAAAGAAAAGCCCCCCCTTCTCCCTTTTCGCTGCCACGCTCCACTTCCGAAACCACTTGCACCACCTTTCCTATGCGCCCCGCACCCCCCAAAACACCGACTGTAATTCCAAACTTTCTAACCTTACTTTCCACCAACCGCAAAACCAGCTAAATAATCCCAGGGAGTCACATAGCAGCACAGTTTTGCAGCATACTGGAAGTGACACATGCGGCTCGAGTAGTTCCTCCTTCCTTCCTTGGAGCTGGATAAAGGGGCGGGAGTTGCTCGTGGAGCAGGAAGAGCTGTCAGCCTCTCAGAACGAGACAGGTACAGCCAAGAGGGACAAAGCTCCAGGAGAAACCCAATCCCACGGTAGAGCGTGCTTGACAGACAACCAAAGCGACCAATCACAAAAGAGTAGCCTAACCGCTGAAGATGCTCTAGCGCAAGAGAAAAGTGAAAGACGGCGTCGGCGGGTGACAGACAGCGGGACGAGCGTATGGCACGCGAACAGCGCAGGGGCGCTGGAGTCACACACGAGCCAATATATTGACAGAGCAAGATCCAGTATGACAGGAGCGTGGCTTTGTCCCAACTTTAGGCCCTGATTGAAGCCAGTAGTTTAGTAGGAGTCGTCTCACCGGAAGTAATTCCTAATGGAGATCAGATATCCACATTAAGACATTTGTTGAAACTTGCACAAGTTCATACTGCTGGAGACAACCATGTTTGGTAACCTACCACCTTCTGATAAGCCACCATTTATAACGGGTTTATAAATTGTAACTAGTGGTTTTATTAATGTTAATAAACCATTTAAAACGGCTTAATTGGACAATTACAAGCCATTAATGGTGTACTCCAGTGATTTTGTATTGTAGGCTACTTCCTTAAAGTTGGGGGACTTCAAATAGACACAAAAAAAAGAATGGTCAAAATTGAAGCAGCAGAGGCTGAGATATTCTGTCATATGGTCACTAGTATGGGTAAGGACGTATGGGCTACCTTGCTTAACCTGCTGCCACCGCTACTCGGACCCGAATGAGCAGTGGAAAATTGATGGATGGATGGAAGGAAGGTTGTGGCTGCTGTTTTTCCTCCTACCACAGGACACTTGAATTGTCTTTTTAGCTCTTTAGTTCATCAGAAAGACTCCTCCAATGGATAGTTTGGCTTCTGATCTTCTGGAGAAGTGCTTCATGGCATCTGGACCAATCACTTATTAACAACTTATTAAAATGTACAACTGCAGACTTGTAATAGTGTAAGACACTTTATTAATTGCTTATTAACATTTATAATGGCTTATTAGAATGTGACAAACTCTTGACCCTGTATCTACTGCAGACTTGATGTTTTCTTATCAATATTATTGATGTATTAGTATTAGTAAACAATTTATGAATTGATCCATTATTAAAGTAATCAAAAGGTGGTACCCTACAGTATGTTTCTTTGTTGCTCAATATTTAAATCCATTCATTAAATCCATCACATTCTATTTTATTCTATTCTATCACTGTGCATTTACTGAAAGTAGTGTGTCTTGGCGGAGCAACAGATCTACAATACTTTATTTCCCTACCAGGAAACATCGTCACTGGCCCATAAAACAAAGCTGGATTCCTCCCGCAGTTTGGGGAATCTGAGACCATTAGATCTATGTGTCTTGGACACAGGCAGACAGATAGAGAGGATCTGTTAAAACCCATCCTCACAGAAAAACAAAACAAGTAGAGGGATAGTCCTGAGATGAAAGAGCTGAGCTGCTTGGGGAGGAGCTGCAGAGCTTGATAATTCATCAAGTATCTGCTGAAGCAAAGGGGAGGCTTTCTGAACAAAAAGTTTGGAGACTGTAATGAGGTTCACCTCCATGCTCCATGCAACAGAGTCGGCCCTCTTGAGAAGAATCAGCTAAGAGTGAATAAAGACTTAACCCTCAGAGTTATGTGACTGCAATGTGCACATCTAGCCATTGTTCCAAGGTTTTACTGAGAATTAACCTAGAGGATCTTAAAATTTGTGTCTATATCATATCTTTATCTATTTCTATTTCTGAACCGTTGTAAATTATTATTGTTATTGCTAACTTTTCATGATGTACATTTTCAAAATCTTTCTTGAGAACATTAGAGAAATGAGCAAATATTGTTTTTCACATGGACAGACCAGTTTGGGGTTTCATCCTCCCACTTCTATTTTAGTTTAGCTTAATCTCACTGCTGCCTTTGTTTGACATGGTTGAACATGATATTCTATTGAAAGACTTCAGACCTTGCTGTTCACTGGTTTCCTTAATCCCTTTTCTCAATCAGCTTTCCACTATGAGTGACATGGTCTCACATGAACATTTTCTGCCAAAGTTTTGGTTATTTCAGATAAGAGATTTTCTGTTTTTATCTGCACTCTTGACAAAAGGTGATTTCACAGATTTCTACACACCAATCAGGATTTTGCAATATTTGAATGAAAAATCTGGTGACAGTTGCTGGGTTGTTTGGCAACTGTCAATCAAATTTGATCAAAATACACTCACATAGTCCTGATGAAGCAGATTAGCTGAGTTTTTGAGTGTTAAACTCTTAGTAAAAAATAGTAAGGGCAGTGTTTTTCCAGACTTTAATTATGGTTGTTTTACATTTATTAATGAATATTTAACGTTATAGAGAAGTACAACAGGTCTTTATAGGGAAGGAACTCCCATGTTTCCATGTGTAGATTTAAATCTACAAAGAAAAAAATGTATCAGGAGTTCCACAAGGGTCAATTCTTGGACGACTGCTTTTTAAATTATGCAAATCCCTGCTAAGCAACGGTTAAGGACTGTATTGATTTTTTTTTTTTACTGTTAAATAAAGATAAGACTAACGTACTTTTGGTAGGTCTTAAAAACCAGAGACAGGAAATGGGTTCATGCTTTGAGTCACAGTTTCTGAAATACAGTGGGCAAGTCAGGAACCTCTGAGTTATTTTCTGATCTTAACTCACGTCAGTAACATACATAGGGCAGCCTTTTACACACACAGACACATGTCTGTGTCTGTGGTTTATATCTGTGGGGTGCATGTGGGTTCTTTACTGTCTTTGGACTGGTTGGTGGTTGGTTGTACATACATTCTTGTATTATCTCATATCCCAAACTCAACTCTACAGATGATATGCAAGGTAGCATAGTTAAAGTTGTTCATATAATTTTGCAGAAGTCAACAAAACTAATTAAAGTGAGATAAATGTGTAAGAGCAATGATCTGGTGGTTAAATAATCTAACTGCAAATGTCCTATCTTCATATCTTTCACATCTGTAACACTAAAAGAGAGTTCTGCAAAAAAAACAAGATAAATATTATAGCTCATAGATTGTATCTAAGGAGGCATAGACTGGGAAAGTAACCACATATGTTCTCCACACTCATTTTGCATAATGTGGTATATGTGAAAATAACACCAAAGATAGATTGGTTTCATTTTTTATGCCAGATGGTCGAAGAATCTTCTTGTTTTAGAAATGTATTTATTAATATGCAGGCCTGAACCTTAACCTATAACAGCTTTATCTTCTATCCATTATCACCAAACCTATTGAAACAAGCCTGATAATTCTTAAAGTGTCAATCTGTTTATGAAAATGTGTTCTATATCCCCTGTGGATTTAATGTAACATCTGCCTCATCTGCAGACTCTGCACTTAATGTCTTAATGACCTAGTCATGTAAAAATAAATAAATAAATATATATATATATATATATATATATATTGGACCTTAAAATATCATTCATATATCAGTCCATCACAGGTTGCAGACACACTTCTGGTAGTGCCCATATGAAAATGAGTGATAACATGCTTAAATAACCATGAATCACCATTGCACTAATCCTACATTACATGTTTAACAGTGGCAGCTATCAGAGTAATGTGTTGGAGAGTGACCTTTGCAGCTAATGAGACAAATTCATTCATTTATCACATCTCTGCACCGTGCACACTGCTGCAGAATCAGCAACTATCCTACTATCGAAACACAGGAAGCAGTTTGTGGTCAGCTGTGTTCCTGCTGCTAGCACAGTGGTAAACCATAAATATGTACACTTAAGTGAAGGTGTGATAAAGCTTTCATGGTTTCAGTTGCATGAGATTACTTATCCTGTAGAGATGCAGCAGTTTGGGTCAGTACACAGCCTGTTCAGCTTCACTGAGTCTATATGTTAATATGCTAGTTGATACAATAAACATTATGTTCTTGTTTGTGTGTGGGTGTGTGTGGGAGATGCACATGCTGTTTTAAGACATTTAAGCCTCCTGGGCCCTGTTCTTCAAATGTGGCTTAACTAATTCAAGCTAACATGCTGTTGTCAGGCTAAAACTATCCTATTTATTCTCATCCAGCTAATTTGGTTCTTTGAAAGCAGTTTGAGGATTGATTTGTTAATCCGGGATGAAGTTATCTTGAATAACTGTGCACTCTTAATTTGAAGTAGCCTAAAGGCAAGATGAGTAGAGAGTGAAACCATGATCACCATTCATTTGATTGGCTGAGTGCTGATCATGTGATTGCAGGTACATGAAAGGTAGGTGTGTATATATATATTATTATGTATAACTATAGGTAACTCTTAAAGCGTTGGAGGAAGGTCTGGCTGAACCCATTATCATTCTGGTTTAGGGAAAAACAACACTCTGGCTTGTTTGTATTTCTTTAAAACAATCACAATCATCTTGGGCGGCACTAAGCCCAGGATGCTGCAACGGTGTCCATGTAACATGCAGATAGCGGAAGGGGAGGAAAATTCTGAAATAGTCAGCCAATGGAAGGTTTATAGCCATGGCCTACTTCCTGTGAATCAGACTATGATCCAGTAAACTGTCAATAATCCTACACTTCTGCATGTTTGGGCAGATGAACTAGCTTCGAAAACCCCCCAAAATCCTGACTCATGTCAAATCATCAACATTCTAATTTGGATAACTTGGTTATCCATGTATGAAGCATGGGGCCCTGATCTTTCTATGAGCTGGATTTGTACACACGATGCCTGTGCTTTATTGTTCTTTTCAGTGAACATTTATTGTCCCACCCACACACACAACAGCTGGACAAAATGCAAATGCACACTGTGCAATAAATAGACACTGAAAAGAGAGAATTCATGGATGGGCAACTTTGCTCAAATCCCCTGGTTTTGAGAGAATCGTTTAGTATCTGTGTTGAGGCAATATAATTTATCAGATAATGCAAAGATAATTATATTAAGGCCTGATTCATTCCTGTGGAACCATATGGGCTTAGTGAACCTGCTGATCTGAACCCAATCCTATAATCTACATTAACCCATGTTTCTTTGTCTGTCAGCTGTACTGGCTATATTGCTTCATAAAATAAAATGTGCTGGATAAGGCTGGAGCATCTGTGCTCTTAAAGAAAACAGACACTAGCTGGAAATGATTTAGCATTTTTGCTACAACCACACTTGATGTGTAGAAATGGGTTTTATTGGCCTGTGGTTGCTGTGGAGCATAAATCAGAATAACCGAATGTGGGATAGCATGTCAACATTTTTCTGTTGTAATGTTGAATATATTGAACATTTGTCAGATACATGCTTTAAGTAAAAGACATGAGTTATGAGCAATGTTTTGACTAATAACAGTGCAGTAAACGTTAGATTTTAAAGGTATAATGTGTAACATTTCCACGTTAAAAGGTCTAAAAACAATTAGACCTATGTTATATGTCTTGTTGAGTTGTGTACATACATTATCCCAAATGTTTCCAACAATGTTCAAACCCAGAGAAATCCGTAATTTTATTCAAGGTAATGGTGCGTTTCATTTGGTCGCCTGTCAATGGCGTCATATCCCCTTTACCCCCTCTAGTTGTTATAACTTCTGGGGAAACACAGGAAACACCAGATGACATGTCAGAGAGTGAGGAAGGAAGGAATACAATGTCACATAACAGGAAAATGCTATGTTGATAGAAATAATATGACTGGAGATATATGCTCCATGTAACTGTGTGTGGTACTGAAACAGAGAAATGAGAATAAAGGAACTCAGTTATACATTATTCACTATATTACAGCTCTTAATATCAAACACCGGTATATACACTTCAGTATATAACTTATCTAACTGGCTGGTAACATTAATAGAGTAAATGGCAATTATCTACTGCTCAGTTCTGTTCAAGTTTCACTAGTCTCATTCGGCTCTAAAACAACATTACCCCAGACTGCCATCATTGTGTGATATTTGCTGCCCTCTACTGGGCTTAACATGCGACAACTACACACCATGGACACCTGAGGACGAGTTGTCAGAGCTGCATGGCTATCCACATCCAATATACCAGTAGCTGCCTACATTATCCAGAAAGGAACACTTAATCTGTTTGCATAACGACATCACTCAAGGTGATTAAACAGAAATGTGAACCTTTAATACAAGATAAGAACATTGACGTTGAGATATAAGGTAGAAATATAATTAGATAACTGTAGAACAAGTTAATGTCATGTGCCTTAACAATTGAGCGATATAACATTATTACCATAACCATCTTGGCATCACACTAACTTTAAGTCAAAGGCGCACGTAGGGATGACATCAGAAACCCGCATCTAACAACTACTAGTTGACTTCTCTAGAGCTCTGTTGGGACTATCGGTAGTACTAGCAGGAGCAGCAATTTCCCGGCAGCAGGGCTCTCTGTTTTAAATGCAGTCCTGTCCTATGAGCCTTTCTTACAGTACCGATCGGGGCTGACATATAGACCATTAAACTATTCACGCTCACAGTCACACATACGGGCAATTTAGAGTTGTCAATGAACCTGGACTGGAGGAAGCCGGAGCACTCGGAGAGAATCCACGCAGGCACGAGGAGAACAGGCAAACTCCGGTGGGTTCAAATCCAGAACACCATACTATTAAGTCATCCCACTCAATGTTCTTGTTACATCTTGTTCATCACATCAGCAGGAAGATGAGTCATGTAACTCATCTCGTGTTGCGAGGCATTTGCATGCACCACATTACAAAGCAACAGACATTCAACTCCACTACACACACACACACACACACACAAACTCTTTTCTTAAAAATTTAAAGATTTTAGTGTTTTCCACCATAAATACATACCTGGAACCAGACTATAATGTAGGGAGATAACATTTACAAGAAAAAATAATTAAACAGTTAAATGAATAAATAAAATGTGACATTTTGTGATTCTGTTTTTAAAATACTCAGAAAATTGTATGGAGTTTGGTTGATGGCTAGTCAAAACTTTCTTAGTTGGGTGGGGTTCTGCTGGAGGAATTTGCTGGGGGATCTGAACATACGGCCTATGGCATTGATCCCACTTGAAGAAGCAGCAGATAAGGTTGAAGCACAGACAGAGCTCTCCACTCTATACCTTTAGTGACTGTTTCACACTGACCTGCAAAATGGTATTAAATGAGAGATTTGTGTTGAGTAGCCTATACTGGCCTGGCTGCACCTGCTTGTCCTTAATGACGCCATGGCTGTACTTAAACAGATCTACATTTTAAACAACACAATGATAATAGAAAATAAAAAGAAATCATTCAAAATAAATAGCTCTAAAATGGCTGGAGTTTTTCTCACTGAGCAGCCTAACGTTCTAATAGAAAGTTACTGGGAGTTAGCAATTTGATGGCGCAACACTGTTGAAAGCTACAGCGTCATCAGGAGGATCTGAGATGTATAAATACAGACATGCTACTGTAGCTCTACAGTAAAGTGCACGGACAATACAGCAGCATCATTGAAAAGAAATGGCAACAACCATTGAGAGACACTTGAAGGGTAAGCTACAGGAAAACTGTTTTCACTGGACAGGTAATTGTGTCTATCTTACCTCAGGAGAGACATATGAAAAAGATACAATTATTTAATCACTGTAAACTTTGAAGTTTTATTCTGCCAATTAATAAATTAAAGATAAATATAGTTAATAGTATTATCAAGTGAAACTGAAATGGCTACGGATGAAACTGGTGTATCTTGAGTCTGACTGTCAACTCCAAGTAACGTTCATCTTGTTGTTTTAACTACACAAGGAAAATTAAGCTTGTAGGTAGGGTGTGGATGTCAGTCGTGTTCAGGCACGCTAGATCCAATCAGATTGCAAAATGGCTCTTTCTAATGGAATCTGTTGGATGTACTTTATAACCAGTAGGTTCTAGAGTAAAAGATTTATATTAAATTCAATGCCTAGCAGGAAAGAGGATGTAAAGTTAAGATAGAGAACTGAATATATGTGTATGAAAAAGTGGAAAATACCAGGACAAGGATTAGTTACTGAGTCAACATGTTGCAGTCCTTAGGTAACCACTAAATTGAGAAAGCAGACAGTGCTAACCACTGGACCACCGTACTATTAACTTATCCCACTCAATGTTCTTCTCACGCAGGAAAAGGAGTCATGTAACTTTGCTAAGCTATTGTATGCACCACATTACAAAGCAACAGACATTCAACTCCACTACACACATGCACACACACATGCACACACAAACTCTTTTCTTAAAAATTTAAAGATTTTAGTGTTTTCCACCATAAATACATACCTGGAACCAGACTATAATGTAGGGAGATAACATTTACAAGAAAAAATAATTAAACAGTTAAATGAATAAATAAAATGTGACATTTTGTGATTCTGTTTTTAAAATACTCAGAAAATTGTATGGAGTTTGGTTGATGGCTAGTCAAACCTTTCTTAGTTGGGTGGGGTTCTGCTGGAGGAATTTGCTGGGGGATCTGAACATACGGCCTATGGCATTGATCCCACTTGAAGAAGCAGCAGATAAGGTTGAAGCACAGACAGAGCTCTCCACTCTATACCTTTAGTGACTGTTTCACACTGACCTGCAAAATGGTATTAAATGAGAGATTTGTGTTGAGTAGCCTATACTGGCCTGGCTGCACCTGCTTGTCCTTAATGACGCCATGGCTGTACTTAAACAGATCTACATTTTAAACAACATAATGATAATAGAAAATAAAAAGAAATCATTCAAAATAAATAGCTCTAAAATGGCTGGAGTTTTTCTCACTGAGCAGCCTAACGTTCTAATAGAAAGTTACTGGGAGTTAGCAATTTGATGGCGCAACACTGTTGAAAGCTACAGCGTCATCAGGAGGATCTGAGATGTATAAATACAGACATGCTACTGTAGCTCTACAGTAAAGTGCACGGACAATACAGCAGCATCATTGAAAAGAAATGGCAACAACCATTGAGAGACACTTGAAGGGTAAGCTACAGGAAAACTGTTTTCACTGGACAGGTAATTGTGTCTATCTTACCTCAGGAGAGACATATGAAAAAGATACAATTATTTAATCACTGTAAACTTTGAAGTTTTATTCTGCCAATTAATAAATTAAAGATAAATATAGTTAATAGTATTATCAAGTGAAACTGAAATGGCTACGGATGAAACTGGTGTATCTTGATTCTGACTGTCAACTCCAAGTAACGTTCATCTTGTTGTTTTAACTACACAAGGAAAATTAAGCTTGTAGGTAGGGTGTGGATGTCAGTCGTGTTCAGGCACGCTAGATCCAATCAGATTGCAAAACGGCTCTTTCTAATGGAATCTGTTGGATGTACTTTATAACCAGTAGGTTCTAGAGTAAAAGATTTATATTAAATTCAATGCCTAGCAGGAAAGAGGATGTAAAGTTAAGATAGGGAACTGAATATATGTGTATGAAAAAGTGGAAAATACCAGGACAAGGATTAGTTACTGAGTCAACATGTTGCAGTCCTTAGGTAACCACTAAATTGAGAAAGCAGACAGTGCTAACCACTGGACCACCGTACTATTAACTTATCCCACTCAATGTTCTTCTCACGCAGGAAAAGGAGTCATGTAACTTTGCTAAGCTATTGTATGCACCACATTACAAAGCAACAGACATTCAACTCCACTACACACATGCACACACACATGCACACACAAACTCTTTTCTTAAAAATTTAAAGATTTTAGTGTTTTCCACCATAAATACATACCTGGAACCAGACTATAATGTAGGGAGATAACATTTACAAGAAAAAATAATTAAACAGTTAAATGAATAAATAAAATGTGACATTTTGTGATTCTGTTTTTAAAATACTCAGAAAATTGTATGGAGTTTGGTTGATGGCTAGTCAAACCTTTCTTAGTTGGGTGGGGTTCTGCTGGAGGAATTTGCTGGGGGATCTGAACATACGGCCTATGGCATTGATCCCACTTGAAGAAGCAGCAGATAAGGTTGAAGCACAGACAGAGCTCTCCACTCTATACCTTTAGTGACTGTTTCACACTGACCTGCAAAATGGTAATGGTCCTTAATGACGCCATGGCTGTACTTAAATAGAACTACCTTTTAAACAATAGAAAGTTACTGCGAGTTAGCCATTTGATGGCGCAACGCTGTGTTGAAAGTTATAGCGTCATCAGTTGGATCTGAGATGTATAAATACAGACATGCTACTGTAACTCTACAATAACTCTACAAAAACTCTGCACTTTATATCTTCTAGCAATCCTCTTTTCAACTGAGCTGCAATTTCTATAGCCTACTGAGCCATTTTTTATGTGGGGAGGACTAGGCCATTCTTTATCATTTTGATAAACCCTACCATGACTTTATACCATTTTCCTTTGACCTGCCAGTGCCCAAAGTTAACAAAAAAGCCTAATGTCACTCAGCCAAAAGACCAAATATAAAATATTTGCTGCTGGTGGTGGTGCTGCTGGGACAGAAGAACTGGGATTGCTGGTAGACTGGCCAGAGAAGATTACTGTACCCAACACCCAGTACACTTTGGAAGATCCTGTAATGGACCAAGTTCAAGCACAGTTCGACCCACTCAGTGGCCCAAGAGGGAGTCATGGAATACAGATTCTCTGTGATCTTATATCCTTTCTGGACTCAATTCATTAACACCATATTTATATGATGACTGGACCCTGGAGGCGGTGGGGGAGGTACTTTTAGAAACTCTGTATATGAATGCAATATCAGTACAAAACTGTACAATTTATAAAGACAACACAGATCGACAGCCTAGTAATGGCAAGCATCTTTCATTGATGTGTTGCTTTGGTCTGGCTTTACTCTTCACTGATTGGTTACAAAAACTCTGAATTTACTGGCGAATTTCGCCGAAAAGCGACTAGTTTGCAGGTATGTCTCTTCCATATTCACAGTTGCTCGTAAACAGTGGAATATTAAGGTAAACAGCTAATGCTACAATGCTACAGGTAAACAAAGTTCTTCACCTGAGGCCTGTACTACGAAGCAAGTTCAACATACCCAGGATCTCTTTTCGTTATGTGGCTTCACTGAGCCTAACAATCGCGATCCCGCTAAGCGGTCACACGACGCTGGTTATCAACTCGATAAGTCAACGCAGGGTTTCCCAATCAAGCCATGAGCGCGTTCACATGAAAGAGGCGGTGTTTGCAGCATGTGACCAATCACAAACATGACAGGTGTACCGGCAGCAGAGCGGCATACCTTACCAACAAAGACCAAACTATAATATTAGAGAAATACGAAGAATTTAAACATCCTCCAGGCTAAAAGCAACACAACTGCAGCTGCTGAATGTAGGAAGGACAGCTGGCAAAAAAAACCCGACTGTGTGAATGTGTAAATTAACAGGCTTATAATATCACTTAAATTAATGTGTTGCTTAGATGTTCTTATGGAGTGTATGACAATTTTAGCCTTGATTCTTTCAGCTGCAACCACGGTGGTGTCAAACAGACAATAAATATAAAAACTTAATTTAGCGGTAAATAGCCTTACATTCATCTCTTATAAGTACAAAGCTTTAGTGCTTCAGTCAGTCTCTGTTGTAGGATGACACAGATACGTCGGTCAATCCAACGAGAAACTATCTCTCATATAAAAAGAGTTCCTCTCACGATCTTCACGATCCATGTACCGAGCTCCACTTCTTTTCTATTGGTGATGTCATTTTCCAAGAGAATTGATTGGTCAGGAGGCGGTGCTTTAGTACGTGTTGATCTGTTATCTCGAACATAACCTGCTCCGGAGCAGGTTTGCCGTGCAGCATAAGTTACCATGGCGATTTACCCCGGTAAGAAGTGAACCACTGTCGTAGTACTGAAAACCCAGAGTTGAACCTGAAGTTATCTCGCTAACTGCAAATCCCGCTTCGTAGTACAGGCCTCTGGGCATCTGCCGGTCTGATCGCTGGCGTGATTGGCTGCTGTAGCTTCACGTCGGGTTGCGTTTCTCCAAAAGTTGATTCTGTCTCAACTTTTCGCCACAGGCCACGCACTCCCAGCGGTCCGCACCGCTGCAGCCTGAACGCAGTACCCCGGTTCAAATGAATGGGAAAATCTGCGTTTTCGCCGCAGCGCCTGATACTATGTGAATTCCCCCTAATAAAAACTGCGGCCGCCTCGATCTCGTGAGGTTATATCTGCCCACGTGTGCATGACGTCACAACAAGTCGGGATCAAGTCGGACACAAATCTAACTATCAGGCATTGTGTGGCGATCGCCGTTAATCGGTTCTGCGCAGGCCTGGCTCATCTCGAACGAACCTACTGAACTCTCTTCTTACGGCAGCGAGGCGAGAGCCTGCGTAAAAAGGTCCCTGGTTAGCACAACACTTATGGTAAACAAGTTTATTTAGCGCTAGCGGCTACGACACAAATGAACTTTAAGTTAACTTTAAGAGCAACAGGAGCAACGAAGCAAGTTAGCGCCGAGCTGCTAACTTTGCAAAGAGAACAAAGGAGCGACTGGTTTCCTCCGACCTGCACCATCAGAACACTGCACAGCAAGGACTGCATTCATCATCGGAACCACCACTTTTCCAGCCTGGCTCAAATCCACAACCAATGGAATCGCCAGCAGCACACCAAGCTTCACGAACTGGTAACTAAATGGGCATACACAGCTATCATAGCAATCATACACGGCTAAGCACAGGACTGTTAAACTTTATCAGTGTACTGTAACGCTACATGTATTGATTGTTTATTTACTGAGCTGTGTTGTTGTGATCTCTGTTTAGGTTATTGGCTCCGCCACAGAGCTAAGTTCAATTCAATTCAATTCAATTCACTTTTATTTATATAGCGCCATATCATAACAAAGTTATCTCAGGGCACTTTGATCAAACAGGTCAGACCGATATTAAAAGTTCCTGAACAAGCAAAGCGACAAAGGCGCAACAAAGTGAAACCGAGAACAGAACCAAACAGGTGGAGCGATCATCTCGACAGGATGGGTTGTCGAAGAAGGGCAGAGAGAACAGGAGAATTTCATCAACAGCAAAGCCAGTTCCTCGAGATCAGTTAAATTATTAATCCGGCAAAAACAAAATTTCAGAGACAGCAGGTGGCCGCCAGCCACAAGATCGAACTCTACAGCTCAGGAGGCAGAAACACCTGCAGAAAGCAACAGAAGGAGAGAGAGAGAAAGAGGAGAGAAAGCACACAACTACGGGAAGAAGTTGAATTAGTAACAAGCATTGATGGGATATGAGGGCGTACAGATGGAGAGGAAGAGGAGGAGAGAGGAGCTCAGTGCATCATAGGAAGTCCCCTGGCAGTCTAGGCCTATGCTCTAGTTGGGTAATAGGGTACTATGAGCTCTTTAAGATATGATGGTGCCTGACCATTTAGGGCTTTGAAGGTGAGGAGAAGGATTTTAAATTCTATTCTGGATTTTACAGGGAGCCAGTGTAGAGAAGATAATATTGGAGAAATATGATCTCTTTTCCTGGTTCTTGTCAGTAAACGTGCCGCAGCATTCTGGATCAGCTGGAGAGTCTTAAGGGACTTATTGGGGCAGCCTGATAATGGAGAGTTGCAATAATCCAGCCTAGATGTAACAAATGTATGGACTAGTTTTTCTGCATCTGTTTGAGACAGGATGTGCCTGATTTTTGCAATGTTACGTAAATGAAAAAAGGCAGTTCTTGAAGTGTGTTTTATGTGGGAGTTAAAGGACATATCCTGATCAAAGATAACTCCAAGATTCCTTATGGTGTTGCCAGAGGCCAGGGCAATGCCATCTAGAAAAACTATAGAATGTGTTTCGAAGGTGTTCGGGGCCAAGTACAATAACTTCAGTTTTGTCTGAGTTTAACATCAGAAAATTGCAGGTCATCCAGGTTTTTATGTCCTTAAGGCATGCTTGAAGTTTAGCTAATTGGTTGGTTTCATCTGGCTTGATCGATAAATATAATTGGGTATCATCAGCATAACAATGAAAATTTATGGAGTGCTTCCTAATAATATTGCCTAAAGGAAGCATATATAAGGTGAACAGAATTGATCCAAGCACAGAACCTTGTGGAACTCCGTGACTAACTTTGGCGTGCATGGAGGATTCATCATTAACATGTACAAACTGATATCGATCTGATAAATAGGATTTAAACTAGCTTAGTGCGGTGCCTTTAATGCCAATTAAATGTTCTAGTCTCTGTAATAGAATGTATGGTATCGAATGCAGCACTAAGATCTAGTAAGACAAGTACAGAGACAAGTCCTTTGTCAGATGCAATTAGAAGTTGATGTTAGTTATGCTTTACACAGACACAGGGTCTTGCATGCAAACTAACCATCCTCTTTTCTAACCTGGCACCATTATCCTGCACTGATCACATACACACACATGGAATTGGCCTCCACACACGCGGAGAGGAAATTTAAAGCTCCCGCTTCACGTGCTCTTTCGTTTCTGGCCTAAAACACGTGTGTTCTTGCCCGTGCACATGCAGAACACACAGGCAGAACAAAGAAACACACACACATTCTTTCTGGCGCTCACACCGACGTGCGCGCTCGCACTCGTTCTCTCTCTCTCTCTCTCTCTCTCTCTCTCTCTCTCTCTCTCTCTCTCTCTCTCTCTCTTTTGCACACACGCACACACACACATACATGTTTTAGTTAGATTACTTGTGTGTTTTACCTTTTTTTATTATTATTTGATAAATAAATGTTTAAATATACATTCTGGTCTACCGTATTTAATGTACAAGAGTGAACTTTGCCTACCTCTACTATTCAGAACTCCAAAACCCTTGAACTTTAACTAGTTATTGATATGGTTATTTTGGTTGTAGTTATTAATTTAACTATTAATCAAAGTTCCAAATTAATTGTTTAGTATACTTGACTTATGAGACTGATTTATTAATTAATTGGCTATCATTTTCCCTTCTTTAAGGGTGGTGCCCTGAGGTGAATCTAATACAATTTAAATTCTATTATTTAATGTAAACACTGTTTACTCCTGATAGCCTGAAGTGAAGTGTAATCACTCCACTTCATCTTTTTGATACCAGTTAATGTGTTACAGTTTATCATTTTGGTGCCTCTTTGAGGTTATTAATTATTGTTACATATTTTGGTATTCATAAAGCCATATAACCCCTACACAGACTTTAGGTAACCACTAAACCAACATCACATGTATTCCTGGCACAGTCAAGAAGAAACAAGACACTCTGCTATAGCAGAGGGGACAATGTTGATTTGATTTTTAGCTTACAAAGGAGGCTGGATCATGTTGGGATTATTTTGTATATTATCTACCTAGACACAGCTTTTCATAAAATGTACTTTTTTTTGAAAAGCCATTGATGTCAGAACTCAAATAATTTTGTTTTTCCTTTTCCTTTACTTTGAAGAGAATCCCAGTGAAAGTCAGAGCCCCAAGGCAGATCCTGGACGTCCAGTGAAATGTTCTCCAGCTGTCATAGACGATGCTCCCCTGAACGACCCCAGTCTGAACGTACTTGCAGCAGAGAACTTCATTCACCAATCCATGTCCATCATCATGGAAGATGCAGTGAAAAAGGCCACAGATGTCAGTGAAAAGGTAAAGGTTTAATTACGTACTTGTCTGTGTAGATATGTAATAAAACTGTTATTAAATTCCTAACAGTTTTTCAGCATTTTAGATATGCTGTAAGTGAAGGCATCTTGAAGAGCAATTTGAAAAGAGTGCAGTTTCTGACAGTGTACAGTACATTTCTGCTATAGTACAACACCTTTAGATGATTATTAGGACTACTGCTACTACAGTACCTTGACAGTGAGATGTTTGTCCGTGCTGACCAGGTCTGTGAGTGGCGTTCCCCTGAGCAGCTGAAGGACTTGTTGGACCTTGAGCTGAGAGACAGAGGAGAGTCTGAGTCCGAGATCCTGCAGCGCTGCAGAGATGCCATCAGATACAGCGTCAAGACCAGTAAGTCTTCAAACTTTAATGAATTAAGATCAGACTCAGTTCAAGGAGTCAAACTCAAGAAATGTTTCCTTTGCACAAGTGGTCTCCAACCATGTAGCAGCAACAATGTAACAAAGCAGTTTGTTAAGCTATCTATCCTGGTATCCCCCTGGCTCCTGGCCTGCCCTACTCACCCTTATGTACCAATAACTCCACACTGGTAAATAGAAATGTGGTCTCCAGTATCAGTTCATATGATATCAGAAACCGATGTTGGGCTGCTGTGGGCTGTCAGGTGTTAGATAACACAACCGTAGTCATGTTTTGTGTAAGTTAAGGACCCAGACAGTCACTGATATTTGCACTGTTGTCTGCAACCATCTTTTGTAAAGTAGTTAAGGTAGTAAATATGCATACATTTAAAGATGTTAGTCTCAAACTGACATTCATCTGATTGTTACCTGTTGTGAATCTCTATCATCTCTGCAGCCCATCCTCGTTTCTTCAACCAGCTGTTTGCAGGGATGGAGCCCTATTCCACTGTGGCAAGCTTCATCGCGGAGGCCCTCAAACCCAGTCTGTGAGTGGAAACGCATGGAAACATTTGAGTCCAGTAGCTATGTTACACTAGACTTTGAAATCATGCCATGACATTGCACATATCTGCTTTTCCTCAGGTACACATTTGAGGTGGCTCCAGTCTTTACCCTGATGGAGGATGCTGTGGTGAGGAAGATGATAGAGATGATCGGCTGGGAGGAAGGAGGAGATGGTCTCTTTAACCCAGGTACACTCACCGACAGCACCTAGTATTATCACTTCTGTTTTCAAATGATTCCTAATGAATGGGTGCCTAGCATCAAGGAAGATCAATAATAATGTTATCTCTTTGTCTCAACAAATAAAAATCATCCTGTGTGCTGTTTTCCTTCCAGGTGGCTCAATGTCCAACATGTACGCTGTGAACTTAGCCAGGTACCGCTACTGCCCTGACATTAAAGAGGTCGGCCTCTCTGCTGCTCCACGAATGGTCATCTTCACATCACAGGAGGTAGGTTTCAAAGGCACTTATCAAACTTAAAGGATGAGGCTGGCGATATTTTAAATTGTTGTTATTGTCAATAAATCCCATGAAAAGACAGAAACCAACAATGTCAACAATCTGTGGCTCTGTGGCCCCAAACCCTTTGGTTTCTACCGAAATCTTTAAAAACAGCTCACAAATCTATAGTTTCAATTTTAAAAAAGGCTCCTTAAACACTTGGTCACTGTAGTTTTTAACAAATGTTTCTCAAACAGGAGGCTCATTGATGTGCTTTTAATAGCTTTTGGACAACAATGGAGCCTCTATGGCACAGAGACATAAGATCTATCAGGCTTTGGATACACACACAGTACTTGTTAGTAGGATCAATTCTTGTGTTTGGTTTTGGTTTTTTTGATAATAACAAAAATATAAAATATCACCACCTCTTCTTTAATTGAGTGTAAAGAGTGCCTTTACTGTCTGATTATTGTATAACTGCAGTTACACATTTCAAGTCCTTTTCACTTATTCTCTCACAAGAGTTCAGAAAGCTGATGAAATCACTTTTTGAATAGTTGTGGATTAAACTATTTTCTTGATATAACTTGTGTTGAAGCTTCACTCCTCTGAATGGCTTTTTGACAGAAATGAATCTTGGAGTGAATGACCTACTTGCTTGACTAAGCAGATGAAATCTGTCTTCTCATGAGGAACTTTTAACTCACAAATCTATGAGACCTTTACAGTTTAAATAGTGATTCATATGGTGAATTAGAAATGAAATCTACTATGTGTGAATATATTCGTCTTGGTTGTTGTATTTGAAAAAGGCAAATCAACCAAAGCAAATGAATACTCACTCGTACCTACTCTCTTTCAGTCTCATTACTCCATTTCCAAAGCAGCAGCTTTACTGGGCATCGGCACTAAGAACGTTTACGTGATTCCATCTGATAAGAGGTAAACTGCTTCTCACACTTCATAATCCTACCTGATATATAGGTTCCTCCTCTGAACAGAGAGGGCTGACTAGTGCCAGTTTGACAGTTGGCATTGTAATGATTTCATTCAATCAATCAGTGTTTTTGTTTGAACAAAATTCAGTGGAACTCGTCTAAAACTAAACACAGTGTGCTAGAGTAGAATGTATCTTAGGCAGTGAATACAGTTTCATGTTACCATGAACTGACTGATCCATTTCTTTGGTCACAAACTGAATCATGAATTATTTTGTGTGTTTGTCAGAGGAAAGATGATTCCCTCGGTTCTGGAGGAGAAAATAAAGATCGCTAAAAGTGAGGTGAGGAAGCCATCTCACCTGTTCAGGTCTTCATTTGAACAGACACATTGTTACATATCATATAGTACAAAACACTGCAACCTCATTAAGAAAAACTCTTACCACTTTGTGTGTGTGTGTGTGTGTGTGTTCAGGGTGCAGTGCCCTTCATGGTAAACGCCACAGCAGGAACCACAGTGCTCGGAGCTTTTGATCCCATCGAGGAAATCGCAGACATATGTGAGAAGTACAACCTGTGGCTGCATGTGGACGTGAGTTCGTTCATTCATTCATTCATTCCTCTCCAATGATCTTGTCCTACTATCAGTATAAAAGCCTCTTCTCTTCCCTGTTCCTCAGGCCTGTTGGGGAGGAGCAGCTCTGATGTCTAAAAAACATAAACACTTGGTAAAGGGCATCGACAGGTGAAAAGATTAAAGATTAAAGCAACATTTCTGTTAGAGAACATTTCTTAGCAAGTGGCTGTGCCTGTAACAATGAAGAGACATGTTTTCCTCAAGTGCTATCATCTACATACATTCAGTGATAACATACTGACTGTAGATTCTCTCTCTGCTGTGTTGCTTGTGTCTGATAAGAGTCAACTCTGTGGCCTGGAACCCTCACAAGATGCTGATGGCATGTCTGCAGTGCTCTGCTTTCCTGGTCAGGGACAAAACGGTAAGACAAGCTCACTTTTCATCTGATAACTCGCCAGTCTAACCCTTATGTGTGAATGTAAGCGGTGTAGCATTAAGAAGAAACAAAAAAGCAGGATATGTGTTAGCTCTCCAGCTAGATGGAGGACAGATACCTTCATATTTTCTATCTTTGTTGTGTCAATATTAAAGTCATTCAACATACGAAAAATTAATTGAGTTTTTGATGCTCAGTGAGAAGAATATATGCAGTCTAAAGCATCCTCATTGTGCTTCCTCAGAGTCTCCTCCAGCGCTGCCACTCTGCTCAGGCCTCCTACCTCTTCCAGCCAGATAAGTTCTATGATGTCAGCTACGACACAGGGGACAAGTCCGTCCAGTGCAGCAGGAAGCCGGACGCTTTCAAGTTCTGGCTCATGTGGAAGGCTCTGGGAACCGGAGAGCTGGAGCAGAGGGTGGACAGAGCCCTCGTCATGGCCAGGTTAGTCTGAGGAAACAGACACATTGCAGGGCTGCAGCTACCTGGAAAGTGAACCGTTATTTGCCCTTCCTGGTTGTGAGCTGCAAAATGAAGCGGTCCTTTGTCCATCCCTTTTTCACAGTAATTACAGTGTTACAGGGTATGTGGGCTGTAATATAAAGTGATCTCTTGAGCACTTTTTTTCAAGGTAATTACAAAATCAATTTTGAGTATGCAGGCTATAAATGTAAGTTAGTGTTGTTTATTCTGGTATAATTACACAATACAGTCTATCACTACAATAAATATGATTAAACAGAAAACAAATATGTCCATCTCTATGTTAAAACAGATGTCAAAGTGTAAACATTAAAGCCGCTATAATCGATATTTTATAATAACAATATATGAAGTGACAATGTAAAAACAACGTGACAATGTGAAAGAGGTAACTCGTAGTGATGAACTTACAGAGAATAATGAATCTGTAGCTCCACTCGGCTTTACAGAGCTTTATAGTCAGTTTCAGCTCATTGTTTAGCTGTCCAGCCCACAACTTTACTGTTTCAGTTCACTCTCACTGCTCTCGTAGTATCGTTTTTGACCACAGCAGGCAGCTGTTTTCAGAGAAAAAGCTCTTAAACCCCACCACACACTACCTGCATAGTGTTGCATTTAGCAGCTAAAGAGCCAGATATTTCCCTCAGGAGTTGGTAGAGACCAAGTGAATATTGGCCTTCCATTCTCCAGCTGGCCAGAAGCGTGACAGAAATGTATAAATAAACAACTTTTTGCTAACAAGTTCACCATATAAACTTAGACGGTGGTGATATGTCGATGTTGTGTTCACAACTTGTTTCCACTGCCCTCCAAGTGGCCAAAAAATCAGTTATTGCAGGTTATGTAGAATATTTAGCATGCGTTTGTGTTTGTGTGTTCACTTGAAGATCTGTGGCTCTGATCTAAACTAACAGTCCAAAATTGGTCTAGTGGTATATTTACGAATAATGACAGGACTAAGAATGTTCGAGTATTGGTATTAATTGAAAAACTCTGTACTAACACTTGGCAAAGCTGAAGAGTATATAACCCCAGACATAATATGAGCTAAACCCTAATTGGTGTGATATACTAAAGGTAAATGTGCTTTTGCAGGTATCTTGCACAAGAGATCAAGAAAAGAGAAGGGCTCCGTCTGTTGATGGAAGTAAGTTTCTCACAAAAACATTACACTACATCACATTTAATTTAAGTTTTTATATAATCAGTTATACCTGGAATAGATTCCCTGTTTGATCTCTTTTTTTCCCGTCTACAGCCTGAATATGCAAATGTTTGCTTCTGGTACATTCCACCAAGTCTGAGGAACCTTCCAGACGGCCCTGAGCTCTGGAAAAAACTCCACACTGTAAGTAATGAATTACTGAAGAGGGATATTTTAACATGTTGACATTGTGTTAGTAAATTAGGTATGCTGATGCTTGAATTCTGTTGTGCTGAACAGTAAATATGACCCCTTCAGGACCCAATCTTGAAAATGTATTCACCTCTCCTTCTTTAAGGTGATTTGGACAATATACGCTAAGTCTCAGACATAACGTGAAGTCTTCATATAAACCCTGCCATAGACACAGTATACAGATTCAGCACCTCTGTCTTGCACTGCATTTGTCTTTCACCCATATTGGAAATCGAAGTGGAAAACTTTGTCAGTTGAGTCAAATGAACAAGCTTTGGGGTCCTGAGAAAAATCCTTCTTGCTCTTCAGGATGCATGTAGGATGGTAACATTAAGGTGTAACAGTCAAAACTGAAATTACAGACTTGTAAGAGTGTAACTATACTGTATTCTAAGCACACAATCAAAGTATATTTAAACAAGACAACTGCACCAGTCCATATGTGCATTTCTGGGATGAATAGTAGTAAGTCATTACAGTGTGTCCTCCCTCCTCCTGTAGGTGGCCCCTGTGGTGAAAGAGCGCATGATGAAGAAGGGCAGCATGATGGTGGGCTACCAGACCCATTGTGACAAGCCCAATTTTTTCAGGATGGTGGTCATCAGTCCTCAAGTCAGCAGGGAGGACTTGGACTTTGTCCTGGATGAGATACACAATCTGGGAAAAGACTTGTGATGAATTGTCAGTGTCAGTGAAGAGCCTCTCTCCTCCACTTTATTCATCTGTCATGGACGGACTTGTGGACAATCAGGACATTCTTACCACCACCATCGTACATTTTGTCCTTCCTCTGATTCTTCAGTTGTTTTTGTGAAAATGGACCTCAGGGCTCTGCTGAACTCTACTGATCAAAATGTTGATTTACAACATATCCTTACAGTTTCCTCTCAATTTTCTCAAAATAGAAATAAAAATCACCCATAAATTGAATTGTCACATGATGCATAGAACTTGTTACAAAATGTTTACATGTGTATTTGTTGTAAAGGAGATGCTATAATTTAATACTTTTTGTTTATAGATCATATCTGGAAAGTAAATATGTTTCTGTCACAGTGACAGTGGTGCTTACAACTGCCAAACAATAATACTGATTTGAAGTGTTTTACATATTCATCATATCTATGCAATGTGGCAACCCAGGGGACTTGGAGGCAAGATTCACAGTAAAATAAAAGACTCTGAGACAGTTGATAAAGTGTCCTTTAATACAGAATTTAGGGGGAGGGGGGGTCAAACTTGAACTAGAGATTCTTCCCGTCCGGGTTGTCCCACTATCCTGTGGAGTGGAGCAGAGAGAGCGGTGAGTCTTTGTGATTACCTTTGTGGGGACCTCTCTAGTCAGTTCAGGTTGGTTTTCCTGAGCCGATTATCTACTTGCCAGCCTCTTGGTGGAAAACCCCAGTGGTGTTTCCTGCTTGGTCCTTTGTTCAAACTGCCTCTCTTTGCTGTCTGACAGCTTGGTGAGTCGATGCCTCCCCTGATTACCAGGTGGGCTGCAGGTGTGACCAATGCCATGTGCCCAAGGCTGCAATACCTGAACTGGAGAAAACACTCTGGATCAATAGTTGGGCACCAACTAGGTAGGTGCCAATGATCTAAAGTGGATGAGCAGTGTGGATCCATGAGCTCTATGCCCCTGTGTAAGCACATAATGAGTGAGGCAGCAGGGTGGATAAATGGCTCAAGATAATACAAAAATAAACATCCACCACAGCCATACAGACATAATAAGCTTATATTTCATCAAGACCACCAGAATAACAAATAATTAGACATATCCCAGATCTTTCCAAACATATGCAGCAGCTGAAACACAGAGCTCCACATCAACGGGAACAATCTTACCCTAAAGATTTGGCAGCCAAGCTCACATATGAACTGTACACTCGGGAATTGGATCAACCAGTCCATGTGCCAAAGGTGGAAGGATCATGTCCACATTTACCAATAAAGACAGCAGATATATAATCATCTGTCATCTTCTTCACAGTGAAATATACATACACACCAATATGTGTGCTCCTTTTGGGGCAAGCAAGAGTTTTGCCAACACAAGTGTCATCAAAATGCAAAGATTGTAACATCATGACCCCGGACTACTTAGCATAAAACATACTAAGCTTATATCTGCTCTAATCAAGGAATCCTGCGCTACTGCACGTCAGAAAGAAACGCCGTTCTCCAGCACATAAATGCACAGAAATGTTTGGTGCTGGACTTTTCCACCTGCACGTAAATAGAGCTGGGTGATCAAACTCAATATTTTTTTGTACTGACCGAAATGTGCCAGCAACAAGCATAAAAGTTGTTCAAGTACTGAAAGCTGGCATTGAATTCTTTATTCTTTACTTATTCTTTGATCAGATAGTTTCTGATTAAACTAATAATTTTAGAATGTATTTTACTTACTGTTTATATTTAACATTCAACATTTGAGTTCATCTCCTTTTGTCAATTGAAAAAAAGGGTTTTGTACAAAAACAACTAATAAAATATATATTTAAAGCTGCATGCACTTTAGCGTCTTTCAGCTCATTGTTTTGGTTTAACAACCTGTAACTTTACTGTTTTGGTTCAGTCTCACGGCTCTCATCAGCATTATTTCCAGCCACAGCAGGTGTTTTCAGTTTTCAGCACTGATAAACTCACTGTGCACTACCTGCCCAGCAACAAACAACACAGTTAGTGACTAGCTGGTGAACATTTAGCATTTAAACACCCAGGCAAAAGATGTAAAAGCAGCTCAAGACCCATTTGTTTAGAGTTGCCTTTGTGTAATTATTTTTCTTTTTATTTCTATTTTATGGTGTTTTATGTCTGCATGTATGTTGGATACTTCATTTCTTTTGTGAAGCACTTTGTGATGTCTCTGCTCTTGAAAGGTGCTATAAATAAAGTTACTTAATTACGTTTTTACTTCACTTCTCCATAGCAACTTTATAATGTGATAACACATCAGTGTTGTGTTTACAAGTTGTACAAGTTGCAGTTCACCCAAGTGGCCAAACAAAAAGAAATATTGTTCGGGTTGTGATACTGAAACTTGGATATCATATTGAAAAGTTTCAAACAGTACCCAGCCACATGTGCTAACACAACACACATTTGTGGAGGATGTTAGGAAAGACTCAAAAATCCACAAACAAATGCAACCAAATCTACACGACAGGTGATGACGCAATCTGCAGATAAAAAATGATCATAATTAAATGTAAAAATGCACACAAAGCATGTAAAATGTGGAATATTTGGCATTTATTTTAGTTACTTGATATTTATTTGTAAAATTGTATGACATTTATTTAAGTCGGGTTGTATTTGTCTGTGAACAGAAAAGATCATTTGTAATCATCTATTTACAGATCATCATGTGCCTTTGTAAAGCTTCTAGTTATTATGGTACATACATTTATCAATACTAGTACACTTGCTCTAATGTGGTGAGAAGGTCCTGACAAGTCCATCTATGACAGATGAATGAAAAGCTCTTCATAGACATTAATCATTCATCACAAGTCTTTTCCCAGATTGTGTATCTCATCCAGGACAAAGTCCAAGTCCTCCCTGCTGACTTGAGGACTGATGACCACCATCCTGAAAAAATTGGGCTTGTCACAATGGGTCTGGTAGCCCACCATCATGCTGCCCTTCTTCATCATGCGCTCTTTCACCACAGGGGCCACCTACAGGAGGAGGGAGGACACACTGTAATGACTTACTACTATTCATCCCAGAAATGCACATATGGACTGGTGCAGTTGTCTTGTTTAAATATACTTTGATTGTGTGCTTAGAATACAGTATAGTTACACTCTTACAAGTCTGTAATTTCAGTTTTGACTGTTACACCTTAATGTTGCCATCCTACATGCATCCTGAAGAGCAAGAAGGATTTTTCTCAGGACCCCAAAGCTTGTTCATTTGACTCAACTGACAAAGTTTTCCACTTCGATTTCCAATATGGGTGAAAGACAAATGCAGTGCAAGACAGAGGTGCTGAATCTGTATACTGTGTCTATGGCAGGGTTTATATGAAGACTTCACGTTATGTCTGAGACTTAGCGTATATTGTCCAAATCACCTTAAAGAAGGAGAGGTGAATACATTTTCAAGATTGGGTCCTGAAGGGGTCATATTTACTGTTCAGCACAACAGAATTCAAGCATCAGCATACCTAATTTACTAACACAATGTCAACATGTTAAAATATCCCTCTTCAGTAATTCATTACTTACAGTGTGGAGTTTTTTCCAGAGCTCAGGGCCGTCTGGAAGGTTCCTCAGACTTGGTGGAATGTACCAGAAGCAAACATTTGCATATTCAGGCTGTAGACGGGAAAAAAAGAGATCAAACAGGGAATCTATTCCAGGTATAACTGATTATATAAAAACTAAAATGAAATGTGATGTAGTGTAATGTTTTTGTGAGAAACTTACTTCCATCAACAGACGGAGCCCTTCTCTTTTCTTGATCTCTTGTGCAAGATACCTGCAAAAGCACATTTACCTTTAGTATATCACACCAATTAGGGTTTAGCTCATATTATGTCTGGGGTTATATACTCTTCAGCTTTGCCAAGTGTTAGTACAGAGTTTTTCAATTAATACCAATACTCGAACATTCTTAGTCCTGTCATTATTCGTAAATATACCACTAGACCAATTTTGGACTGTTAGTTTAGATCAGAGCCACAGATCTTCAAGTGAACACACAAACACAAACGCATGCTAAATATTCTACATAACCTGCAATAACTGATTTTTTGGCCACTTGGAGGGCAGTGGAAACAAGTTGTGAACACAACATCGACATATCACCACCGTCTAAGTTTATATGGTGAACTTGTTAGCAAAAAGTTGTTTATTTATACATTTCTGTCACGCTTCTGGCCAGCTGGAGAATGGAAGGCCAATATTCACTTGGTCTCTACCAACTCCTGAGGGAAATATCTGGCTCTTTAGCTGCTAAATGCAACACTATGCAGGTAGTGTGTGGTGGGGTTTAAGAGCTTTTTCTCTGAAAACAGCTGCCTGCTGTGGTCAAAAACGATACTACGAGAGCAGTGAGAGTGAACTGAAACAGTAAAGTTGTGGGCTGGACAGCTAAACAATGAGCTGAAACTGACTATAAAGCTCTGTAAAGCCGAGTGGAGCTACAGATTCATTATTCTCTGTAAGTTCATCACTACGAGTTACCTCTTTCACATTGTCACGTTGTTTTTACATTGTCACTTCATATATTGTTATTATAAAATATCGATTATAGCGGCTTTAATGTTTACACTTTGACATCTGTTTTAACATAGAGATGGACATATTTGTTTTCTGTTTAATCATATTTATTGTAGTGATAGACTGTATTGTGTAATTATACCAGAATAAACAACACTAACTTACATTTATAGCCTGCATACTCAAAATTGATTTTGTAATTACCTTGAAAAAAAGTGCTCAAGAGATCACTTTATATTACAGCCCACATACCCTGTAACACTGTAATTACTGTGAAAAAGGGATGGACAAAGGACCGCTTCATTTTGCAGCTCACAACCAGGAAGGGCAAATAACGGTTCACTTTCCAGGTAGCTGCAGCCCTGCAATGTGTCTGTTTCCTCAGACTAACCTGGCCATGACGAGGGCTCTGTCCACCCTCTGCTCCAGCTCTCCGGTTCCCAGAGCCTTCCACATGAGCCAGAACTTGAAAGCGTCCGGCTTCCTGCTGCACTGGACGGACTTGTCCCCTGTGTCGTAGCTGACATCATAGAACTTATCTGGCTGGAAGAGGTAGGAGGCCTGAGCAGAGTGGCAGCGCTGGAGGAGACTCTGAGGAAGCACAATGAGGATGCTTTAGACTGCATATATTCTTCTCACTGAGCATCAAAAACTCAATTAATTTTTCGTATGTTGAATGACTTTAATATTGACACAACAAAGATAGAAAATATGAAGGTATCTGTCCTCCATCTAGCTGGAGAGCTAACACATATCCTGCTTTTTTGTTTCTTCTTAATGCTACACCGCTTACATTCACACATAAGGGTTAGACTGGCGAGTTATCAGATGAAAAGTGAGCTTGTCTTACCGTTTTGTCCCTGACCAGGAAAGCAGAGCACTGCAGACATGCCATCAGCATCTTGTGAGGGTTCCAGGCCACAGAGTTGACTCTTATCAGACACAAGCAACACAGCAGAGAGAGAATCTACAGTCAGTATGTTATCACTGAATGTATGTAGATGATAGCACTTGAGGAAAACATGTCTCTTCATTGTTACAGGCACAGCCACTTGCTAAGAAATGTTCTCTAACAGAAATGTTGCTTTAATCTTTAATCTTTTCACCTGTCGATGCCCTTTACCAAGTGTTTATGTTTTTTAGACATCAGAGCTGCTCCTCCCCAACAGGCCTGAGGAACAGGGAAGAGAAGAGGCTTTTATACTGATAGTAGGACAAGATCATTGGAGAGGAATGAATGAATGAATGAACGAACTCACGTCCACATGCAGCCACAGGTTGTACTTCTCACATATGTCTGCGATTTCCTCGATGGGATCAAAAGCTCCGAGCACTGTGGTTCCTGCTGTGGCGTTTACCATGAAGGGCACTGCACCCTGAACACACACACACACACACACACAAAGTGGTAAGAGTTTTTCTTAATGAGGTTGCAGTGTTTTGTACTATATGATATGTAACAATGTGTCTGTTCAAATGAAGACCTGAACAGGTGAGATGGCTTCCTCACCTCACTTTTAGCGATCTTTATTTTCTCCTCCAGAACCGAGGGAATCATCTTTCCTCTGACAAACACACAAAATAATTCATGATTCAGTTTGTGACCAAAGAAATGGATCAGTCAGTTCATGGTAACATGAAACTGTATTCACTGCCTAAGATACATTCTACTCTAGCACACTGTGTTTAGTTTTAGACGAGTTCCACTGAATTTTGTTCAAACAAAAACACTGATTGATTGAATGAAATCATTACAATGCCAACTGTCAAACTGGCACTAGTCAGCCCTCTCTGTTCAGAGGAGGAACCTATATATCAGGTAGGATTATGAAGTGTGAGAAGCAGTTTACCTCTTATCAGATGGAATCACGTAAACGTTCTTAGTGCCGATGCCCAGTAAAGCTGCTGCTTTGGAAATGGAGTAATGAGACTGAAAGAGAGTAGGTACGAGTGAGTATTCATTTGCTTTGGTTGATTTGCCTTTTTCAAATACAACAACCAAGACGAATATATTCACACATAGTAGATTTCATTTCTAATTCACCATATGAATCACTATTTAAACTGTAAAGGTCTCATAGATTTGTGAGTTAAAAGTTCCTCATGAGAAGACAGATTTCATCTGCTTAGTCAAGCAAGTAGGTCATTCACTCCAAGATTCATTTCTGTCAAAAAGTCATTCAGAGGAGTGAAGCTTCAACACAAGTTATATCAAGAAAATAGTTTAATCCACAACTATTCAAAAAGTGATTTCATCAGCTTTCTGAACTCTTGTGAGAGAATAAGTGAAAAGGACTTGAAATGTGTAACTGCAGTTATACAATAATCAGACAGTAAAGGCACTCTTTACACTCAATTAAAGAAGAGGTGGTGATATTTTATATTTTTGTTATTATCAAAAAAACCAAAACCAAACACAAGAATTGATCCTACTAACAAGTACTGTGTGTGTATCCAAAGCCTGATAGATCTTATGTCTCTGTGCCATAGAGGCTCCATTGTTGTCCAAAAGCTATTAAAAGCACATCAATGAGCCTCCTGTTTGAGAAACATTTGTTAAAAACTACAGTGACCAAGTGTTTAAGGAGCCTTTTTTAAAATTGAAACTATAGATTTGTGAGCTGTTTTTAAAGATTTCGGTAGAAACCAAAGGGTTTGGGGCCACAGAGCCACAGATTGTTGACATTGTTGGTTTCTGTCTTTTCATGGGATTTATTGACAATAACAACAATTTAAAATATCGCCAGCCTCATCCTTTAAGTTTGATAAGTGCCTTTGAAACCTACCTCCTGTGATGTGAAGATGACCATTCGTGGAGCAGCAGAGAGGCCGACCTCTTTAATGTCAGGGCAGTAGCGGTACCTGGCTAAGTTCACAGCGTACATGTTGGACATTGAGCCACCTGGAAGGAAAACAGCACACAGGATGATTTTTATTTGTTGAGACAAAGAGATAACATTATTATTGATCTTCCTTGATGCTAGGCACCCATTCATTAGGAATCATTTGAAAACAGAAGTGATAATACTAGGTGCTGTCGGTGAGTGTACCTGGGTTAAAGAGACCATCTCCTCCTTCCTCCCAGCCGATCATCTCTATCATCTTCCTCACCACAGCATCCTCCATCAGGGTAAAGACTGGAGCCACCTCAAATGTGTACCTGAGGAAAAGCAGATATGTGCAATGTCATGGCATGATTTCAAAGTCTAGTGTAACATAGCTACTGGACTCAAATGTTTCCATGTGTGACTTACAGACTGGGTTTGAGGGCCTCCGCGATGAAGCTTGCCACAGTGGAATAGGGCTCCATCCCTGCAAACAGCTGGTTGAAGAAACGAGGATGGGCTGCAGAGATGATAGAGAACAGATGCTTGTCATAATCTGTTAGTGTGTCAGTTACTCCAGCACCTTTGAATTCTACTGTTTTCTTGCTCACTAAATTTAGAAATGATAGCTACGGTACTGGATCATTTTCCCTCATCAGTGCAACGTAATTTGTATACCAGTCACCTGGGCGAAAATAAATGCACAACTGCAGTTTCAGCTGCTGAGTAACTTACTTATCAGTTTCTTTTCAGACCTGGCTAAATTCTGGGAGGCGGTCAAATTCAACCAAAATAAAGCCACCACCTTTTTATTGTCAAGTTTTAAATCTGATGGTTGTTTACCATTCAGCCAGAGAGCTAAATGACCAGAAAATTATTTATTTATTTATTGCACACATACTCCTCCTGCACAAAAAGCAATTATGTGTATGCAGCCAAGTGTAGCCAGCCTGGGTCTTCTTTATTCCCTTCACTGCTGATGTTACAACTAAGATACTAGGATTCCTGATCTATTTTAAAAAATATACTATTACTCCAACACACTTGACTTGAATATAGATATATAGACATTTTTAGAGACATCTGTGATTGCTTCTGATGCTGTTTGTATGTATGTGCTCATAAGTAGACTTTGCTTTTTCTCTATTCTTATTTCTTATGCTGTACTCATTTCTCTCTTGCAAAAGAGATCTTGATCTCAATGAGGCTACCTGATTAAATAAAGGTTGTAATATAACAATTTCATTACTTACTGGTCTTGACGCTGTATCTGATGGCATCTTTGCAGCGCTGCAGGATCTTGGACTCAGACTCTCCTCTGTCTCTCAGCTCAAGGTCCAACAAGTCCTTCAGCTGCTCAGGGGAACGCCACTCACAGACCTGGTCAGCACGGACAAACATCTCACTGTCAAGGTACTGTAGTAGCAGTAGTCCTAATAAATATACTAGAAGCTTATTGGTACTACTGTTGCAGAAATCTACAGCACATTGCCACAGACTGCAGAGGAGTAAATCATTACACCTTTACCTTTTCTCTGACATCAGTGGCCCTTTTCACTGCATCATCCATAATCATTTCCATGGCTTGGTTGATGAAGCTCTCTGTTGCATGTATGTCCACAGTGGGGCCATTAAGGACAAAATTGTCTATGATAGCTGGAGAACATTTCACTGGATGCCTGTGATCTGCCACATGGCTCTGGTTTTCAGTGGAATGCAAACCTGCAAATGGAAAAAACGTTTTGTCATCAATGGTACGATAAAAAATGAAATAAAATAAAATAAAATTAAGGTATGCTGGCTGCCAGAATGGTAACTGTGTGTTTCCTATGGTTTTCTGTGCAATTAACTAGTCCTCCTGGTATTTTCCATTGTCACTAATTACAACATTTCATCAATCACTTATGAATTTATTTTTTGTCATTAGCTTTATAAATGAAATAAAGACACTGTGTATCCAACGGCGGCTTTACTGTTACGAGTCTATGGACATTTTGGCTTTACACACATCACAAGCAGTTAAGATAAGCCAAAATCCTTTTTAAATATAAAGTTTATTGTGTAAGACCATATAATACATTAATTTACATAAGACTATTATTTAGACGCACATTATCTTTCTCTTCATTTTATTTTAATTCTACCATACCTTTTCTTTTCCCTGTGTCAACTTAATGTTAAGATCCCCATGTGCTGGTGTCCTGACTGTTGGAACCCTAGATTCTGCCTCTGTCATTTAAACACCTGCACTTAAACTGCCTTTCTCATACTGAGTCCAAGCTGCTTATAGACCTATGAGCTGGCTTACCTTATCAGTCATGACACAGTGCAAACTGTAAGCAGGATTGAACTCTCTAACCCCTCAAAACAAACTGCTGCTTATCTCTTGACCTTGATCCAATTTGTTATACACGTGGGTATCAATCACCAATTTGAGTTGCGTTTCTACCCTCACAGGTAACATGCTGCACTCTGGCCCGGCACCAAAGACCCAGACCCTCAGGGGGTCCTGAAGGCCCCCGGATTAATATGAGTCGACTAGTTAGGGCCTTAAGGTAGGTCCTGCATTTTTATTAAACCAATTTTGATGGTCTTATCTAGCTTTGTTGATATAGATACAGTAGTCCTCATTATTTAAAAGCTAGACTTGCCTTTCTAAGTTTCATCCTGTCCTAATTTGGGTTGGTTAATTCATTTTATTCAGCCTTGCCTGCCTTGATATGATGTGCAATTGGGGTTCAAATAGATATGAAGTCTGACTGTTGTATATCCAAGGTGTGGAAAATCTAGGGGAAAATATCATATCTATAATATTCGTATAATATTCCTTACAGACTTGCCTTGTGTATGTTACTGTATCTACAGTGCTTTAATTTCACCTTTTAAAATTGCTATTATAATTCTATGGTGCATCTATCAAGATATATTACATAATGTAATTCTCAAAAATGCATCAATTATTCGGTACCACCACTAAGTTAGTGTAGTGTTTGAGCCATATGTCAGAGCAGCTGGGCTGTTTGGTTATAAGGAACAGTTATACTGTGTTAACACCATTCTAATGTAATATGTTGTTAGCAACTGTGCAGTCCTTTTGTTAATTTTTACTTGCAAAAAAAGTAGAAATATGCAATATTTGTTCATGTGAGCTAATATTGCAATGCACATTAAGCAGCACAGTATAGGTATAGCTTAATTTGACATATTCTGACTTACTTTCTCTTGTGAAGTAAAACATTATTTACTTTTAAAATTAAAATGACTTTAAGTCTTCTTTAATACTTACCATTCAAGTGTCTCTCCATGGTTGAGGCCATTTCTCAGTTGTGATGCTGCTGTATATAGCCTCTGCTGTTTATTGCACACTTACAGTAAGATGTCTGTATTTATACACAGAAGGACGGACTCTCCTGATGTCATGGAATTTCCCATTGATGGCTTTGGATGTCCAGCAACCAGGAGTATCTGCACCACAAAATAAAGATGACTGATAATACTTCGTACAGCTTATTACTTCAGCTTATTTCCTTGTCTGATTGTATGTTTCTAGTAAAGATTATCATGCATGCAAGTTATTATTTTTAATATAAGTTATATATTTTTAGATGTAGCTCAGCATACAAATCTGCTCATTTAAAATATTTCTCAGTATTGCTTGTAATAATATTTGAACAATATGCAGAATTAAGACTGACTTAAGGTACATATCCATGTGACCCATCAGACAGGTTATCTTTAGCGTACCATATCTGTCTTTAAAAACATGTGCACCAGGTGCAACAATACAGTAGTTCAACAATATCCATCAATTACATGGTCAGACATAAGGATTTAAAAAGGGTGCTGCCTACTCTAAGTAACCTGTGAGAAATCCTTTTCTGCTGGCAAGCCTTCAATTCTTCGAACAGGTACAAATCAAGAACATTTTCACTCTAAAGAACCTTTCAGAAGACAGAGTCCTTAAATGAACCTTTGGGTTAAAGGGGAAGAAAGACCTGCACACTGTCTTCACTTTTTCTGCAAAAATATGACCTTCAAATAATGTATTGTTATTTGCTAGTTAAAATTTCCTAACTAATATCCAATAAACCCAGAGTAAGCACTACTTTAATAACATTTTCAGAAAGCCTTCCAGATTTTACCCCAGAAGCTATGGTGCACCAGATTTTAACATTTAAACTACACTCTGGCCTTGAAGTAGCAATAAAATCAATTGAAGGGTGACATAACAGTCACTAATCATGCAGCCTACAGCTTGGTCAAATTAACTAGTCTTTCTCATATATTTATCTATTTAAATATGTTGCTATTCTTTGCTTATTCTTTTTCTTGAAATATACCATCAGGGCTGTAGCTTTTTTTGCAGGACTGTGATGAGAAACCAGTGCGGGGGAGAGATTAAATACACATATGAAATGCATGTACAAAGAGGAGTGAAATTGTCAAGCTTGTGCAACTCACATTTAGTTAACTGGAAGTGGTTGTGCCACTACAATGCATGTACAAAGAGGAGTGGAATTGTCAAGCTTGTGCAACTCACATTTAGTTAACTGGAAGTGGTTGTGCCACTGGACCACTAGCCTGAACATTGTCCTCTCACCCCAGTTGTGGAAAATTACTGAATCTGCCCTTACTGTGGAAAGTTACTGAATCTCTCTATTTCAGTCACGTGGGGCCGTTTATTGATATGAGAAAAAGCAGGGCCACACCTAGGTGCCCTAGGCAAGCTTCCCCTGGACCTTTTATTTATTTCAAACAAGAACAAGAGCTAATAAGAAATCAACACAAATATCAGCTAGCATGGTTTTTTTTTTATGTCAAAATTTAAAAAGAAACGATTATTTTTTCTGGTCCCAATTTTGGTACCTTAGGCGGTCACCTCTGTCACCTATAGGAAGCGCCCTCCATGAGAAAAAGAGTATGTTCAGTATGTTCTGCAAAGAAAGACATTGGGGAGTGACCAGAGTTTCAGCCCTGCAGAGGAAACTGGAGTCAGATGGATGCTTGGATGTGTGAGCAGCAGCAATGATGACGATGTTGATGATGATGATGATGATGATGCAGTGATGCTTGCAATTAGTTGTGTAGCAGCAGCAGGTAAGGTGGGCAAAGCACAGCATGACAGGTTGGACAGGCTGCCTTATTGCACAGGGTGTTGGGATATCAGTTGCACACTTGAGGCTGACATTTTTTCGGGAATCCTGTGGGTCACGGGATTCCTGTGGGATTCCCGCGGGATGGGAGTCAATTTCACTATTCATCATGTGACTGGGACGAGACAGGAATATAAGTCAACATGGTGAGAATCACAATAACAATAGGTCTGTTTTTATATACACAGTAAATATGCAGTTCTAATATGAATAAACAGTATTTTCTATGTTGAACATAATGCTAGTCATGCTAGTTGTGTTGCTAGTTGTGTTGTCTTTTTTTAAATTCTTTTTCATTCTCTCCTATCTGCTCTGGTAGCCACACAACACGGGAATGTGATGGGATGGGAGGAAAAATATTATTTTAACTCTGTAATTAAATACGAATTTATTTAGGAATATGCACCATAAGTAATATCAACTGAAATAATAAAAGTATAAGAACACAAGGCCCATCTACAAGACAGGGCCTAAAGATTAGCTAACAAAACTAAGAGTCTACAGCCATGCTTGCGGCTTTGTGACGCTGTACTTGAGCGTGTCATATCATAAACATGTTCACAATGACAATGCTAACATGCTGATGTTTAGCAGGTATGTTTACTGTTGATGGTGACTCTGCGTTGTGTTCTGGCGTTGTCGTAATAAAGAGGCAGGAGCCAGCGCTGGGTTTTTGTGGTTCTTTAGTAAACATCTGTGGAGATAGATAAAAATGGACAAAAGCATCAGTTGTGTATGTCTGTGTGTGTGTGTGTGACAGACTTAGCTCCCCTCTTGTCAGTTGGAAAAGGCTTTTTAGGTGTGTATGGCTCAAGCAGCCACTGTACTGTTTTCAGTTAAATTTTTTTTTCTTTACCTTTTCTCTGACATCAGTGGCCCTTTTCACTGCGTCATCCATAATCATTTCCATGGCTTGGTTGATGAAGCTCTCTGTTGCATGTATGTCCACAGTGGGGCCATTAAGGACAAAATTGTCTATGATAGCTGGAGAAAATTTCACTGGATGCCTGTGATCTGCCACATGGCTCTGGTTTTCAGTGGAATGCAAACCTGCAAATGGAAAAAATGTTTTGTCATCAATGGTACGATAAAAAATGAAATAAAATAAAATAAAATTAAGGTATGCTGGCTGCCAGAATGGTAACTGTGTGTTTCCTATGGTTTTCTGTGCAAAGTGTGCCAACAGTATACATCTAATGTCAGTTTAGTGTTTAACGAGTGCACTATGTTTACTCATTAACTAGTCCTCCTGGTATTTTCCATTGTCACAACATTTCATCAATCACTTATGAATTTATTTTTTGTCATTAGCTTTATAAATGAAATAAAGACACTGTGTATCCAATGGCGGCTTTACTGTTACGAGTCTATGGACATTTTGGCTTTACACACATCACAAGCAGTTAAGATAAGCCAAAATCCTTTTTAAATATAAAGTTTATTGTGTAAGAACAATACAATAGTGCAGAATTAAGACTGACTTAAGGTAGATATCAATGTGACCCATCAAACAGGTTATCTTGTAGCGATCTGCTATCTTGACCACGGGAGGTATTATATTTTGGCGAATCACCCACACACCCCCGTAGTAAGCCAATCCAGCCTTTCACCTTCTTTTAAATGGCGATGACGCTGAAGTCCAAGATGGCGCCGTACTACGAGGAAGCAGCGAGTGCGCCGGTCTGAGAGTGTTGGCGTGCGTCCTCTTTGTTTTCGGGTTATAGTCCGCGTCCGTAACTCCGTTGTTCTCTGGTTGAAATCTCCGGGCAAATAATTCTGCGGCCTTCCTGGAGTTCCTGCGGTGTACAGACCCCGACTGACTTGACAGAAAGCACGGACTGGATTTCACTGGACTGACGCACATGACTTACAGGTACTCCGGTAAAAGCCGTGAGAGTTACATTTTGTTTTTGTTTTTCTTTTCTTTCTCTTAATCCTTTGCCTCCCGGAACAGAATGAAGTGGGGCTGGAAGTGAACATTTTTGTGAACTGAATTGTTCTGTAAGCGAACATTTGTTTGTATCTTCAGAATGGTTGTTCTGGGGAATCTGGTGAAAGGAAAATACGGACTGGATTTTGGGGGGAGAACTGCGTTGCCTGCACTTAATAAACTGGAGTGAACTGAGAGATTTCTGTTGTGGTGCTTTATTGTTTGTGGCCGATACTAAATGTTTTGCTTGTGCTTAGGGGTCCTGAGCGTTCAAGATATGAGTGTTGTGTGTTTATTATGCTCTATGCTTGAGTCCTGTGTACGGTTGACTAACTTCAAATAACTACTCCTAACAATGGGGAAAAAAAATTGTTAGGCACGACCTGACTGGCACCCCGAGCACCTGGTCATACCGTTACATATAAAGTGGCACCCCAGATGGGACCTGAAGCACATTTAAAGGACCTCAACCTAAGCTGAAACAGTGTGCTATGCAAAAACAATTCCCCTGCAACTACACAGAGATCTCTTAAAACAAACCACACCTCTTGGTGAAATAACCAATGTTATTCAACTTCATAAAATAAGAAAATAAAAACACAAAATAGCATCTTTTGATGAATCCCTGGTGGACATGCAGGATACGGCTCAACAGCCCCAACTTCAACAACTAAAGGGACAACCGCCTGAAATTAGTAAAATAGGACAAACAAATTATTCTCTACTGGATATGGATATTTGTGCCAATATGGAGCCAAGGCCAATGCAGAGACTGACCCATCCCCTGAAGCCAATATCTGCAACAGAGGACCCCACATGGCTGGAACTGTCGCAGGCTATGGAAGGGATGCGTATCTCTCAGTTAAATCTGGAAGCCAAGGTGAGCGACAGCTTCCAACATCTGAGGAGAGAACAAGAGCATAGTATACAAGAAATGGGAACTGTCAAGAAAGGTGTCACTCACACAATAACCAATCTATGTGAACAGGCTCAAAACCAAATGCAAGAGGAACTTACCAAACAAGTGGATTACCTCAGAACCCAGTTCACGGCCACCTTGAATTGGAAATTGAAACACCAACATGCGGAAATGTTACAGGATCTCACCTCTGTTCTGTCCCCTATGATGCAGAGTGTGGAAAGCATTCAGTCCTAATTAACCACCTGTTTACATAATCTTGACACCATGAATACAGAGGTAATGTCAAGGAAACATCAGTCTTTGCACACAGCTTCACTTGTCAATACAGCTGCTCAAACCACCCCACGTACCAGTTCTCCTGTCATAACTCCTGTTCTATCTGGTCCGCTACCTCGCAAGCTACAGTCCACATTACATACTAACCTGGACATACCTATTGACTACCTACAAGGAGATCTACGGGGAAGGTTTATTGGGAAGACACCCATTAACCTCCAATTCCCCACATTTGGACGGCGTGAGGATACCTCAGACCCCCTGCTCTATTTGGAAAAATGCCGGGATTTTCTTGCTCTTAACCCACTGTCAGATGAGGAACTCATTGTGACTCTCAGGAACGTGTTGCATGGTACAGCCAAATATTGGTGGGATGTCGTTTGTCTGGAAACCACCACCTGGACAGAGTTTGAAACAAAATTTATTGCAGCCTTTCTCTCTGAGGATTATGAAGATGAGTTAACTGAGAGGGTGCGAACGCGTGTGCAAGTGGAAGATGAAGCTTCAGAGATTTTGCATACATGTACCGTGTCTTTGTCTTTGTGCCGGCGTTGGAAACCAGATATCAGCGAGGGGGAAGTCATTACACTCATCCTGAAGAATACCAATCCAACTCTCACAAGCCAGCTCCGAAGCAGTGGAGTAAACACTGTCGATGGGCTGGTTCGGCTAGGACAACAGCTGGAAAAAGACAGAGATAATCAACTCATATATGAGCAAAGATTGCCATCTTTGTCTAAACCACAACCACAGCAGGGTCACTCTTCAAAATCTATAGCTCCTGTGGATACACCAGCTTTCCCCAAGCCTCCTTACCCATTCTGCTGGCGTTGCAAGGGGGCACATGCTCCTGCTACATGCTCGCGTGCTGACCAGGGGAAGAAAGGGAAGGACCATCAAACCTTCTCTGGACCGAGGGCACATCCTACTGTCAACACACTAACACCCTCTGGGATGTGTTCCCTTAAGGGGGAAAGTTCTGCTACTCTCAATCAATTTAACTCTGACTCATCTCTACGTCAGCACTCTTCCAAGAATTCACCACTCCAGTTGATGGTACCCTTGACCCTAGGAACTTGGAAAGGTCGGGCTATTGTGGACACGGGTTCCTCCTTCACTCTACTGAATCAGGATCTGTGGCTAGCCATTAAGGACATAGGGAAATACACCCTGACACCTTGGACTAAGGGGCCCATATACCTGGTGGATGGAAAGCCAAAGCAACCATTGGGCCAAAGTGAGGTGACATACACTCTACAGGGTAGAACCTGGAGACAATCTACTGCTGTGCTGCACTATGCATCCTTGGCCTTTCCATGCGTGCTGGGGCTAGATTTCCTCTTCCAGAGTGGCATACAAATGGATATTTCTAACAAAGCATTCGGGTTCAAAACAAAGGAACAAGAACAATTCCATTTCCTGACTGACACCTCCAATGAGCAGGAACCTATCCCATACTGTGTCTTCTTCTCTGCTGTGGCGCCCTCTGGTCTTTCTTCTACCTCTGATGGAGCCTTGTCTGAATTATTCAAACAGGCGATACAGGACGTTCACCAGGTTCACAGTGGGAAGATGCGGTTGTTAAAACAACTTCAAGACAATGCGGATGTTTGCACAACGAAGTTAGGACATACTGACCTTCTTCAGCACAATATCCTTGTTACCCAAGATGTACCACTTCGGCAAAAACCGTACCATGTGTCTCCTCCAAAACTCCAGGCGATGAAGAGGCTCATTGACAAAATGTTGTCAGATGACATCATTGAACCCTCATCATCTGCCTGGGCAGCACCAGTTGTTCTGATTCCAAAGAAGATGGGTGTGGATCCCAGATTCTGTGTGGACTTCAGGAAGCTAAACTCTGTGACACTGGATGATGCATATCCACTCCCAACCATACAAGAAATCCTGGACTCTTTGTGTGGAGCCAAGATTTTCACCACCCTGGATCTCAACTCGGGATACTGGCAGGTCAGCATGGATCCTAAGAGCAGGGAAAAGACAGCCTTTGTCTGTGCCATGGGCCTGTACCAATTCAAGGTCATGCCTTTTGGACTCAAAAATGCTCCAGCAACCTTTCAGCGGCTAATGGAGTTGGCACTGGGGGAGCTCAGAGGGAAAATCTGCTTTGTTTACCTTGATGACATAATTTATTCACAGGATCCCCACCAACATTTTCAAGATATCCAGGCAGTACTCAGCAAGCTCAAGCAAGCAAAGCTTACGGTGAAACTGAGCAAGAGTCACTTCTTCCACCATTCCCTCAATTCCTCTGGCACATGGTATCTGCTGCTGGCGTGCAGGTGGATCCTGAGAAGACCCAAGCCATTGAGAATTACACAGTACCTAACAACCTGAAATCTCTGCAAAGATTCCTAGGAATGGCGGCGTGGTACCACCGGTTCGTCCCAAATTTCTCTTAGATAGCAGAGCCACTTAACGTCCTGAAGAGGAAAAACACCAAGTTCAGGTGGACCACTGAATGTCAAACTGCATTTGAAATTCTCAAGCAACGGCTGGTGACAACTCCTGTGCTTGATCACCCGAACTTCGACTTACCTTTTGTGGTCTATACTGATGCCAGCGAAGTCGACCTAGGAGCCGTGTTGGTCCAGCAGACGGGGTTAGGGACAGAAGGAGTGTTGGCTTTTGCAAGTAGGAGCCTGAACCAAGCAGAGAGAAATTATTCCACCACAGAACATGAGTGCCTGTCTGTGGTATGGGCATTAGAAAAATGGAGATATTACCTTGAAGGGGGCTCTTCACTGTGGTAACCGATCACGCCTTGCTCGTTTGGGTTTTTAACCCAACACTAGACTGATCCGGTGGGCCCTACGACTGCAAGAGTTCACCTTTGCTGTGGAGTACAGGAAAGGCAATTCCATACCGTTCCTGATGCTCTGTCAAGAGCCCCAGGTGAGACAACCAGCCTCTCCCCACCTATCTGTGCAACTATAGTGGCTGCCAACAAACCAACCCCAGTAAAAGATCTTCCGATCTCAGATGAGGTCATATGGAAGGCAGGAAGATCCTCATATCCAGGAGTTGTACCAGTCTATCCTGGAGAAGGGAGAAGTAGTTGTGAATGTATCCACCAAATTCACAATCCTAGAGGACATGGTTTACAGAGTGATCAAAATGTCCCATAAAACCATCTACCAGCTGTACATAGCTGAGTCTTGCCGTCATCAACTCCTTCATAGATTCCATGAAGATCCTTTGGCTGGTCACCTGGGTAGATACAAAACCTACAAAAGGATGAGCTCATTGGTGTACTGGCCAGGAATGAGTCTAGAGGTGAGAGATCACGTCAAAAAGTGCCAAGTGTGTCAAGCCTACAAACCCGAAGGTAGGAAACTGGCAGGAAAGCTTCAACAGACCAGCGTTCAACAACCTTGGGAGATGGTTGGAGTGGACCTGATGGGTCCATTTCCGAGAAGTTCAAAGAGGAACCTGTACTTATTGGTATTTGTTGACTACTATTCCAGGTGGGTTGAGCTTTTTCCCCTGAGAAAAGCGACAGCAGAGTCAGTGTCGAAAATACTCATACAGGAGATCCTAACCTGCTGGGGGGTTCCCGATTACATCTTGTCAGACCAAGGTCCACAGTTTGTCGCCAACATCTTCGATGGACACCTGCAAGGAATGGAACCTGAAGCATAAAATGGCCACAGCCTATCATCCACAAACAAATCTGACAGAAAGAATCAACAGGACTCTCAAAACAATGATAGCATCATTCGTGGGTGACAATCACCAGCAGTGGGATAAACACCTACCTGAATTCCGGTTTGCCCTCAATTCTGCCATCAACGAGTCCACTGGTGTAACTCCGGCCGAGCTAAACTTGTCCAGACCTCTACGAGGCCCACTGGAAGCTATGTTGCTGCCAAGACCGCTCCCACCAGACTCCCCGACATTTCCAAAAATCGCTCAGCTGAGTAAAATGCAGGAATTTGTGGGAAAAATGTACACAAAGCACGGATCAGACAGAAAAGAAATTATGAGAAAAACAGACGAGAATTGGAGTTTGAGGAAAAAGATCGAGTGTGGCTGCAGGCTCACCCTCTATCCAAAGATGAAAAATCCTTTGCAGCTAAACTGGCTCCTAAATGGCAAGGGCCATACAGGATCGTGCAGCAAAAGGGTCTCGTCAACTATGAAGTTGTGCTGGAGGACACTGGAGAGGGCCGCAAAACTGTTCACATCTCCAGACTGAAATCCTGCTACCCCACGGCAGAGGAAGTGGATGAGCAACAGCATCAACACCTCTTGGAACTATTTGCAGAGGAGAGCGATGAAGAGGAATTTAAAGGATTTCTGCCTACTACAACCAATCAAGAGATTCCTCCCAAGGCAATCAGCCAGTCCCAACAAGATGAACACCAACAAAGAAACCGTGTATTGGAAATTTTCCAGGGGGAGAGTGATGGGGAGGATTTCCTTGGGTTTACAGATGTATAATCAAATTCCAGTAAAAAGCCATCCCATAGGTCAGTTTTTCCAAGGGGGGAGGAATGTAGCGATCTGCTATCTTGACCACGGAAGGTTATTATATTTTGGCGAATTACACACACCTATGCCGGTCTCACCCACACACACCCCCGTAGTAAGCCAATCCAGCCTTTCACCTTCTTTTAAATGGCGATGACGCTGAAGTCCAAGATGGCGCCGTACTATGAGGAAGCAGTGAGTCCGCCAGTCAGGGCGGTGAGTGGGCTGTTGGCGTGCGTCCTCTTTGTTTTCGGGTTATAGTAACTCCGTTGTTCTCTGGCTGAAATCTCCGGGCAAATAATTCCTAGGAGTTCTGTGGCCTTCCTGGAGTTCCTGCGGTGTACAGACCCCGACTGACTTGACAGAAAGCACGGACTGGATTTCACTGGACTGACGCACATGACTTGCAGGTACTCCGGTAAAAGCCGTGAGAATTTGGGGGGAGAACTGCGTTGCCTGCACTTAATAAACAGGAATGAACTGAGAGATTTCTGTTGTGGTGCTTTATTGTTTGTGGCCGATACTAAATGTTTTGCTTGTGCTTAGGGTTCCTGAGCGTTCAAGATATGAGTGTTGTGTGTTTATTATGCTCTATGCTTGAGTCCTGTGTACGGTTGACTAACTTCAAATAACGACTCCTAACCCTGGAAAAAAATTGTTAGGCACGACCTGACTGGCACCCCAAGCACCTGGTCATACCTTTACAATCTTTAGCGTACCATATCTGTCTTTAAAAACATGTGCACCAGGTGCAACAATACAGTAGTTCAACAATATCCATCAATTACATGGTCAGACATAAGGATTTAAAAAGGGTGCTGCCTACTCTAAGTAACCTGTGAGAAATCCTTTTCTGCTGGCAAGCCTTCAATTCTTCGAACAGGTACAAATCAAGAACATTTTCACTCTAAAGAACCTTTCAGAAGACAGAGTCCTTAAATGAACCTTTGGGTTAAAGGGGAAGAAAGACCTGCACACTGTCTTCACTTTTTCTGCAAAAATATGACCTTCAAATAATGTATTGTTATTTGCTAGTTAAAATTTCCTAACTAATATCCAATAAACCCAGAGTAAGCACTACTTTAATAACATTTTCAGAAAGCCTTCCAGATTTTACCCCAGAAGCTATGGTGCACCAGATTTTAACATTTAAACTACACTCTGGCCTTGAAGTAGCAATAAAATCAATTGAAGGGTGACATAACAGTCACTAATCATGCAGCCTACAGCTTGGTCAAATTAACTCGTCTTTCTCATATATTTATCTATTTAAATATGTTGCTATTCTTTGCTTATTCTTTTTCTTGAAATATACCATCAGGGCTGTAGCTTTTTTTTTTGCAGGACTGTGATGAGAAACCAGTGCGGGGGAGAGATTAAACACATATGAAATGCATGTACAAAGAGGAGTGTAATTGTCAAGCTTGTGCAACTCACATTTAGTTAACTGGAAGTGGTTGTGCCACTGGACCACTAGCCTGAACATTGTCCTCTTACCCCAGTTGTGGAAAATTACTGAATCTGCCCTTACTGTGGAAAGTTACTGAATCTCTCTATTTTAGTCACGTGGGGCAGTTTATTGATATGAGAAAAAGCAGGGCCACACCTAGGTGCCCTAGGCAAGCTTCCCCTGGACCTTTATTTATTTCAAACAAGAACAAGAGCTAATAAGAAATCAACACAAATATCAGCTAGCATGGTTTTTTTTATGTCAAAATTTAAAAAGAAACAATTATTTTTTCTGGTCCCAATTTTGGTACCTTAGGCGGTCACCTCTGTCACCTATAGGAAGCGCCCTCCATGAGAAAAAGAGTATGTTCAGTATGTTCTGCAAAGAAAGACATTGGGGAGTGACCAGAGTTTCAGCCCTGCAGAGGAAAGTGGAGTCAGATGGATGCTTGGATGTGTGAGCAGCAGCAATGATGACGATGTTGATGATGATGATGATGATGATGCAGTGATGCTTGCAATTAGTTGTGTAGCAGCAGCAGGTAAGGTGGGCAAAGCACAGCATGACAGGTTGGACAGGCTGCCTTATTGCACAGGGTGTTGGGATATCAGTTGCACACTTGAGGCTGACATTTTTTCGGGAATCCTGTGGGTCACGGGATTCCTGTGGGATTCCCGCGGGATGGGAGTCAATTTCACTATTCATCATGTGACTGGGACGAGACAGGAATATAAGTCAACATGGTGAGAATCACAATAACAATAGGTCTGTTTTTATATACACAGTAAATATGCAGTTCTAATATGAATAAACAGTATTTTCTATGTTGAACATAATGCTAGTCATGCTAGTTGTGTTGCTAGTTGTGTTTTTTTTAATTCTTTTTCATTCTCTCCTATCTGCTCTGGTAGCCACACAACACGGGAATGTGATGGGATGGGAGGAAAAATATTATTTTAACTCTGTAATTAAATACGAATTTATTTAGGAATATGCACCATAAGTAATATCAACTGAAATAATAAAAGTATAAGAACACAAGGCCCATCTACAAGACAGGGCCTAAAGATTAGCTAACAAAACTAAGAGTCTACAGCCATGCTTGCGGCTTTGTGACGCTGTACTTGAGCGTGTCATATCATAAACATGTTCACAATGACAATGCTAACATGCTGATGTTTAGCAGGTATGTTTACTGTTGATGGTGACTCTGCGTTGTGTTCTGGCGTTGTCATAATAAAGAGGCAGGAGCCAGCGCTGGGTTTTTGTGGTTCTTTAGTAAACATCTGTGGAGATAGATAAAAATGGACAAAAGCATAAGTTGTGTATGTGTGTGTGTGTGTGTGTGTGTGTGTGTGTGTGACAGACTTGGCTCCCCTCTTTTGCAGTGGTCATCGGTCAATTTGTTTCCAAAATCTATAGAATATAAGGTAACTTTTCTTCTTTTAATTGTTTATTTGAAGACTGATTTGAATAGTATCATCCTCTAACAACTATTCATTTTTTTTTAGAACACATTTTTGAGAAGTTTGAAAAAGTGTCTATTATCTCACCTTCTGGAACCTTCTGTTTGAGGACATATGTATATATTTTTTATGAAACATTGGGCAAATACAATGAAGGAAAAACTGTTAGTGTCAAGTTGTCATAACAAAGACATCTCAAACAATGTCAGCTTTTAATTAAAAATGACATAATTGACCGAATGAAACTCTATAAATTCTATAAACAGATACCTGCATATGAATGCAGAATCTGTAGGCAAGGGACAAGATTTTGGTCTCAGAAGCATTCTGGTTTCTGTTTGTAGTCTGTAGAACAAGTAGCATTGATCACATTTGAGCGGGCTTTGGTTGCATGCAGGTAAACAGTCCATGGAGAGCAAAAGAGGTGGAACACATTGGCCAAAATGCAATCTCGGAACCCATCAGCTATCGCCTGACAACGATTTAGCTTTTTATCAATCACGGAAACCTAGAGATTAGCTTTTTATTAGATTTTTAAAATGTATCTGCATTCAAAATGTCATCAGACGATAGCCAGTGGGTTCTAAGATTGCTAATCAGACTGTAAACAATGACCGCTGCATGGAAGAGGAAGTCTTAGCCCGGATATCTGGATATCCGCATATCTGCTGGCTAATGGGAAGCCCCGAAACATTGGCCATTGCCCCTAGAGGCTAAATTGTCGTCAGACGATAGACGATGGGTTCCGAGATTGTGAACATCAATAAAGTCTCCTTCATGTTCATGACAGGTGTCATGTCATGGTTCTGATGGTGTCATATCAGTCTTATGCACGGCCCTTCAAATAAAGTGTTACCCTTCCAGCTTTATCATTAAAAACAGTGAAGTGAATTAGAATACTGAAATACTAATTAAAGGTACAATCCATAGTGTCTCAAATTGCGTACTCCCGTTAGTACACTTGCAGTATACTGTGTACACAATGTACTGACTTGTGTAGTGCGTTAATTTTGACAGAGTAGTGTTGTCGCAAATAGAATACTACTGTTGTGCGCTTACCGGAAATGACGATCACAACCTTTGACCGCGTCTTCTTCTTCTTCTTTTTAATGACGGATTGCAACCGAGCGGAGCATTATCGCCAACATTTACCTTGATTGCCGCACGCCGAAATATCTGCCAGCATGTTTGCTCACTTGACTTCAATTCAATTATATTAAAAATGAATGAAAAATGAACGTGCTTTTACTTTTAGCTGTAACAATCGCAACCGCAGCCGCCATTTTCATACGTTGGTCCCTCCCCTTCCGCTACGTAGCCGTTGAGGGTGAGAAGTGTGCAGCGTTCCACACTCAACTTTCTGGCCGTTTTGTGTACACCATCCGGGTACTTATAGTACACTGCATTTTGCCATACATGTCAGTGTGAACACACTTACACACTCACAATAGTACGGAAGTATGTGATTTGAGACACAGCACATGACTCTAGTAGAAAAAGTGGAACTGTGATGATAATAAGGAAGGATTTGCTGTACACTTGCCCTACATTTGGCTTTTTCTTCCTCTCACCTTTATCTGATTTAGGAAAATAAAATCATTAAAGAATGGTAAAGTCCATATACAGTGTGTAACCCTGACCCAGTCTTGAGCCTATGAAACGTGGAACACTGATGCCATAAAGTACAATACCTCCTGGGCTATGAGGTTCATACTGCTGCAGACCCACCACCATCTTGAATTCTGTCCTGCCACTTTCTTTCCTGGAGAGAGGGAGAGGCTTCCAAGAAATCGCAGCTGAAACGTTAGAGATAAGATAAGAGATAAGGTGTTTTGTGTCGCTTTGCACTTAAAGGTTGCAGGTTGAGTCTGCTGACAAGGTTTTGAATTGAGAAGATAAATAGTCATTTATCACATTAATTATTAGTTGCAGCACTGGCAGCTCACGCAAAGATGTGAAATGGCATTTAACCTTTGTTTTCTTTATGTTGCTGAACTCTGTGACACTATGAATTCAAATTGTTTTACTGAAAGATGTTTAGTTTTGCTTGTTACAACTTATTAAACCTTTTCACAGTTACTACAGGTAGGTAAGATAAGAAAGCAAAATCTGACATTCAATTCAATTCAATTCAGTTTTATTTATATAGCGCCATATCATAACAAAGTTATTTCAGGGCACTTTTTCGAGTAGAGCAGGTCTAGACGACTCTTTATATTTAGAGACCCAACAGTTCCCACCATGAGCAAGCACTAGGCGACAGTGGCAAGGAAAAACTCCCTTTTAATAGGTAGAAACCTCGAGCAGAACCAGGCTCTGGGTGGGCGGTCATCTGCCTCGACCGGTTGGGTTGAAGGGGGAGCGGGAGAGAGAGAGCAGGAGGAAAGAGAACATACAGCAGCACAATACAGTTCCACACAGAGATGTAACGCAATGGTTGTGGTAATGGTATGGATGTTAACACCAACAGAAATAATACTAAGAGCAATATTATAATGGTAATACTAATAATAAGAGCAACAGCAATAGCAGCAGTGGGTGTAGAGCAGGACCACGGGGGCAGCAGGTGGCTGCAACCACAGATCCAGACTCTACAGCTCCGGAGGCAGAAACACCTGCAGAAAGCAACAGAAGGAGAGAGAGAGAGAGAGAGAAAGCACACAACTATGGGAAGAAGTTGAATTAGTAACAAGCATTGATGGGATATGAGGGCGTACAGATGGAGAGGAAGAGGAGGAGAGAGGAGCTCAGTGCATCATAGGAAGTCTCCCGGCAGTCTAGGCCTATAGCAGCATAACTAAGGGGTGGCTCAGGGCTCACCTGAGTCAGCCCTACTATAAGCTTTATCAAAGAGGAAAGTCTTAAGCCTACTCTTAAATGTGAGGAGGTTGTCCGCCTCCCGTACACAAACTGGGATCTGGTTCCACAGGAGAGGAGCTTGATAGCTGAAGGCTCTGGCTCCCACTCTACTTTTAGAGACTCTAGGAACCACAAGGAACCCTGCATTCTGGGAGCACAGTGCTCTAGTGGGGTAATAGGGTACTATGAGCTCTTAAAGATATGATGGTGCCTGACCATTAAGGGCTTTGAAGGTGAGGAGAAGGATTTTAAATTCTATTCTGGATTTTACAGGGAGCCAGTGTAGAGAAGCCAATATTGGAGAGATATGATCTCTTTTCCTGGTTCTTGTCAGTAAACGTGCCGCAGCATTCTGGATCAGCTGGAGAGTCTTAAGGGACTTATTGGGGCAGCCTGATAGTAGAGAGCTGCAATAGTCCAGCCTAGACGTAACAAATGCATGGACTAGTTTTTCTGCATCTGTTTGAGACAGGATGTGCCTGATTTTTGCAATGTTACGTAAATGAAAAAGGCAAGTTCTTGAAGCTTGTTTTATGTGGTTAAAGGACATATCCTGATCAAAGATAACTCCAAGAGTCCTTACGGTGTCGCTGGAGGCCAGGGCAATGCCATCTAGAGAAACTATATCTTTAGATAATGTGTTACGAAGGTGTTCGGGGCCAAGTACAATAACTTGGCCCCGAACTGTATATCTGACAGAAATTTACAAAAGGCATTGAAACTCTCATTTGGAGTCAAGAATGCAATGGGTTGATGTTTGTGCAGCATTTTGGGGATTAATGATTTAGAAACCAAAGCAATCATAGATTTATAATTTATAAAGCATGTGTTTATAAATGTGGCTTTCATCTTTTGTTGGATGAACACTGGTTCAACAAGTAAAACTATAGAAAAGAAAACTGAAAATGGAAGTCAGATTATTTGGCTGAAATGTAATATTATGTGCATCTGTCTCTTATGGTGAACATCGGACCAACTCTTCCTTGATTTTGATAAAAGAAAACAAATGAATTAGCTCCAATACTCGTATTATCTGGAAATAAAATACAAGAAACACAATATTATGATATTAGTTGGCAATATGAGCTTTCCCAGCTTGTGTATCTCTACATGCAATATCCATTCATTCCCTCCCCTCGCCTCCTCCCCTTGCTGTGACGTTCATTTGCACCCTGTAATTAACTCAGCATATCTCTGTCATGATGTGGAAATAAACCGCAAATTAAGCGTGTGTGTGTGTGTGTGTGTGTGTGGAGGGGTAATGGTAAAACAAACGATAGCAAGAGGTTAATAGGAAGAGAATTAAAAGTGAGATTAGACACTGATTAGCTTGTATGGTGCGGCTCGAACCAGAAGTAGGGGAGAGGGAAGTGAAGGAAAGGAGAGCTGGGTAGAGGAATAGAAAGGAGGTAAGGATACACATTTAACTGAGGGAGGGACCGGCGATGAGAGGAGACATGTGGAGCAGAGAGAAAAGTCTAGATGAAAGCAAAGAGGGTTGTAACTTGTGCAAATGGAATATATGTAGGCAATAAAACCAAGTTCAATTGTGTCACATTTGTCAGGCAAGCAGAAATGCTTTCAGAAGTGGATAAGGAGCTCACACTTACAACCACATAAACATACTTGTTGTCAAGCTGAGATGGTGTTGAAAGTCTGACGTTGAGACCACTAATGTGCAAAGCAATCTCGTACCTGTAGGCACTTGTTCCCTGTCTGCATGAATAGCACAAAAGTTGTTTTACACAGACTACATACTGTGTCTACATAATTTTGGACATTGTGGACATTCACACACTTTCCATGTTTTGCAGTCAAAATGCATACATGCACACATTCAAACATGCATGTATTCATATATTCCATACAAATGTGGCAGTCATTTACACTAAGGATGTAAATTTAGATATTTTTTTTCTGACCGATACTAATACTAATGTCTGTGAACAATAAGGCTCTAGCTTGAAACGCGGCTAGTAAAGTTAATTGTAGCTCTTGAGAGTATGCGATAGCCTTGTTTAATGTAGTTCAGCAGCTCACTAAACCCCTCACAGTCCGCTACGTTTATAAGCATCATGTCCTTTTCCTCCATGAAGCAAAGCCTCTGAGTTATTGCCTCTGCACGCACATCACTACAGCCTCTTCTAGCTAACACCGACATGATAGTTTGTTGGGAGGACGGTGCTACACTTTCGACTTGCACTGCAACTGTCAGGTGCTGACCTTTCAGGTGGTACAACATTGACGTTGTACTGGAGCTGTACTTTAAGACGGTGTTGCAATATTTACATTGAGCATTGTCCTCTTTTACAGTGTAATGCTCTGCACTGACCGCTTCTTCCTTTGTTGCGCCAGTAGTTTTTCTGAACTGCAAAGGTGAAGTACGCCCTCTTGTGGTATAAAAGTTAATACACGTAAGCTCTGGAGAAATGGTACACAAAACATACATTGTTGGTTAATACATTTTTAATTGGTTACATTCTTATACGGCAATTAATCGATTTATGATTAATCATTAACATCCCTAATTTACACACATCTGTGCAAATGTTTTCATCTGCTTTGCAAAAACTACACACATGCTTGCAGATATATACTCCCAAGTGCACACGCACACACAAACACACTGTTTTTCAAACTGTCCCCCTATACCTCTGTGTGTACTTAACTGACAGAGCATGGTGTAAGTCTGAGCTCCCTTCATTTTCTGCTCCATCCTAATAGAGACCACTTTCTCCTCCTCATGTCCACCAGTGAGATGCAGAGTGAGATCAAATGAATCCCACCGAGCACTGGTGTGGCTGAGGCTCTCTCAAGTTGACTTTAGTTCCGATTTGTCAGCACGAGCTGATGAATTAGCTGTGGCTGAGTAGCTAAGCCTGTTAGTAAGGGGCTGGAGGTAATTGACAAAATAAAGTTAATAAAAGAGATAAAGGGCTCTATTTTCATGCGTGTAAAAGAGTGGTGGAAGATTGGCAATTGTGTTTGTTTGCCTGTGCCTGTTTGGTCATTGTGTAGCCCTGAACACATCTGTGGTGGAGCTGTGTCAATGCAGGTAGTGCAATTCAATTTTGGTATTAGTTTTGGTCTGCACATCCACCTGTAAAGACCAAATCTTAGTGAAAACAAAGGTGGTCTGTTCTATTTTCATGGTTTTGTTGTTTTGTTGTCAGGAAGGTTTGTCTGTTAGTCTGTTGCTGTTAATAACTTAATTAAGGGGCTGAACTGTGAGGTTACTGACGTCCACCCCGAATCCTAACACCTGCGAATACAACCCTGTCTCTTAGCAATTACGTTTATATATGCTGCTAAAAATTACATTTTAAAAGAAACATAATGCCTTTTATGGGGAAACTGCTAAGTCGCAAAAAGTTCAAGCTGAACGCATTTTCTAAAAAACATTCACTGACAACATATTTCATTTGTTTTCCCTATTTGCATTTAAATTTAATTCAATACCAGCTACTTAAATACAATATCTGCTTGTAGCAACTAAAGCATGAATAAACTTTTTAATGATTATAGTAGGCACTCTTTGTTTAATATTGAAAAGAAGAAGAATTACTTTATTAATGCCTTTCGGGAAATTAAATTTTTTCAATCCATTTTTTTACAATTTTACACACATACGCCCGAAATACGCACATGCACACAGGACCATAGACATGCAACTGGGGGAAAGATGTTAGAGTGATGGCGCCCCTCGAGCAGTTAGGGGTTTAGTGCCTTGCTCAAGTGCACCTCTGCAGTGGCCAGGAGGTGAACTGGCACCTCTCCAGCTGGATTGAACCGGCCACCCTTCGGTTTCCAAGCCAAGACCCTACAGAAAAAAAAGAAAAGTAAACAGGATTTGCAGCAAGAGAAAGGACATGCTTACTTATTAACATTAACAACTGAAAGCATGATCTTTCCAGCAGCTGTAGGAGGATGTTTTGAGTAGGGGATGCGGCAGTGTAACACTAAGTCATCATATGACATTATGTCAGCTAATACAATATGACTATATGAAAAAGGAATAGTTAGGAAATGTACTTAAGTCATGAGGATGTAGTCGGCACTGGCGGCAATGCCACACTTTCAGAATGCTGATGGAGGTTGAAAACTCTATTTGGACTTTAGTATTTTGTTCATGCTGGAGAGGCTTTCTGAATCTGGGCCAAACCTTCCTGCCGCAACAGTTCAATACAAAACAAAAAGGAGAAAAAAACTAAAAATGATAGTAAACCATCTGGAAAGTAAAACAAAATGTATTTTTCTTACTAATAATAGTGTTCTCCTACAGTTCTTTGTCAAAACTGGGCCGGGATTGTGTTTGAGCCACTAGTCACCAAAACTGCCAAAATTTGTTGAGCACAACCATGTGCCCAGATTCATGATACTAAAGGTCAAACTTTATTAGGGTGCTGTATAACCATAAGGCACCAGAAAGCCACAAAGTTCAGATTGTCTGATGAAAGAATGAAACCCTATTTTTATTAGCAAAGGTTTAAAAGTTTCTGTGTTAGGATTTTGATGATTGAGTCAGCAATGTCATACAGCTGAGACAAGCATTCATTTTACATTCATCGTTCCATTAAGTGCCCTGTGAATAGGATTATTTTGGTAAAAAAATAAAAAATAAAAACCTCTCTCCTACTTGCAAAGATTTGTTTTACAATAGGTAATAATTGCTGAGTGTGGTTTTTACTAATGAAGGACTGGACTGTAACCTGAGGAAAATGCACAAACAAAACCACTGGTGCCTAGACTAAACCTTACATCTTCAATTTGCACTCTCTCTCTAAAAGCAATCTGTAGTCATCCTGCTCATTTGCAACGTTATCTATATTTCCATCCTAAACATGACAGCAAGTGGTAGAAAAAAATAAAAAATAAAAACTTGAATCGAACCTCTTCATTTACTCATTTTCAGCATGCAAAGTTGTTTTTTTTATCATGCGCATCTGAACACAATCAGCCCCAAAGCAGGTTTGTTCGTCGTGTTTTGTGCATGCAGCCCTCTTGTTTGTTTTGCTGTTATTTGTTGATGTGCTTTCTCCTTTGTATTACCAGAACAAATTTAATTAGAGCTGAAGGAATACAAATCAGTGTTCACCCACCAAATACTATTTGGTCCCCTAATAAAGGACTCGGAGAGAGGAAGGAAAGAATTACAAATGTGTTTTCAAGAGCTGGAAAGAGAATTGCTTGAGGAATGTGAGTCTTTTAACAAATGAATGTAATTTTACAAACTGGCCCTATAGGCTAAAGTGAATGGACCCACTGAAGAATAAAAGGACAGTGTTTTCTCTTGTTATTCAGAAAACAGTCCAACTGAAATGAATGGAGGCTTCACTAGATTTTTAGACCAATGTCAAGGCAAAGCATTACTTGTGGTACCTTTACAGTATAATGAAACAACAGTGCAGACAGTGAAAGACAGACTGAACTTTGATCCCAGATTGAGCCATAAACTACACTTGTCATTTCTGAGTTAGAAAATTAAGACTTGCCATCACAGAACTCCCATGAAGTGTAACTTCAGTCTCACACAGGGATTTCTTTTTAAAACACATTGAAGCCACAGATATATTCTGTGACTCCAGTGTGTTTCATTGATTAATTAATAGTGACTGATTAATTCATTCCTGTCAGTTTCTTTCCAGACATCCCCGGTTTACAGGGTAAAGTAACCGAATGATTCTTCACTGTCTTCATCCCACTGCACCTCTCCTCTCCCTTCTTTCTTTTATTTCCTGTACCTCTTGTTCTCCTTCTACCTGATTCAGTTTGTTTTCCTTCCTCTCCCTTGGCTTCCTTTCTACTCTCTCGCTTTACTTTTCATTCCCTCTTTTTACTGTGTCCCCCCCCGCTTTGCCTTGTTTTGTGCCTTCTTCACCTCTCTCCTCTTCTATTATTCCTTTGCTCTTCCTCTCAGTCTCCCATTCCTCCCTCCTTCCCTCTCCCTTCCACACTTTATTGCACTTCCTTCCACATGCGCAAAACGCACACCTTGACCTCAACTCCCTCCCTCATTCTCCCACAGGCCAGCTTTGTTTCTCAGTATTAATTGGCCCAGTCCTCCTCCTGCTTCATGGGTCCATTAATAAATTATTTCATGGCAGAGAGGTTAGAGGAGCTGCAGGTCTGGGCCATCAAGAAACTGCAGTACACAAACATGCAAGCAGGCAAACACACTTAAACCCAAATACACTGCACACATGAATAACCTGCTAAACATTCTGTTTAAATGTAGAATGCTTAATGGGCAATACCAATTAATTTCAACCTTAACTTTAATATATTTACAGTTGGTAATTCAGTGCAACATTTTACACTTCTTCTGACTGAAAATACAGAAATTAATAAAGCTACTCCTGTAGCTGCATTATGCAATTTAACGGAAAGGTAAACTCACAAAAAACAAAGCCCTGACATACTATTGGCTCATCCAGTTGTAACGGAGAAGCTGTTATAGCTACCTGGCAAAAAACGACCTACTTCCAGCAGACACAGAGCAACATCAGAGACCTATTGGAGTCGTGTTTCTTGCCATCTTACACATGTAAATATTCACTTAGGGGCCAACCCCATTGTTTCAGATCACTTTCAGCTCATGCTACTCACTTTGAAATAGGCAGCTTTTTTTTTCAAAGCTCATGTCCATGCTTGTTCATGCTTTGCTGTAATTGTACAGTTAACTCAGCAATATACCAATTTTCTGGTTACTGTATGAAGATAATTAAAGGAAGCCCTAAAGGAAGGAACTTTGCACTTCAAAATATTCCTTTTAAAAAAAAACAACTAAATAATAACGTTATATGTTTTATGGGTTCTTTGCTTGAGATGTGTTACAGACCCTGCAGTATTTTTACACAGTTTTAAAGAGTCCAGTGAGCACTTTGGTAGCACCCTGCTCCACTTATTTTTCATCCTTGTTTTTTCTTTTGCTCTCTATCTTCAATACCATGTCTTTTTTATTACCACTCTCAAGACTTCATGGTGAAGAGAGGGGGGGGGGAAGCTTTGGGAGGATTTGCTTATTTACTCCCTTATTCCCAACCTGGTTTGGACGCTAACAGAGTGTGTCTGAGTGTGTTTGAAGACAGAGAGCTTGCACACAGCTCTATCAGCTCAGGCTGCAGTGAGACACAGTATCCTTACCAAGTCCACAGCAATCAGCCTGAAACAAAACCAACCTACCAGGAATTCTCCCAATCCTTCTGATAACCAATCTGCCACTGATGATCACTGAATTACATCCTGCATCAACATCCTGTCCCAACAGGAAATACATTAAGGATGCAAAGATAAATGTCATGGTGCCTTTAACTCATCTAGTCAGTGTGACTGCCCTGAAGTGACACTCTGCTCTGTTCAAGATATTGGTTCAGTTATTGTTCAGGTCATGATGTTCAATTAATGTTAAAAGTTCATTAATGATGGAATATCTTTACAGTATAATTTAGCAGTTCTACATCCTTTTACCTGAAGAGTGTTGTGCTTGAATCCACCACTGAAAAACAAGTGGTGGATTCAAGCTTTACTTCCAACCTTTGATTGCTTGAAGTTATTCTTTTTATCAAGACATGCCATCACAAAATATTTGTTTGTTTACAAAGTGTGGAAGAAATCACAATTGAAGAAATAAAGAAAACAATGTAAATTTGCTGAATACTATAACCTCATTGTAATAACTGATCCAAGTCAAATCATTTAGATGCAGGTGGAGAGTTTTCCGAGAAGCTGAATTTACTTTGTATCAAGCTTTAGAGAAATTCTACACTATGTGCTGCTTTTCTTCCAAAAAAACTCAGCTGAGTCTTTGAACCACCTCAAACAACAGGTTTATTCTGCACTCTGCTCTGACTCTGAGGTGGTATGCAAGCCTTTGATACCAGACAAACATATTGATTGATTGACTGGTTGATTGATTACCGCTGCCTTGACCTTTTGCCTGAAAAGACTGAATGAACGAGGCAGCGCTGGCCCCACTGCAAAATGCCTGCCTATCACAATCAGATGTAACATAACATAATGTCAGTAGTGAATAAAAGAAGTGAAAGACGCAGCTTTAAAATGACCAGCAACAGAGAAATGCACTGTACAGTTGACACCTAAATTTAGTGATTACTAGGAAATCAGATTTCCATGCTATAGAAGAGGATTACTTGACAATATCTGGTGTCGGAGCACCATAAAAGATGAAAACATTAGCGATGGCAAAACCTTGTCACAGATGAAAACATAGGCCTAATTGGTGACAGCACACCTTGACAAATATGAAAACATTAGCCTATTGGTGACGCCGCACCTTGACATGAAAACATTATCGGTGACAGCGTACCTTGACAAATATGAAAACATTATCAGTGACAGCGCACCTTGACAAATATGAAAACATTAGCTTATTGGTGATGGCACACCTTGACATGAAAACATTATCAGTGACAGCGCACCTTGATACATATGAAAACACTGTTGGTGACAGCGCAACTTGGAAGATATACATTATTGGTGACAGCCAAGGATGTGCACAAGACTGGGCTAAAGTTGCCCAAGCAACAGCCCATTTGTCCTCTTTGGCTGAGTTTTATTTTTGCTGTTGTGGCTGGATAAATACGAGTAGCCCATAACTGCTAAAGACTAAATTAAATCGCTGTATGATCCAAACTTTTATTATGTTTTGATAGGCAGTGAATGGTGGCTTGTAAAACTTACAGCAGCCCTTCAAGACTGGGGCCGAAGCACCACCACACATGGCTGATATTAATACTTTTAGTCTTATAATGTGTGCAATAAAAGTCCAAGAAGCCTGCGTGTTATTATTAAATCTGTATACTTTTGTTCAGAAGTACTGCATTAAATATAGATGTTATTGTGCAATATGTTACAGTAAAATAATGTCCAAAAAGCCTACATATAAAATATTTTGCTGACACAAAACATCAATGTACCTTTTTGGTGTAGTTTAGTCTAGAGTGCTACTGTTGGCTCATGTTGTATAACTTCATGGTTGATATTTATGTGACATTTCATGAGTCACAATGTGATGTGACAGGAGAGTGATATTCATTAAATTAGTCTATTACATTATTACTTGGTATAAGAGGAAATATTATGATTATGTCTTTCTAGTGGACAACGCCACATTTCTCAGTCATTCCTCTCTCTTCTCCACATAGTTTAGCTGTAAAACTTTCAAAACTGTCAAATTGAATGAAGCGCTTTCCGAAGCACCAGCGACGTTTGAAACTCTGGCACAATGTACTGAAACAGCGCGCTTCACAGGAGTGAAACAACCTTAGGAACTTTGGTATCATCTGACCATCTCTACATGCAAGACAACTCCTCAGTTACGACCATCAGTGTGCGTTCTGTAGAGATACGAGGATCTGATGGTTTTGACTGTTCAATCATTCTACATTAGATATTAGATTAGATATTCACAGTTGCCCTTTTCAGGTTAGAGCAACAGCCCCTCAAAATGTCTGTTTCATTAGCCTATTGGTAACTGCGCACAATGACACACATAAAAACGTAATCGGTGACGGCGCACCCGCACATTGACAATATTATTAATGTCTGACTCTGCGCATAGGCCTTATAAACACAAAACACAAGTGTGTAGGTTGATTATTAGTCAAATAAATAATAAATATGTTCTACTTACATCAGTTACATCCAGTGGTGTTGGATAGCGCGCTGGTGCTAGCATTAGTAGGTGTCTTATTCAGCCCTTGCTCAGTGGAACAACTAGTGCTATCTCGTCTTTCTTTTTAAAGAAACTGACTATTTTGGGAAGCTTTTTTGCTTTCTTGGCTGCTTCTTTCAATTTATGTGGTGAATGACATCAAGTATGCGACAACATCGAGCAGATGACTTAGCTATTGAGTACTTTAAATATTTATGGTTATGCCCATGGCTTATAGGAATTTAGTATATACCACTGGCTCCAAAGACTTTTAACACACAGAGGCGAAATATATACAGCTACAAATCCTTTTTATGGTAGTTTAGCAGCTGCCACTGAATATGTTTGCTGCTGGATCATGAGCCAACATGGGACCTGACGCTGGTCAATGCCAGCGAGCAGCAATATGACTGCAGGGCACAAGAAGAGAGTCTTAAATAAGTCCTGATGTACAGTACACCACTGTGCCTTACGTGTTTTTAGAGTAAGAGAAAAAATAAAGATAGCATAAAACACCTACAAATATAATGAAACTAAGCAGACATGTACATGCAGCTACACATACAGTTCACTAGTACCTTCTTAATGTTTCTCTTGTTTTTTCCTGTCTGGAAAAAAATTCAAACAATACAGATTCCACATCTCATTTGTTATTTCAGCACTGGCATGCTGGTCCAGGCTATGCTGAGCAGAGATGGCTTTGCTCCATGCAGTGCTCACCTCAAGCCTCTGCTGTATTTGCGGCCGTGTTCCTCTGTGGATGATACCATTTCCAATTTATTAAGCCACGCTTTGTTTGAGAGGGCCTGCAAATTAAAGTGCTGGATGTTGTTTTGTTCACCCTCTCTCCACCCTCCATCTCTGTGTGTCTTCCTCTACTCTACTCTATCTTACACAGCAGAGTGTTGCAGCAAGCATGACTTTGTCTCTGAACCTCTAATATACAGCCTGGGTTCTCTGTGCTCTCCACTGTGTGTGTGTGTGTGTGTATGTGTGTGTGTTCTGTTGGAGTCCTCTCTACTCTGCCAAAGAAACTCAGCCCAACTGAGGTCTTTCAATTCATTAGCTCCCCACCAACGTACCCTGCTAAAACAAGCAGAAGCAGCACTTGTTTACTGTGTGACAATACACAACAGACTTAATAAACAATCTGATTCAGCAAATAAGCATTCTATCTTTGCTATTCTGTTTATGCTCTTGATCCACACCTTATGAATTGGTTGTTGAACCAATGGAGCAAGTTAGGCAAATGTCTGGCTGAATTCGGTTTCTATTTTTCTCTTCCGCTTTATACCATGTTCACCAGTTCATTTTAGCTTGTTAGCATGCTAGAATTTGCTAATTACCACTTAACACAAAGCACAGCAGGGGCTGATGGGAATGTCATTGGTTTTACATGAATTTAGTCATAAACCAATATTTTATGCTAATCCATCTGGTAGCTGTAGAGATATTTATGGATGTGTACGACTGACAGACGTACATTGCCATCCCAAGAGCCACACCTATAGCGTGGATAAAAACAAACAAACAACAACATATTTTGGAGGTTGTGCTGTTGTAACAACAGAGGCTTACCTTAGTTGAATAAATGCATCCATGTTAGTACCAAATATATTTTGACTAATGTCACAGGGAGGTCCAAAAGAAATAATCGTGTTTCCCCTTTTTGGGTAGAGATCTAGAGTATATTGAATGATTTATTGCTTTCTTCCACATTTTATACAGCATGCCCCTGTGCTTCAGGTAAGAATAATCTTTTTAATATCACCTCCAGCTCTCTTTTCGCCTGCCCACCATTTCCATCAATAGATTTTTACAAACCACCCAATTCAGAAACCCAAACAATCTAGTTCAAAGTTCCAGAGAGAGAGGGAAAAAAATATATTGAGAACATTAACTCAGCTATGTTTTTTTTTTCTTGCTCTCTGTCTACAAAACCTTCTTTGTCTCCATCCAAAAAGAGTCACACAAAGTCTTGCTAAGCACTGAGTATGTAACACACAGAGCATTTTAATCTTTGCATTTTCATCCTCTAACCCAAACTCTGGGGTCTTGTTAGACACTCAATTCCTCGGCGGTGTGTGGCCTTCAGCATCTTCACCACAGGAGGCTCCCTCACCCGTTGGCATTGATGGAATTTTGTTGCTGCAGTTCGACAGCAGAGGCGGTAGCACGCAGGCGTTTTAGTAAAATGGACAGAGAGGAGGAGGATGCTGGTGGTACCACAATGCCTCTCTATGAAATGCAAGTCAGGTCTAGCCAGCACCATGCTCTGGCAGAGGACATCTCACCTAATAAAGTTCTGAGAGAGGAGGAGGACATGAAAGACAGAGAGAGAGAGAGAGAAGGAGAGAAAGCACGAGGCCAAGAGAGAGCCAGCACTCTGGGAAAGAGGCCGACAGACCAGAACATGCAAGGAGGCAGAGCTGAGACAGAAACAGAAAGAGCTCACAGGAAAAAAGAGATGCACAGAGGGAGACAGAAAATAAAGAGTTGGGTTTAATCCAGCCAAGGCCTTTCTGTATTTTGAATCATGCTTGTTTTATAAAATTTGATGATTTGTTGATAATTCAGTTTTTACTGGATCAATTTTTTGTTTTCCCTGTGGTTGACTTTCTGGGAATCACAAATGCTATAGTTTAGCTGTCAAACTTTTCCAACAACTTTTCAATAACAGAGCTGAAAGATAAGCCAGTCACATTGGTGATTGTATTAAGTGTTATCTAGCTGTTAGCACCATAGGAGAGCAAACATACTTAGTGCAATGTTCAATATCTGGTCCATGCTGATGCGGACTAAACAGTTTATACTGATTGTGCCTGTTTGTGTGAGTGTGTGTGTGTGTGTGTGTGTGTGTGTGTGTGTGTGTGTGTGTGTGTGTGAGCACATTTATGCAGAGAGTGTGCAAACACAGGAACAGATAAGCGGGCGATTCAGTCAGAGTGGGTATGAGACTAATTGGCCAGTAATAAAACCACTGGCTTAATTACTCACACAGATATTTAGCTTGTCTGAAGCAGAAATCAGAGTACTGGAAAAATCTGCACAAGGTCAGCAATGTACTGTAGCAACTCTGCAGTTAGACCACAGTACTTTATATACCGTATATGTGCATCTATCTATCTATTTATCTATCTATCTATTAGCCACTTGAAGACAGAACACCGCAACAAGCTAAAAACGACATGTTTGACATATTATGGCCTTGTAAGGTTGCTATGGCCCACCTAACGTGTTAATGTGCAAACTGTTGACTGTTTACACATCCAGCAGAAACATTAGCGTTCATTTGGAGCCAACTTTCACTCTTCTTTTAGCTATATTTGGTCTCCACCTACTCCTGACATAAATATGCAGCTCTTTAGTTGCTAAATGCTCCAGTGTGTCCTCAGCTATTCGGTAACATTTTCTGTCTGTCATTTGGTGTTGGCAGGTCATATACAGTGGGATTATCAGAGCTTTTTCACTGAAAACAGCGTCCTTCTGCGGCTGCGATCAAGGTTACTGTAATGAAGCGGTGAGAATGAAGCAAAACACTAAGTTGCTAGCCCTAAGACCAAAACAGTGAGCTGAAAGATGCTAAGAAAAGGGGAACTGCAGAGTCATGTGATCATTTTCTGTGGGTTTGTCCCTGCGAGCGACCACTTTCACACATTCCACATATTCACATTCCTCATATAACAAGACTAAGTCGAAACCTAGTTTATGGCTGGACCATGCATGGCCAATGTGCTAAATTGTGGCCAAATTGTTACACGGACAGTCAGTGGTAGTGTCTCTAAGGTGAATTAGTATCGAAGGCCAGCAGAATACTCCATTCTTAGCGTGCGATAGATTTGGAATGAGTGGCAGTCAATGAGTGGAATCGCTGTAAAAGCCTGCCGAGGATGTAAGTGGGGAAACTCCAAAACTTGACAGACCAGTGGTGTAACTTCATTACTCAGTAAGTCAGTAAGAGCTTCGTGTTTATAGGGCTGGCCTGGCTATGCTGCGGTCCAGCCAAAAATATGGGGGGACAAAACTAAAGAAAATGCTAAAGAGTTGCTTCATTTATACAAAGTAAATTTTCTAGTGAATGGGTATGGAATATAGAATATATAGAATATGGAATATATATTCATCCTTCTCATAAATGCCAACTGAGGGTATGGTGGTGTTACATGTATGTAGGTTTACTGTTGCTCTCAGTTCAGACACAGAAGGTCCCTATTTATTTTTGCACTCGTAGTCATCCATTACCAAAAGTATATTTCATTTTAAGTTCCTGCTAATTAAGATGACTACAGTGTAATGGAATAATTACTCTTAAATAAATTAAGGGAGTGCAAAACACTATAGACCATTTTGTACTTGCATCTGGCCTCTGTCCCAGTTCCACCGATGTGACTTCAGCAGTCTACTGGGTGATTTATGTAAGAGCACTGTCAGTACATCTGCATGTGAATTTAACAGTGGAAAATATTCTCAAATGTCTATGTCTAACCCTAACCCTAACACAACATAGAAAATTAGAATAATCTACAGGATTACGATACATTCCTGACATACTGAATTTGAAAAAAAGAAATACAGAATTTTCTACACATGCAGGCTGTCCTCTGCTTAACCCATCTGGCTTGGTGAGAGTTTGCGAGCTAGAAAAACATTACTATTATCTTAGTCTCTCTTTATTAACTTTGTGTAAATGATTGGATCAAAGTCCTGCCTTTTCTGCAACTTAAAAATGAACAATAGGCCTTGCAACTATCTATCACTTGTTTTTCTTCCTTCTAAGCGTAGTTCTCAGGTTACTTTTGTGCCCTAAAATGCGATAATTATGAACCTAAATTACACACTGCATATTTTTTTTAAATATTAGCTGTTAGAGTAGTTATTTTTCCACTGAAGCAGCTGAGTATCTGCTCACTGTCCAGCAGTAAACCCCTCTGATATCACATGTCAAAAGCCTGTAAATGTAAATGATCCTTCCTCCCACAGCATCATATCCACACATGCTAATGAAGAATTTATTGCTGGACAATTTGCCAAAATAAATAAAGGTTAAAGAAATTGTCCTGCAGCCATCTCAAGCTGCTAATGTAGCCTCTGAGTACTACTTTCACAGTGAACTGACACAGCATGTAATCATAATCTCATTAATAGGACATTCAGCGTCCTGCCTGCTGAGAGTACGTACTGAAATCTAGAAACCTGCTCTTCTACTACATCCCAGAGAATCTGTACTAGTTTCTAAATCTCTTTTAATTTCTTTATAAAATTAATTTCTAATAGCTGATATCCTCTCATGTCTGAAGTGGCTACAGGCAACAGAAAGAGTGAAGAGTGGATAAAAGAGAATGCCCTGCCGTGGTTTTCTAAAGCTTTATTTAAGAGGGAAAATGTAGTTTTGTGAAAGGATGAGCCAATAAAGGCCCCTCTGGGAATGGATGTGCTCCACGTCCTCTCTTACTAACCTCTGGCTGTCTCTGTCTCACCGCATCCTCTTACGCACATACACACACACACACACACACACACACACACACACACACACGCACACACACACCAAAACCCAACTGCTCTTACTGCTCTAACTCAGTAAGTCCTGATCACAATGATGAACAGACCATTTAAAGGTAATGTGATATTAGAAAACCAAACAATTGCTTTCAGGGATCCATGTGATGATGGACTATGCACCATTATTTTGCATGGAGTTCAATAGGTCTACTCTTACAGTAACGCTTTTGTCTTGTATTCTCATAAACAATGACAACACCAATGATAATTATTGCTGTATAATAATTACAGCAGTAACACACAGTAATGACTTAAAACAACTGAGTAATAGCCAAGCAATGACATTAACAGAAACAATTTTTAACACAATTTGAATATAATACAATAACATTTTAAAATATATTTAAAAAACGTATGAATGTTCTAGCAAAATTTGATGTGACAAGAAGGTTATAAAAGATAGTAACAACTTTTCCAATTATTTCAGATTCATTTAGATCAACAACTTATTTCTTTTTGGCTCCTTGACAGAATGCTTCTTTGACCCTGAGAAATGGGAACTATGTGAATGAAGACACATTCACATTTTGGAGATCCTTTATGTTGTTATGAATTAGTGAAGAGGTACAGCGTTTAATACATTTAAAACAGGATTGCTCAATAGCAACCTTGGCTTGTTGTTGGCCTTGGACAGTGTCTTGCCTCTTCTGTTGACTGCCTGTTGCTGAGAGCCTGTAGTGTGTGAATGAACAGTGTAGCTGCAACAATAAAAGTGCTTAAGAATGGTATGGGTTATACCTAAAAGCTGCAGTACTTTGTAAAATATTATTCCTACCACTGGTCTATACCATTTAAAAGTTTGGTGATTTTTGTGAGTTTTAAAATGTCTAATATACACAGACTGCAGCACTCAGGGGTGTATTTAAAATGTCTATATCCTATTAATTCCAGATTAAACTGGGATAACACTGAACTAAATGTAAAATGGATTGGCATTGTCTTGTAAATCCAAATGTGATTAAACCTGCTTCCTGTACAGGACCCGTTTTTTGTCTCTTGTTGTTTTTAGTTGGAGAGTTCCTGCTTGACCTTGCCTATGCGGCACAGACCAATCGATAGCTGTGATTATTACAGCAATGTGAGTCACTTTAATTCCAGCTAGATGCCAAAGAACATCAGTATTCATGAGGACAGGTCATACTCCTTGGTATTTTCCAATCTAAAATTAAACCCTCTCTCGTTCTTCCACCTACCTCCTTCACATATGTCATTCACCAACAACTGATACAGAATTAAGCTTAACATGGACTTGTGGAACACGCAATAGGAATTATCACATAATAAGACTACGAGTCTACAGCTATGCAAGCAGCTCTGTGAGGCTGTGATTATCAGTGATGCTTTGAGATAAATGCTAACATCAGCATGGTAACATGACAATGCTAATGTTTGATGTTTAGCAGGTATAATATTTACCATGTTCAGCACCTCAGTTTTGCATGTAAGCATGCTACACTTTGCTAATTAACACTGAACACAAAGTGCAGCTGAGGCTGATGGGAATTTCACTCGTTTTTAAGGTATTTGGCCATATTGAAAATGTAAAATTTTGACAACATGCCAAATTCATGGCAATCCATCCAATAGTTATTGAAACATTTCACTAATGGCAGAAATATTTCAGACCAAAGTGGTGGACTGCCGGAACAATCAATAGATAGACATCTGCCACCTGACAACCTAAAAACAGATCAGCATAAAGTTGTCAAAACTTACCAGTAGGACTTCAGTGAACTTGAAAAATATTGGTGAGACATTTCTGAATGTCTCTCAAAGTGAACTTTCCAAACTGAAGGTAGCTTTGGCCCAGCTCATGGACTTTGAATGAGTGGATGAATGCCTGCAGTGGATAACACACCGACTAACACTGGGCTCTGAAGGCTTATATTCTAGTGACAAGTCCAGGCTGCTGAACAAGCACTTTCACTCTTTGGCCTCATAGCTTAAGAAGGCATTTAATGGTCAGGAGATTGCTGCTTAAACTGAGAATAACCACCATCCTGGCAGATACCTGCTGCCGGATGCTGCAGATGTACATCATGTATAAAGGCAGGGAAATGATGGGGAAGATCGTGAAATAAAATGTGAAGCATTCTTGATTTCCTGTATAAACTGAATAAACCCACTGACTGAACAGCCTCTAAAGATCAGGCCATCTACCTAGGCATTCACAGAAACTGGTCCATGTCAACTGGACAGTGTTAGGCCAGAACATTTTCAACATTGTGGAGAGTATGCACAAAACATTTTCAGGTCACCATGGACACGTGTTATCTTGTGTGATGGGGTTTGTAGGATTCTAATCTTCCTCTTCCTAATTAAGCCTCAGACATGCTGGACAACCAAGATTATATCAGTTCTGTTTAATATTTGAACTGATATTGGACCAATCTGACCATGATCCTCTGTGAGTAGTTTGAATTCAGTGGTTAAATGTGCGATTCTGAGACTTTCTGAGGTCATTTAGGAGTTTTTAAAGTCTACTACAATGTTTCCAGCTTTTACAGATATAGATATATATAGTGTACAACAGTTTAAACGGTTAGCTGTTACTGCTGTTCATCAACAAAATCATTATCAGTCCTGCCAATAAACTATTTTTTCTCAGGTAGGTCAGGAAATCTTCACCCCACTGACTCATAAATGGTGGAATGAACTTCCAAGTTCAGTTAGAAAGTTCATGTCCTTAAACTGTAGCTGAACGAGTTCCTCTCTACACTTTACATACCCCTTTGTTTGACTGTAATTTCTCTGAGAACATCCCAAACACAATAAACTGTCTCTCTCTTTATCGATACAATAATTTGCCTCATGATCATTCTAAGGTCATACACTTGCACTATAATTCCACCTCTTCCAACCATAAATTAGGCTGAAAATAATAAATATATACACGGGGATATTTATGAGCAGAATATAAAAGAGAATTTAAAAATCTGATCTTAACCTATATACAGTAGACATATACAGTATATTCTCATTATATAGAATAATTTATGGAAGCAAACAGAAAAATTGATGTGTGAAAGGAAGAGTTGGAAGATGTGACCTTTGTTGGATATTCAGGTCATTTGGAGTCCATTATAGTAAATCGTTCTCATGAGACCCTGAAACATTTATCAGAACAATTCAACCTTTTACCTTCAGATTTCTGCCACTGAGGAAGCATTTAAATAAGCCGCAGAAGAGCAGCGTTTGATGAATAATGTAAAGAGGACAGTCGTAAGGGTGTTAAATTTTTTTTCCCCCCTCTATACTCAAAGCGTCTGGAATAAAGCACATAAGATCTCCAGTGACTGAATATCAAACAAATGGAATTCACTCTTCAAGCATAACAGAAGGTTTTCTCAGTGAGTTTGTCACTCCTTTGAGAGCAACGCACATGTTAAGGTGTGTGTCCAACACAAAGCTCTCATCCATGAGATGCCCTGGCTTTCTCTGTAGGAAAGAAAGGATGGAGGTAAGGAAGAGAGGGAGGAAAGAAGTAAAGACCTGAAAAGCTGTGTTGTATGTACACACCTTTACATGTGAGCACTTATTATTATGATGATTTTTGTAATTATACTCTTCCCACTGTTTGAAATCCCACTGGTGGCAACATGTTTAGAAACTCATACTGAGCAGCCAAATGGTAAATAGACTTCACTTATATAATGCTATTCAACCTTAACGGTTGGGATTAATGGACGACCCGCTCTACCTCCTGAGCCACAGCCGCTCTGAATTGCAGCCAAGCCTTTTGTTTTTAGATTTTAACTGACCCCATAATTCTGTCCAAACAAACATATCTGGCTACATTTTGGGGTAAATATGTAGAAGATGATGCATAAGACTAGATATTTCTATTTGATTTGCTGTGCAGCCACAAAAATAATGAATCTTCAGTTTGAATATTTTACTTTCTATAAGCATCAGTGAAGTGCTGGAAAAGCATAAATGTGAGATCATTGTCATTAGTGTTGAAAAGATGTTTCTTTTAGATTTTAAGTACTTTAAAGGGATGTTTGTTCAAATGTAATGGGAAATTCTGAGTTTTAGAGGTTAAACATAACTATTTCTCAATCAGGGAAAGTAGACACTTGTTTTTTGTGAGTGGATTGTTCTTTGTATAGGTCCGGTATGACAGGTATATACAACAAGTATATGTTGTTTGTAACTGCCCTCTTCAACAACACGTAGACGTTTTTTTCTGATCTGACGCCCCTATTGGCAGGATGACATCATCTGTCTGCACCTACCAAACCCTGTAGGCAAAAGTTGAAATATAAATCTGTTTAATAATGTGACAACACTATGGTTGAGGTTTGGTTAGGTTTAGTAACAAAATCGACCTGGTTATGTTTAGGGAAAGATCATGGTTTGGGTAAAAAAAAAAAGAATTTTTTTTTTAACACTTTTTGTGTTTATTTGTGTCTGCTTGTGTTTTGGTTTGGTTGATTTCATGTCTCTTATTTTCTGTTAGTAATTTAATTTCATTTGTATAAAAAGTACAGGAAATGTGCAATGGATATTTGAAGTAAACAATTCTCTGGAAAATGATGAAGGAAACATTGCAATAAAGTTATAAAAAAAACAAAAAACAACTCAGTTAAGGTAAAAGAAACATTGTCATTTGGGTTTTAATGACTACTTCGTCAAGGTTAGGGGACCTTCGTCGTCATAGTTAAAATAATGAGCATGTGGTTAAGGTTAAAGGAACGACTGTGGTCCTGTTTTTACAAAATGTTAAAAACATTGGAGTTGGAAATGGGACATCAACAGCGGTCTCCCGTGTTAAAGTTTGTATGTTGTATGTTTTGTATAATGTCACCTGACTTCCTCCTTTGCTTTCATCCTAATTACTATGTCCGCTAGAGGGCTTTGTCACTTGAATGTGTGTGTATATTTGTTTCCCAATTACGCTGTAGTGACAAAGGTAATTGCTAGCTGGATTATGTTCAGAGGCAACGTTTTATCTTGAGTGAATGAAGCACTACATTTAATTACTGCACTAGAGTTATCAGGTGGTGGTCGAGGTGGCACAGGAGACCAATGTCCACATCCTGAGTCCATCTGTGGTTACATTTAGGCAACAAAAGCAGTTTGGTTAACGTTAGGGAAAGATTGTGTTCTTGGTTAAATGTTGATTGATCACGTTGTATTTCGTGAATCAAGTCACTGCAGACCTTTTCTGCATTAGACCAAGCCCAAAGTGCTTTTGTTGCCTTAATATAACTGTAAATTGTTTTATAATGCTGTCGTCATTTCGAGTGGATAGTTTGGTGGAAAACAATGAATTATGTTGTCCATGAACATTTTACTGATACATTCAGTATCAACATTTCCGACTTGCCAGATACATTAATTAACAACATTCCTCATTACATTAATAGATAGTAATCCACACAGCATTACATTTCCTTCAAAGCATTTTTTCTGGGACGTGTTAGTTGTATATAAATGTAATTTCTAGGAGACAGGACTGATTTGAATGTATGTCATTTTGTGGCACTACTTGGTATATAATAGTGTTATTCACAGAAACAGTCACTGAAGAACTTGCTTAGTTAGAAACCTTAACTGGGGCATGGCCAGTTGTCCACATGAATGTACATTGATTCTGGGTAAGCCACCAAACATCATATGGATTTCTCTGGCGCAAAGCTCGGACCTTTCAATAATGAACCCGGGGTAATCTTTGAATCAACAGGCGCAGCAGCAAAGCCTTCCTCTCCTCTTTGTACGAGTGCGAGACAACTGGAGTCACAGGCTCAGTAAGAAATCCCACCTCCCCAGTGTCACAGACAACAAATGAAGGAGAACAGCCCAGCTCTGAACCATTCAGCCCAAACCCCTCCACCCTGCGCTCCACTAAGAGGCGGCTCAGAGTAGAAAGCACACATTAATTAGACTTCTATCTGTACATCTCTGCTTTGCTCAATTGAGAGAGGGTAGTGGAGGGGAGAGAGAGTGCAAAGAGAAGACATGAGAAGGGTGAAAGAGGAGAGGAGCTGTGTATCAGCGCATGTCTCTCATGCCTGACACTGTGCATGTAAGCCGACACCAGTTATTTCTTTTTCTTCTCGTGGTTACGTTCCTTTTTTTCTCCAATTTAACCTCATGACAAAGACATATAAGAACAAAATATAAAATATAAAATTGAATATAAATGTAAGTGAGAAAAAAATGATAGTGGAGCTTGTGTGTATGTGTGTGTGTGTGTGTGTGTGTGAGAGAGAGAGAAAGAGAGAGAGAGAAAGCAGCCATGTCTCAGCTGGACCTTGCAGTTTATTCTGAGAGGAGAAAGCTCTCTTGCCAGAAGTCAAAGGTCAAAACTTACAACAAATGACTTGAGCAAAAATAGCTGAAAACCTCGATTATATGACACCTATCACGCAGCCTTCCTGACTGAAGTAGGCAACCTAAACAGGAACAGCCTGTTACAAGAAGGTCAAAACCAGACAGATTCTTTATACTTACTGTATATTTCTGACCTGTATCTATTTTAGTTGCGATAGAAACAGAAAGTAATTGCAAAACACATTTAGAGACAGTGATAATGTCAATGTCAACGCAAGTGAGAAGATAATCACGTATCCTTGGAGTGTAAATGAGTTCTGATTACTGTATTCGTTGTGATGCTATGACTTTGTGGTGACATCCTCCGCTGAGGTGCTGATAGATGGGAGAAAGCCATTTGTGTGAGTTCTTTTACACACATCTCACAAATTAGGCATGCACGAGACGGCAGCCTTGGCAGTAAAGTCATTAGCGAGCAAGTGCTAAAATTTGTTTAGTAATTTATTATTTCCTGAGATTTCTCATTAATTGCTGCGTATGTTGCATCTACGACACGTGCAATCTTTCATGTCCGCTCAGAACGCGGAACATGAGGGTCATGACAAGACAAAATACATGAAAACAAAACTATTAAAGAAATGCTTCATCCAAAAATGTAGTTATATCATTATCCGCTCTTATCAAAACACCAGTGAAGTTTGTACGTCTACTTTGATGGAGCAGATTTGATGGAACACACACGGTTTAAGTTCTGTACTCTGTGTACTATTTATGTTTCTGAGCGTATTTGTGAAGTAGTCCAAACATGTTGGTCTATTAATCACACATAATGAGTGATACAGTGTGTGTAGTAATTAGTATCTTTAGGCACCTATAACACTTCTGTAATTACCCCCCTGCTGTTGTGATGTATTTTCTTGTAAAAAAGGTCGCAACAGGCACCATCTCAGGCAGAGTACGAGTGCTGATTTGAAACACTTTGAAACACAGTGCAGTAAGTCACACATGTCCTACAGCTATTTAATCTCTGTAGATGTGATTCAACCTTAATGAATGAGTTGTTTTATAGCATGGGATTTATGGCCTTTCTGGCTTAAAAATACTTGAAAGAACTACATGAACTCCATTTCAAAGCCAAGACTTGAACTCACCATTGAACCTTGTGACTCAATCTGATGACATGAAGACGTGGCGATAGAATCACAGGTTTAAGAAGGTTTTAGTTTTTGAACTTGAGGATAGCTGGACATATTGACAAATGTTGATTGTGTTATAATTTACAGCTTTCTTCGCTGAGACTGAGATGAGAAGACTGATACCACTGTCATATCTGTCTGGTAAATATATGGCTACAGCCGACATCCAGTTAGCTTAGTTTAGCATAAAGTCTGGAAACAAAGGCACCCTTGCCTTGCTCTGTCTGAACATAAACAAATCTGCCTACCAGCACCTCTTTCAGTACGCTCACAAAAAGTAAAGACAGTTAACGTTAATGTTATGTAATGTTATGGGGTTAACGTGTCAGACTGTTTCTTGGCTGGGAGAAGTAACTTGGTGATGAAAAGGCTACAGAAAGTTACTGCACCTGGCCAAGAAATAGTCAATGTAATTTTTACACTTTGGTTTTTGTATGGATTAATCAAACAGGATATAATGTGTTTTTTTAGTGAGCTTTAGAGGAGCTGGTAGGCAGATTTTGTTGCCTTTGGACAGACTCAGGCTAGCTGTTTGCCCCTGTCTCTAGCATTTATGCTAATTTAAGCAAACTGGCTGCTGCTAGATTCATATTTAGTATACAGACAAGAGAGAAGTATTGATCTTCTTATTTAACTCCCTGCCAGAAAGGGAATACACGCATTTCCCAAAGGCATATTACCTTTTCGTACTAGAGCAACTATAGCAACAAACGATAACTAAACCTTTTTGTTTCATTAATGTTTATTTATACCTTTCAGAGTCATATTTCAAATATATTTTCCTCTAAAATACTTCAGTACATGACAGAGATATACAACACCCAGCACTGTTTGATACCCTTCTCCCTTTTCTTCCCATTAAAGGTGCATTTCACATCTTTTGTTCCAAAATGGATCAATACATTGACCGCTGTATGCCATAAAACCTGACAGTCAGCGTGTGTACTATCGCTGTGACCGATGCACTGTTTCCCAAAATGTTCTTTAGGCGAAGACAATGCTTGTCACAGTGAGTTACAATAGTCAGGTTTGTCCTAAAAAAAGTAATTTATAAGGTTTTAAGGCTTATCACTTTGAAGCTGCTTGGTGAAACGTTTGATGCCACAGATCACTGCACAGAGACACCGTCGTGTGTGTTGGTCAAATGTCAAAAAGTCCACTTAAACACTGGGACTCAGTCACTTGTAGTCTTGCAAGGTGTGTGTGGGTCAGCCGGACGTTCTTTTTGGCGAGAACATACTCAATCGAACATCATATTGAGACAATGTTTTCCTAAAACAAATGAACAACTTTTAAAATCTCTTTTTGGGAAACCAGGGCAAGGGTCACATTGTTTTGTGGAAAAGGTCATTCCGGTCTGTAAACCAAGGCTGTAATACCCTTATAATGTTTTAAGTAACATTACAGGGAAGCATTACCCGGGAGTGTTACCAGCACTCAGACACTGATTGTTTCACTTGATCTAATTTCTTACAAAAAAGAAAATAACTTTTGAACATGTACCTCACTTTATTACTGTTGCCAGGAGGAATACTCAATCTATTGCCACGCAGTTGCTCAGTGTATTGGCAGCTTTTACAGTTGAGGAGGGGACAGAGGCTGAGTAATTCCAGACAGTCTCTTGCAGGTCAATTCCAGTCAATTCAAGACAGTACAGACAGTATACAGTAGATGGAAGATTAACAGTCATTTTGTCATTCCAGTTGGTGATGGCAGAAATCTATTTGTAAATGTGTGTGTGTGTGTATGTGTGTGTGTGTGTGTACATGTGCAGCTCTACAGGGGGCTCAGTAAACAGATGAATGAGCATGTGTCTAACAGAAACTAGAAATGACCAAGTTGCTCACATTTAATGAACACAAACCAGATCCCAAAATTCTGTACTTTTTGGGAACACTACACTGAGCACTGGCGTATAACTGACTTAACCTACGTTTTCAGATACTTAATAGATTTATTGTGTCACCTGCCTGATAAGAGAAAATCAAACTGTTCAGGTCATTTTTGTCACTAATTCATTTAGCTAGTTGTCTTATCTTTGGTTTGTCTTTTTCAAAATCATTTACAACTGCATTTAAAATCATCTAAGTTAAATCTGGAGGTGCCTTCTACCCAACGTACTGTAAATGGCTTTTACTGTTTGATATCAAAGCATCAATTTTTCAAAACCGCAAGAGTCAACTAATAAGGCCATTATGTTTGCTGGTTAAAAACCAAAGGACTGTACAGGTTATGACTCTACTGAAGTCGAGTTTGGTTCTATTTACGCAGTTTACAGTGTTAAGCTCAAATATGTTTTGACGGACCTTCAACCTTCTCTGACACTCAAAACTATCAGTCAGATTCATTACATTTCTGATGCTTGAAGTTAAATGACTCACACTTCTGAACTACTGTATGGTAAATGACAGTTGTGCTACACATTCTCACTGTGCTTAACTACACCACTGTATGACGATCAGCATGTTTAAGATGCTTGTTTGCTACCAAAGCATGTCACCTAGGACACATGTTTTTATTATCGACAAAAGCTTTTTATTTTCTTTTATTTTTAAAATGTTCATTTTATTGACAGATGTTATTTAGAAACAAATGAAGCACATGATTCTGTTATTTTCTACTGAAATAATGAATATCACTTGATTTACAAGCGATGCTTTTAGCATATGATTTTATTATGGAAGATATATGCAAACCTCACTTTGTATCTGTCCTAGATATGACATGACCAAAATGAAGTGTTGCTACAGGTGTGGTAACACTCTGAATACTGTAAAATGGCAATTATTTATTATTATTATTAATAAATATTATTATTACAATTATTAAATAATTAAACCAATGACAGTTGCTTGATTGACATTCTGATGAAAACAATGTTTTCCATTTGGATGGTCATCTAATGGGAGTCAAGCGCTGCTTATGGTGACTCAAAGTTGAGCTTAGTGTACCATTTGGAAGAATTTTGTTGATTCCTTTATGTAAAAAATAAAAATAAACGTTGCCCTATCATACAGGAGTGGATTGATACAGTACTAGTTACCTTGCCATATTGCCACATATTTTAATACTTACTGGTAAAAAGTGACAATTTGTTATTTTGTCAGTCAACACAATGATAATAGGAAAGCTTAGCAATGGGTTGGATTATTTGCACATGTGTATGTTATGCTTTGATAGTGTTCTCAGGTGGGTGAGATAATGCAATGCCTTCCCTTTTAAACTTTAGCTATACATTGCCATAAAAAGCCAAAACACAACCAAAGTGTGTGTCTGTCAGTTTGGGGAAATATAACAAAGGTTACAGACGACACATGTTAAAAGTTCCACAGTATTCTGTCTGTTAATTTGCAGCTGTTGCATGACCAAATGCACTGATAACAACGGTAGTGTTTCCCCTGTTACTACTGCCCTTGAAATATGAGGCAATATGAGCAATGCTTTTAGTTAGCATGATGAAATGCCATGCACATCATTTCAAAAATATATTTAGTAGTATATGAGTAACGCACTGACCCACAGTGTGCTGCTTTAGTGCTGAATAATGCTCATGATACTGTACAACTCAAGCTGATGTAAATACCACATGTAGCTAATTCCCTTAGCCATATAAGCCGGTGGAATTGGAGGTATTGCAATGTTTCCCAAAAAACAAACACTTTTTGCTATGACAGGGCCATTTTGAGGAGATTATAAAAAGTTGAAAATATTTTAAGCTTACCCTTAGAGTATATGATTGCAGAATGAACAAGCTACATTTACAGGAAAGCATGTCACTCAAATTCACCTCTAAAATAGTTTGTATCATTTAGGTACAACCCGCCGTCACGCGCACTCATCGTACCAAAGTAGTACCAAAGTTTGTGATGACAGAGATAAAGCTAAGATACAGGAAACATTTTTTGCAATATTGAGAGTTTGCTTACAGTAGGTGCCAAAGGGCTTCTATGTTCTTATAATACACTACTGTCTGTGGAGTTTCGCAGGTTTGGCCAACATGCCACACAAATTTTAGTCCACCTTTGTGTGAACTAAAAGCTGGCAATGATGCAGTATGATGTTTTACACATACAGTAACCACCAGTGCCAGCTTAACATGGAAATGTCCACTCACACCAGACTGGGCAAGCCAAGCAGGCACATCATGTCTGCATGTTATGTTACTATTTATGACTGAAAAATCAATAATCGAATTTGTACCGACCACGATAAAGAAAACAAAAACAAACAAAAAACAACTGCAATGATGAAATCAATGCGACATGACACAGACAAAAGTACATAAGGTGTTGAAAAGACTGATTCACATGTAATGCACATGGTAATGAAGCAGATCAGCATACACAAGCAGATAACTGGAGCAGGGCGACTGGTGAATGTGGAGTTTTCTCAAGACAAGTTGAAGCATGATGCAGCAAAATGCAAACATACTAACCCCTGAATGGTGAAAATAGCTACAGCTTTAATTGCAGAATTTTATGAATATAGTGAATACACTGCTAATTATAAATCAGAACTGACAAATGAAGAGAGAAGTGTGATGTGTATTTGACAAGATTGTTTCTCTGCTATCTTAAATGCAACCATAAACTATTGTATATAGATCTATAGATATGAGTATTGCTTAACTTTAACAATCATATCTATGTGATTATGAAAATTGTTTACACTACAGACATTCAACGTTAATGAGACAATGACAGAGAATCTGATATGCAATCCATATCTGCACACCTGCCAGATACTGACAATCTTCTCCATCTTTCACTCCCACTGTGAGTGTATGGGGAATTCATACATGACATTCAATAACCTGTGGAGGAATAAGTGCTCGCTGACCATATATTCAACTGAACTAACTCCAGTCACCCCCCACCCCCCCGTACCACACCATGCTTTTCTCTTCATTAGAGACATGTCCAGCGATTCAGACATCTGAGTCATGATGTCCAGTGATGTTCATGGTAAGGGAGCAGAAATGTGAAAGTTGCATCTACCATCCATTGTTTTCCTTCTGTGTCATTCACAGATGAGACATGTATTTGAGGCGGAGGGTGAGCTGAGAGCCTGCCTGTGATGGCAGCAAGGTAAACTGTGTGTGTGTGTGTGTGTGTTTGTAGGTGTCTGAAAAGTTGAGGTTCCTATCCAGGTGGCTTGGGTCATCCTTGCATTTCCCTCCTCGTGCTCACTTCAGGGTCTGGATCAAAAATCATCTTCTCTTCCTCTCATAAATATTAATATAATACTTTATTACCCATTGCCCTTGACCCTTATTACGCCATAAACAAAACAAAACAAAAAAAGCAAAATATCAAAAACATTGAATAGGTCTGACAAATTGCAACATCACATAATAAGTAGAATAAAACCCAAAGGAACAGCAGAGGTTGTATAAACGTTGTGCTTCTTTAATTTCACTTTGTAAAGTCCTCCACTGTCCTAGTTGTGTTTTAGTTTAAACTTTGTTATATTTAATATATATAGCGATAAATGTACACGTATAATCCGCACTGAGGTTCGTCTCTTGTGGCAAGCAGAGGGCAAGCAGAGAGGCTACCAGGAGCACCCTCGTTTTCTCCTCTGTTTCTGGTTCGTCCTTTCCTCACCATTCATTTGTTTATTCATTCATTCATTCATCAGTTTTCTTTCTGTCTCTTTGTCATTCAGTAGCTCCCATGGTCCCAAAGGTTGGGATGAAAGGGAGACGGGCTTCGTGAAAAAGAAGGATTTTTCCCTCTTTCTCACTCTCTTTCACTTTCTTCCTGGAATCCCTGTTTCCTCGTTTTATTCCCTCAAGTCCTTTGTCATCTTTGGTAGAGTGTCCGACACTTTGGTGTGTCTGGGGAACAGGGTGGAGGGGCCGTTGAGGATTGCGGTTTGAGGGAGTGGAGATACATGAGAGGGTGCACGTATGGATGAAGGAGGTTGATGAAGGAGAGGAAAAGGTGACAAAGTGACACGCTGACATGGATAAAGTGAATCTAATCAGATTAATAGAGTGACAAAGGAGAGATTATGATGTTCGACTGTCAAAGATCACTAAGTGTAAGTATGAGCATCAGTTGGTTATACTGAGTGTCTGGCGAGATCTTCAAAGAAAGCAGAGGAGGAGAAACTAGACAAAGACTTTTATCTTCATTTATCTAAGCAAGAAGGATGAAATGGATGCATGAAGGATAGAAAGACAACGAGTGGAGGAGGACAGACAGTTAGGGAGACAGGCAAGTAGAGGAAAGGACAGGGAAAAGGGTAGAGAGAGAAGTAAAAGAGCACGAGTCAGGGCAGTGTCTGCCACTACAGACAGGTGGTGTCGTGGGAAGTGCTCATCATCTGTAGAGCAGCGACAGGAAGCAGGAGAGGCCAAAGGTCAGCCAGCTGGCCAATGGGAGCGAGTGTGATCCACCGATCAGAACTGTGGAAACAAATTTAAAAAAAGAACAGAGATGTCTTATTGGTTCATACATGAAAAGAAAATTCCTACCACCCTGTTGCCAGATTCTGGCTAATTTAATGGTATGACTCATGACCTTATAAAGGTTTTATAGCAAAGTTCCCATGGACACAAGTCTATAATTAGAGGCACGTTGAGCAAACATGAGGGCTTTTTACAGTCTAGCCATCAATTCAATTATTTCTTACTCATAATTTATTCTTCTGAGAAAATACGGGGGAAAAAAAAAAAAAAGATAGCTTTTTATGGCTGCCTGACATTACATTTACATTTCACATGTGCTGTGTGAGCGTCAGGGTCCAAAGTTAATTCAGGGATGAATAAACAGCTCAGAGTAAGATATGTAGTCTGGTGTTGGATTGTTATTCATTCAAATTTAAAAAATCATGTGTACACTTAATATAAATATCCATTTCATTTTTGATTTTACCAATGATCTCACAATAAAAAAAAAATCTCTAATACATCTAAATCATCAAAGTAAAAATAGAAATAAAAGGTGTGAATTCCTCGTTTTTTCTTTTGTGCCTTTTTACACAACTGTACTGTAAACTGCATGTTATAAAGAACAGGCTAACCCTGACATAACATTGACCACAGGCTAAGTAGATAACTGTAGATGATATATATATTTATCTCTTTGGCCTAAGGCTGTCTTTAAGCCTGAGGCATGTGTAATGAAAAGGCCCTGGTGTGGCAGCGAGTTCAGAGTTTTCTTCTGTGTAACAAAAAGCATCATTTGAACAATACCAAACCATGTTACCAATGTCGGAAGCAGGAGGAGGGTTGTAAAAAAAATGGATCTGTGTTTTATGATTTCACATGGAGAAAAGCGAGAGCCTGTCAGGGAAGAAGAAAAGAGCCGAATGGAAAAGAAAGGAAAGGGAGAGAGGTAGAACCAAGAATGAGGGGGCGGATGAGTAAACAAGAAAGAGAAACAGAGAGATTCAACACTGAGATTCCACATTTTGTCATGACAGCTTTGAGATTTTAATGAGAAAAAGAAGTTACAATTGATGTCATCATCACCAATATGTGGTGTGATTTGTCTTGTTTTTTTTCCTCCAGGTTGTTATGGTTATGCACAGTTAGAAGATGCAGTGCACACATCTTCTACGTGGAGTAATTTAATTGTTCAGAACTGTAAGCTGCATACATGAGATCATCTAAGGTTTCCTATTTACTTTCTTTTATGTTAAAAATCCTCCATGGAAGCAGTGTACAAAAACACACTCATTCTCTTCTTTTACATACATACAATATACTCTCTCTTGTATACACAGCATTACACAAATGCAGCAACAAATTACACATGCAAGCTGCTCAGAGGCAGAGTTTCATAAATAAAAAGTAGGTATTGTATTAAAAAGATCAATATGATTTCATATCAAGGGTACATTCTTCAGGCAGAAAATCAATATTTATAATAAAGCTTTGATCTGCATGCAGCGGACACACACACTCCCACGTGTACACAAACATACACACATGCACACACACCTACATTCTTATAGTATAGTTTGCAAGCAGCAGATTGAAGTGGAACATAATGTTTTACATCTCTGTCTATCTGCCTCTCACTGTCTTTCCTTTAACCCAACCTGCTCTCTCTCTCTCTCTCTCTCTCTCTCTCTCTCTCAGTGATTGTGTGTAAGTGATTCAGGTACATCTATCTGTACTGACATGGAATTAAAATGGAGTTAGAAAGATAATGGGCATATGCAGTACAATGTATTTGCGTGTGTTGCTGCATGTGTTGCTATGTGTGTGTGTGTGTGTGTGTGTTGTGCGTGGTTCCATGTATGTCACATTACAGACAGTGCACAGGCATTTTAATCAACTCACATAAATCTGAGCCTCTACACCTGCTTCACTGTCTGTTTAGCTAGCAGTATCTAAATGATCGAAAGTAAAATTGCATCACTCAAAACTGGGGCAACTGTTCAAACCTTTAAAAAACAGGATAAGTCCCAGTTCATGTTACAGTATAGTCAGACATTTAAAATGGCTACCCAGCTGTTAATGCCCATTAGATCTTGCTGAGCTACCCTGGTTGAGCTAAATTAGATTAAGCAATTCATTTTGTATTACTCCTGGATTACTGTTTCACTTATATTTGGAAAGTTCTCAGAAAATGATGCAGTGGATCAACGTGATAGGAGAGCATAAAGAGATGAGGAGGAACCAGAGAATACAGTAAAAAGTAAAACAGTAAGAGACAAGCTCACCTTCCACCACCTCTTCTCTTAACCAGCCAGGTGGAGCTCTGTGATTTATGCAAGAGGAGTTGCACCAAACATGTCAGAAGCAATCATCCTTCATTTGTGGAGGACCGTAGGACAACAGTCCCCTGTGCGTGCTCATAGTTAACCTGAAGTGAGCGTGTGTGCGTGTGAGATTGCAATGCATATACTACAGTTGTCAAATGTGTGTATTTGTGAGCTTATGTGCTAATCCCTGTGTGTGTCTATGTGCTTCCATATACAGTAAGTCTCCACTGAAAACACTTGCCGGTGGATGCACATGTATGCGTCTGTGAGTGTGTGTACAGTGTGTGTACAGTGTGTGTGTGTGTGTGTGTGTGTGTGTATGTGTGACACAGGTGTGATGTATTAGCTGGGTGATGCTGCCAGGCTCACCTACTCTCCCTCCACAGAGATGCAGGGAGCAGCAGCAAAGGCTCAAAGGAGAAGTACCTTCTGGCTCAGAAATATACCGACACCCCCACTCACACACTCACACACTCACACACACACACACGCACACAGCCATGTGACAGTTTGCTGATCAAAGCTGCTATTGATGTTATGTGCTGCTTTGTACTTGTGCATTCAAAAGCACTATCTCACCATGCATGTCTGTTTTTACCTATTTGTTTATCTATCCATCCATCTATTTATCTATCTAAACATGCACTGACATTGTTTCCTGGCAATGGTGGTAAACACCCGGGGCCAGATGTATCAACGATACATACGCACAAAAACACACGCCATTTCCCACACATAAACTGAAGAAGAATGTGCGGTGAGAATGTGCGCAGACTTCAGAATACAGTACACACAGTTTTCTGCAGATAGCTGTGATATGATAAGGAGGAGATTAAATCTAAGGTGGGAATTATTTTTGCAATCTACACAGCGCTCTGTAAAATGTCAATCAAAGTTGCGTTCATAAACTTAATTTTAAATTATTTATGCGTAATGAGTTTTATCATTCTTTTTATTTGCATCTGAGTCACTATTTCCCCATGTTAATCATCATTTAATTGTATCCCGAATTGCGAAGCACTTTGTAAAGTCTGTTTCAAAATGAACCCTATAAATTAATCATTGATCATCTTTCTGACGTTTAATAATGATGACTCAGATATCACCGCAATGATGGTTGACAGGTACATGTGATGAATTAGTAGTATGAGCGCTATTAATAGCTACAGCTGTGCGTAATGGTCACCCGTAGTGACAGCTGTTCTGGTGCTGTTGGAGAACCTCGCTGATGAAGCACAGTGGGTAAAATTGCACTTCTTCTTTGCTGTCCTTTTAATTGACAGGTCTAATGAGTGGTGGGGCAGGCAGAAGTATCGATAGTCAAATGCATGATTAAGGGCTTTTCTACATCCATTTAACTGTGAGCGCGGAAATGACACTGGTGCATGTGCGCCCAGTCCCACAATGATTGAGATTTATAAAACAGAATCAGGCGTACGTGCAGCTTTAAAAATCAAGAAGAACAAAAAGAATGTGTATGCATATTTCCATCTCTGTGCTCCTATACTAGTATGAAGACAACCTTACCCAAGAACTTTGGTCTTATAAGACTCTTTCCTGTACTATAGGAGACCCTGTGCATCTTGCATTAAGCATAATTGTTGGTATGTTATAACTGAGTTTGCATTTTCAAGTCATATTCCTTTTGATTTCATCATCCCTGGCAAACACGAGTTGAGTTTAATCCTTCTCTAATCCTCACTTTACCTCGCCAACTCCATGGTGGCAAAATCTGTACTCAAGACAGACGCATTTGTATTTCTTACAGTGGCAAAGACTCTTCAGTCGCCTGCCTGATAATTACCCATCTGTCTGCACTGTATGTCTCTGCCTGCACAAAACCTGCATGACACACATGCACACGCATACGCGTGCACAATCGCAGAGCTCAAGAGCTTTCCTCTTCCTGTTTACACCCTCATCCATTATTCACTCTATCCGCCAGTGTCTTTACATGCAATATGTGCGAGATCGCACACATACACAGACGCCTCACACTGGGGGTTTGAGGAGGTAAAAGCAGGACATTAATAATTCACTCTCATTTTTGCAGTTTTGTGTTGTGTCCATGGCTCTAATGTTTTTTTTTGTAGTAGATCCTAGCAATGAAAAAGTGAACAAGACCATGTAGCTTTTCGCCACATGTTGCTGCATAAAATCTAGCTTATGGAGCTATTACATGACTTGACTAAAACTAATCACTCAAATTGCACTTAAAAACATGAAACAAATGAGTTCCATACGTTTTTTAAATGGTAACATTACTTTACAGTGAAAGTGAGCCCATTACACAGTGGCAAATACCAAAAAACATGAGGTCAAACTAACTGACTGAACAACGGTTAACAGACCAGTTGTGTATTCTACCATAGTAATGACTTGCATGTTTGAATTCTTATTCAGTTACACAGTTTCAAAGTGTACCCATTTAACCTAACAGCAATGGCAGTGTGCAATAAGAGAACGGTGCCAACTGGCTGTTGTTGTGCATGTCTGTAGACAGAGAGAACGCAATGAAGGCTATTATGAGAATTTAATGTGTGTGTGTGTGAGTGTGCGTGTGTGTTTGTATGCACGTCTTGGCTGGCAGAGGGAAGCTCTTACTGTAGCTAAACTGCTGGCAGGTTCTAGTTTCATATTCTCTTTCTTCTTTTGGTTCTTGGACCTGTTTCTCTCTCTTCATCTCTTCCCCTCTCTCACGCACGCACGCACGCACGCACGCACGCACGCACGCACGCACGCACGCACGCACGCACGCACGCACGCACGCACGCACGCTTTCGGTCACTCTCAGTCTTTGACCTTTTCTCTATCTCTGTCTCTTCTCCACACCCTGACCCTTTAGGCTTTTTGAGTCTCTCTCCACACGCTTACATGGACATGCACTCATTCCTTGCAACTCACTTGTTTTTCTCTCTGGTTCAGCCTTAAGGCATAGTGGACCGTCACAAACAGTATTTATAAGTAGCAAAATAGTATTCTGGTATTCTGTTTATGGGCAGGTAGCTTGGTTTGACTTGATGGCATGAGCGGTGTGGAGAAACTGTGGTCAGTTTATGGAGTAAAAACAACTGTCCTGGTGGACTGATGCCTCGCCACTGTTGGATCCAGGTGTGTTTCTCTTTCCCTCACTGCACAGACATTCCTGTCTCCTTCACTCACATTTCACACTGCAGTTTTTTTTTTAAATCCTTACCATTACACACTTTCTCTCAGCCCTCTCTCTCTTTCTCTCTAAAGGGTAAATAACAGAAGCGTTTAAAGATAAAGAACAGTGTGCAGAGGTATAGAGACAATAAAGGGTAGATGGCTATTAGAGAACAGAAGGTAAGAGGAAAAGAGACAGGATATAATGAAGGTGGGTGTGGAGGAGGCAGTGGGGATGTGGTGTGGAAACTTAAAGGATGAAAAGATAGGGGGTAGATAGAGGAATGTGAACTAAATAAAACGAAAGGGACAGAGGAAGGACCGCAAATGATAAGGCTTCCAAAGAGCCTCCATGTCGGTGCCCTGTTGTGTCCACTTGTCTCCATACTGCCCCCACACTGACAACATTTTCTCCCTGCGCCATATTCCCACTCCTCCCAAACACCAAAGAAGACATTTAGTTCTATTTCTTTTGTTCCTTTGAAAGCCCTGTCTCTACAGTTATTCCCTTCTCTGCTGGCCCTCAATTCATTTCTTTTCAGTTGAAATCAATTCAGTTTAACTCAGTTCTGTTTCAGCTTCTTAGCAAGTCCTTTATTGGCATGTCTGCTGAAAACAACACTTTTTAGACCTTTAAGAATCATATTGCCTTCCTTATTTCAGTTCCCCTGAATGCGCCTGCACACACAGACAGTGGGGGGGGGGCTTGGCTGTTAATCAGAGATGCTTCTTTGTGTTTCTCTGGGTGTTTATGTCTCTCCACTCAAAAAAAAGTCTATCTTACCTGTCTTACCTGCGCTGGCTACAGTGTTCTCCTGCTTGCACTTCCCTATGGTGATGGACACGTCGTCAATGGCAATATCCCCCTCGAAACTTGGGCCTCGAATTCCTTCAAACACGATCTGTTTAGGGAAGAGACAAAGAGACAGATGCATGCTGGGTGAGTCTATCTGATGCAGTATATATCTGTTGAGTCAAAAACACAGCCAGTGCCCTGCTAGAATGAACCCGACTTAAACAAATAACCATTGAGGATTTTTGTCAGAATATAATTCCAACAGTAAATAATGATAAAATGCTTTCCCAAGTCTTAAATAAAAAGAGGTGTGATAATAAAACTCTTTCATTTCAGATTGAACACAAAAGATCTCAATCTGGTCAACTTAATTAAACGGCACTGCATTTTAAAAAGACATCATGCTGAAACATAAATTAAACAGCACAGATAACAATATGCAGATAGTAGTATGCTTCAGTATAAAGTATTTAGAAGTTGCGTTCTCATCCCTTAATCATTTGTGGACCCACAACAACAAAACTAAACAGGAGATTCATCCGAAAACTTTGCAGGCGACTTCCCCATTTTAGCCGCCAGCGAGCTGGTTTTGACTGACAGCCTAATTACTGTGGTGTACCAAGGCACCCAGCTAATCAAAAACCAAGCGTATTCTGTCTGGAATATGAGGAGGGGAAAGGCTAATAAACAAGGAAACTTTGTTGCTCTGAAATAACAACAAAAGCAACTCTCACAACTGTAGTTATTGACTTTAACTGCAGACCTTGGTGCTTTGTAATGTTTAATTTTAAATCTGATAGCCAAAGTGCTTTCTGTGTAATCACGTCGGAGCGAGTTTCAGTCCTACAGTAATAATAGCTTGTTTGATCTGTTAAGTGGTTTCTACAGAAATGGGCATTATGCACAAATTGATGCGTGGGTTCGTACATATAGCAATATTTTCCACTAGTCCTTGAGCAAGGCACATAAACCCTCAAGTTATTCCAGTTAAACAGAGAGAGGAGCAGGTGTGACTGTGTGTATGAATGTGATGCTGATGGAAGTATACCATGCCTGTATACATACATAACAAGAGAGCGAGCAGGTGCATGCATGGAGGGGTGGCAATTATGCATGAATGGCCTCACTTTAAACACTCCATCTGTTAAGAGCACTGTGCTGTACTAACAGAGTATTTAACCTAGTGAACAGGTAGAACAGACTTGTCGTCTTGTTGTGTGTAAATATATCAAGCTATACCAAGGGTGGGTTCAATTAACCCAGTTCTGACCCACCAAGTAGAAAAGCCTGATCCAACCCCATATACTGTACGTCCTGAGTAAATGGAAGGTGGAGAATGGCGGAGCAAACACCACGGTAACCATCTCTCACTGCTGGGGCATTCCATTACCTGAGTTTTAATCTGCGAGTGTTAGCGCCTAACAGCGAGGTCGGTTTGAAGTATCAAACACAAATTCATGGGGCAGATACCAATAACCTATTCATTGCCAAAGACAAGGAGCAGCATGGCTTCGTGCATGTGAGGTAATTTCTCCAGTTCACCTCTGCAGTGTAATCATTAAAAGCCAAGTTAAATGTCCCTCACACAGTTTGATCAATCTCTGGATCGGTTATAGTAGCTTTTACTTGGGAATTGCTGAACATATCTTGCCTTGGTTCACTTGCCTAAGTTAACTAATGCCTGTGTGGCCTCTACCACACTGACCAGGGTTTGAGCACACACTGCAGTGGCAGTGGCCGCTACATTCTTGCACAAGCGTATATACAGGTAGAGTAAAGCATTTTCCTTCTGTTGCTCTCTCTGTGTCTCACACTTCCCTCCTCTCTAAATAGAGAGCCCATTCAATTACATCCATAAAGGGGAGGGAAACACAAGAGCAGTACCACCTCTTTCCCACTTGCTTTCTAATTTAGTCCCAGAACGAGAGATCTTCTTTGAATGAATAAATAAAATAATTAGGCGAACCTTGAAACTGATTGGGCGCTGTGAAGGGAGAAAGTAAAGAAGTGCAGTAGCACAGACTGGATGGGTTTAGCTGGTCAGCTCATTTGTGGAAAAGGATTATTTGATTTACTAGGCAGAGGGTAGCTGTGAGGGAAATGGTAGAGGGAAGAGGCTAATTGGTCAAAAGGCCGTGGTCATCTAATTTATAAACGCTACGGTGCTGTTTCTTCACTGTGAGGCTGTGGTTAACATTTTGTTTTATTTATGTACTTTCTTCCTGTGGTCCTATTTTCTGTAAATTTGTGTTGCTAATAGAACAATACAGGATCCCTATAGCCAACAACACACACACATGCACACAAACACACCTACACTGACAGCAGGGCCATACGCATGCCTGCCTCTGTACACCTGCAAGCACGTCTGAATTAAACAAGTCGAAGCAAAGACACCAGATTGTTGTATAATTAGAGACGATGAGAAAAATAATTGGGGGAAGGAAGCCCAGAGACTAACGCTGGCCTTGACACAGAACCACAGCACAAATAACCGTCTCCTTTAAGCTACATAACAACACAATCACACCAGGCATAATCATTTCCTCAAAGATATCAAACAGAACGGCACAGCACAAAGCAACACAATATCCTGCTACGCAACACAGGATGGCAAAACAATGATTTCATGTGTTTATTTTTCGGGAACAGGCATGTGCCCTTTCCCTTAATGTTCACTGCTGACAGATCAAGCTGAAGTGTGAGTCATCAGTGCCTCACACTTACACATCACTTTTGGGCACTTTGCTGAGGTGAAGTAGATCTCACAGTTTCTCAGCTTCACGAGTGGCAAGGCTGCTTGATATACAGTCATGAAACATTTCTAGCATTGATATTAACTATTGATATTTGTCAGATATATTGTTCATTAAAAACATCAAGTATATATTTGCAATATCTCATTATTTATGCATAATCTGTGCACTTAAAAGTAGATTAACAAAGGATGCTTTTCTAACATTCACTGCTAAGGGTCATGAGATTGTGGGATGTAAAAATGGGGTCATGGGCCATAAAAGGCTGCTGCTACTGTATATCTAATGTGCCTGGTATTCAACTATGACATTTACCAAAAACTCAAGAAACATCACACCGTTTTGGAAAGGTAGACAACAAAATTTCTCCTTAAAAAAATTATGAGTAGAATTCTCTTAATTCTCAATTCCTGTCGTAACAGCGTGCAGCGTGTGACATAGAGAGTGTGTGTGAGGAAGCCTGAGTGAGATAGACAGCTCGAGTGTGTGTGTGTGTGTGTGTGACTACAGGATCAAAGAGTGTACAATAAAGTGTCAGGTTGGAGTTGTGAATGTGTCGTTTTGTCGAGCCTTGTAACCTTTAATGTTCCCATTGATGTGCTGTCCACATACCAGAGGGGACACGGCCGTGAGAGAGAGAGACCGAGTGTGTGTGTGGGAGAGAGAGAGAGAGAGAGAGAGAGATGTACAGAGACAGCTTTGAAATACCAGTGCAGAAGAGAGTTGGTGCAGTGTGAGGCACACAAATGTGGGTTGGCCTGGTTTCCAACAAGCCCCCCAGGTCCCAAACACTGCGAGGAACACAGATGGCCTCTGGGTAATCCACAGAGGAGCGAGTGGGGACACAAATAATCTACTACAACATGTTATCTCTTTTTTTTTTTTCCCCCAACTCCATTGGTTTTATGTGTACATGTAATTTCTGTTTTATAAGTTGGTCTCAATGAACAACCAGCTTCAAGGCCAGTTCACTCTGATTATTTCAGATTTTAGACATGAATGTGATTGGCAAGCTTGCAGAAGTGAGACAGATGGTGGTTCCATGGAACAATAAAAACTTTAGGCAAGAGTAATCACCACAGATATACTGACTGACAATGCAATAGCGGAGACTTTTTTTTTTCAGTGGGTATGGGCAGCTCAAACTAAAATGCTTTGTTTTCTCTAAAGATGCAATGAACCAAATCAAGAGCAGAGAAGCTCACACAGTGACACATTTCATGAATTTACAACTTGAATATACACTGACAGATGGCCAGCAGGCAGTAAACTATTTAAATTCTAATGCTCCCTTATCGGTTGGCTCTATACTGTTTACAATAAAAGCCTTGTATTAATGCAAACCATCGGCTGGGCTACAGCTCTTTTAGAGAGTCAGGAAGGGAAGCTGTTCTCAAAGACATCATACTTTTGTTGGACGGAGCACAAAGAGAGGGGAAATGCAGAGACGAGTGGCAGCACCTCAAAGGCCTTCGGTGTGTGCAGTCAGTGAGCTGTGCACAGGACTAGAAAGTTTGTGTTCTCCACGGACATGCTCTCAACATGAAGCAGAAATGACACAAGCATCAATACGCAGTCACTCCTGCACTCTGTGGAACAAAATAGCATTTACTTCAAAAAGCAATCCTCTGGGAATTCAACTGAATTAGAAAATCATGCGAATGTTGTTCAAAGGGGAAATTTCAGATAATAGATAATGGACACGACAAGGATATTGCTGTTTATTTGTCTTGGGAATTTAGGTTAATGGTTTCAACATTAAACTGCAAAACAACCGCTACAGACACAGCCACTACTGTACTCAACAGTATCTGGAGTGTTCAGCTCCAGCCCTGCTAATACTGGCTGATACTTACAAACTGCTGTTTACACATAAGAAAGGAACCTGAAACATCGCTGTAGAACCCCATTCATAAAAACACAGTAGTGCAGGTTGGATTCAACATGGATTCACAGCCCTACCCCGATCTTGATTGAACCTGGTATCGACATTTCCCAGCTTTGGTAAACAGGCCTTTGAGATGGGAAATTAATGTAATATTACTGACATTTAACATTTACCCAACTTCCCAACTTGGTCAGCGAGCATGTAGAGCGGGTGAAACTGAAGTTTAAAGGGGCACTCCACTAATTTACGATACATGTTAAAGTCAATTTACTACTCAGCCTGTGAAAGCAGTTGTATTCTGTCTTCTGTGGTTCTGAAGGAGGAGCTTTGTCAAGTCTGTCAAAACAACCCTGATGATGTCATAAGGGTTGTACTACGCATTTGTAACAGAAAGCCTGCGGTACAGACTGGAGGCATAGAATTGAAATACAAGGGCGTTAACCAGGCAGGGAGGGTCTAATGAAGGACACAATCAAGTTGCATGATATGAAGCGTACGATCCAACGTTTTTTGAGCTAGACCCATACTAGAGTCAGGATATCTCTGCTGATAGCTTCTGCTACATTCTTCTGCCCCCCTGTCGCCAACTTTATGGAATTACAATACTAAATCAAAGGTTACTGCTACTGGCTACTTTATTTGGTTGGTTGGTTGGTATTTGGTTGATGTGGTGGCACTACAGCAGCAGACTCTCTGTGAACAGTGACTTTCAGGGATTAAAATGACCCTGTGGAGTTTCTGACTGCTAGTAGCGCCATGGAACAATGTTTTTACCAGTGGGTCCCTGTTTTGTTTGTATCCTGAGCGCACACGAGGATGCACGTGTATGCGCATGAGCATGTGGGTGGAGCGATTCACATCCTGCCATTGGTTTCATGCATATTCTGCTGATTATTAGTTGGTGGTGGTAATGCAGCAACAAATGTAGCAGTGCGCCAACAAAGACAAGAAAAGACGACTACTAGCAAGCAGACATGGATGTAAACAATGCACCCTTAAAAATATTTTAAATATCGGCTTTGCAAACACTGAATATAAAAAATAACTTTTGTCCATTTAAAAGAAAACTGTCAACCTGTGACAGCAGTCTCATATGGGTTAAATGAATGTTGACTATGAATTCAGTAGACCAACATCATACGTAACTCCGTTTCAAAGGGGTATAAGCAATTTACATATAGTGGAGGCCCAACAATTTAGACAAAACACTTGGAACTAATCCTCATGCAACATTCTGTCTCTACTGTATCAGAATTTATGTAAATAAGAAATGAAAATGGACAATGTTTGGATACTGTTTAGTTGCCAAAGGCTGCCAAGCCTTGCATCATTTACTCGTGAAAACACAGCAATGCCTAACCCAATCCTTTGCCTCCCAGCAGCCAAAACACAATCCCTGGTCATCTCCTCCTTCATAAACATCACTACCAAGAGTTTTGATGCTGCGAGCCATAGCAATTTACAAAATAAACTTAATAGAGCCATTCTTTACAATCTCCTCTTTTAGAAAAGAAGCTAAACAGCAGAACACAACAACGGCAATTGTGTCAGGTAATTCCCATTGTCAGCAGCAGACAGCTCAATCATTATTATTGATTGTAAGGAAACCAGCACTCCCTAGAGACAGAGAGAGACAGAGAGGGAGAATGAGAGACAGATAGAGAATGGGAGAAGACAGGGCAGCTGGAGGAACAACGGCAACAGAGGGTGGCGGCAGGAGAGGCAGCGGTGAGAGCTGAAAGAGAGAAGGGTGGACGGGCCGAGCGAGAAAACTCAAGAGAGACAGACAGGTATGGAGAAGAGACAGAAATGTAGGTTTACCCTTCTTATCTCATTTCATCAGGGCCTTGGGGAGTTCGATACATAACAGAAAGTAGTAAGAAAGGAGGAAAAGTGAGAGAAGGGGAGAGAGAGAGTAACAAAGTATGTTTATCAGCTCGCCTCCTCTGGCTGGTGCTGGGATCAAGGACTGCATGCTCTCTACATTATTTAACAGCTATATTTGTTACATGGCAGTGGTTTGTATGTGTGTGTCTGTGTGTGTGAGAGAGAGAGAGTGTGTGTTAAACAGAGAGAGAGAGAGAGAGAGAACTTGGTAAGATTATCTTTATATATTTTCTGCCATCAGATCATACAGGTTAAGATTTTCACAGTAGATATTTTGACTTGTCATAGCAGGAAAAGCATAAGTGATAGAAATTTTGTTAACAGTGGCTCAGTTCCATTACACGACGTGTCCCAGTAAGCCATGCCAGTGAGCCAAGATGCACAATACCAGGGCAATGGAAGTAGCTCACCTAAATGGAATGCAGTCATATATAATGTTATTAATTAAACCTGTGCTTTTCCTGCTATGACAAGCCAAAATGTCTGCTGTGAAAAAGGTCTATTGGGCCTCAATGAAACATGATTGAGAACCACTACATTACTTAAAGTAGTGGACAAATTTGCAGGACATGCTTGGTCAAGGACTTACACACACAAACATGTGATGGATTGGACAAACGTATGCATGCACAAATGTGAGAAAGTAGTAAGGGCATACAGAACCACACTCATACATCCATGTGATGGAGTGGACAAACATTACAGTAGAAAAATAGTCATATATGAGGCAACCTTCAGTTGCCAGGGAGACGACCTCTCTCTTGCACGCGTCCTTCCTCATTCATCCATCCTGCGTCACCTACCTTTCCATGAGTCACAATACAAATGGGGGGATGAATATTTAAGATGCATTAAGTTCTTTATTGATGATACAAACACACATTCACGTGTCTCATTCCCTCTTGTTTACACACACTCTCCTACTTTGCTCACAAACACATGCACACGGTTCTCCTTGCTCTCTTCTTCTTGTCTGTGTAAATCATGTCCATTACCAGCAGGTTATGGTGTCTGGACCAATTAAGCTGCCTGCTTTAAGACCGCATAGACACAGTGTGCAAAGGACAAGGCTCTCCCTGGTGTCTGCCTCTCCTGGCACAGTGTGTGTATACACTGTAGCAGTCTCCTGTTTCCCATCCCACCCCCCACCCCCACCCCCACACATATACTGAAACACATAAACACCTCAGGCTGCCTTAGTGTGGGGATATAAATACATGCTGTTAACACACTGGATGTACACTTAAGTGATATTTTGACAGGAGGAATTCTACCTGATAAAAACCTGTAATTATAATTTATGTGTTTTGATTTTAATCCCTTCAGAATTAGCTTGCTGTAATTGTTTCATAATGAATTTTCATACTGAATTCAATTGAAGGCATCATATACACATACAGTCTGTCAGTAATTCAAGAGTGTAATGTTTTTTGACACAATAACCCTATAACATCAGTATGGTGGCAAATAAAGCAGTGAATAATCTGAAAAAAACTATTTAGAGGAAGCTGTATGTGACTTTGCATGTAGTTTTTGATAGTTACCGCATGTTCCCTTCCACAACTTATCATCATCATGTCATACTAATGGCCATTCCCTTATTTTATAGCATCCACATCATATGCTGAACAATACTAGTTATTGATTAGCATTAAACAACTGAAAAAATGTAGAATTTGAACTGAATTGACCTGGACTTAGAAAAAAGATGATATGAGATCTGACAAAAAGGTGCCACATGGCCAACCTGTTAACTTTCTCTGCCACAAGGTGTACTGAACAAATGAGGATGAGCCAGGAAGTGTGACTGGTTAAGAGATGACACCAAGTTAGTCACATATGGAATGTACTGTCTACTAAGTGTGTGTGTGTGTGTGTGTGTGTGTGTAGCAGTTTAAAACTTTTGTCTAAGATACTCATTAACATGCAAATGTGATGTGCACTGTCCAACATCACAGAGGAGCACTAAAACATACAGTATGCCCACTGTTTCAGACTTAATTTTCCCTTTAATGGTGAAAGAAACATGGTGTTGCAGAGGCATAGTTAATGAAGAGCAAATGCAGCCCCCAGCTAAGGCCTTCAGCCCACATTCATCATGGATTCAATTTCCCCCATGCACGTACAGAGAGTATCTGGAATCATTACAACACAACTAGCAGGCATCCCCTGCTCATAAATAAGCCTGTTAATTGACCTGTCATAGCTAATTGCTGCGGGGGATAGGAGACTGGTGTGTGTGTATGTGTGTGCTTAAAAAAAGAGTTTGTCTGTATGTGTCGGAATCTAACACAGTGTTTATGAATGTAAATGTGTTTGTGTGTAAAGATAACGCAGATATATGGAGAGAGTGTGTGGCGGTGAGTGTATGAGCTGTTGGAAAGTTGAAGACTCTCTTTCCTGAGTGTGTTGATTAGTCATCAGCCTTGAGACGGGGCGGGTGTGAAGCGAAAAGAAACAAGAAAGAAACAACGAGAGAAAAACAGAAACGGAAAGAGATCGAGAAACACACACAGGAGGATAGAGGCACGCAAAATAAAAAACACCATCATTTTTTGCCCTCCCTTTTTTTTTCTCTCTCTGCTGGGTTGTAAACTCACTGGGGTACACGCACACACACACACACACACACTCACAAATAGACACAGTGAGTGAAAAAAGAGAGAGAGGAAGCATCATGTCCAGTCAGAAAGGAGGACTGAGTCATAAAGTTTACTCGGCCACATCCCAACAGGGAAGAGCTAACTGCAAACGCAGCTGCCAAAGAGCCGATGGGACCTCAATGATGTGTCAACAGACAGTCCTCAAACACAGGCGCTTCCTCTGTTATGTCTTCCAGACCATTTTCTTCCACTATTGACTGAATGTGTACAGTAAACTTAAACTTTCAACTTCTGGTGAACTTAAACAAGGACAAAATATTGTACAGCTCAAACTGGGGAAGGCTGTACCCCTGGAGTTTAATTTGAGCTTGGTCAGAGTTTTAGATAGAAGAATGGAAAGAAGAATATAAATAGTTCACATCAGTTCCTAATAAAGTTGAACACAGTTTTGAAAGGAGTGACATTAGTAAATATCCCTTTAACAGCCAATCAAATGTGACAGGCTGGGAATTGGCCCAGCTTTAAGCCTTAAGTATTCTCCTAAAACCTGGATCATTCCTATTTTTGCCAGGTGATGCTGTAATTACACCTCACTTCATAAAGCAACTAAACACCACATTTTAGCTTGAAGACATCACAAAAATATTTTCAGAAAATGTTAATGATATTATTGTAGAAAGTTCAGAAAACATTATTTTTTGATAGGGACTAAACGACTGAATTTAATTGATTATCAGCCAATCGGGATTGGTCCCATCTGGCTGATACCCGATCCCTTTCGTATAGTCAGTATTAGTATATAGGCGTTGATACCACTCCAGCGTATCGGATCGCTGCATTGCTAACATCATGTTATTTTATTTTCTTTCTCACGACAGCGGGTAGCTACATATGCATGCTATTTGGATCTTTCACATCGGTGTGAAACCTTGTTCTCCACCCTGAGATCAGCACATTCTTGATGAAGCGAATAATCCTCTGGTTACCGTGTGGATAGACTTGCTGCTGACATTCAGCAGAAAATGAGCTGAATGTTCACTCAAAGGCCCTCATTTATCAATACTCCCCTCAGTGCTAAAATGTCAAAATGCTCCACCCACATTTATTTAATTCATGAAAAATGCACCCCAGCCTCTCATATAAAAGCTCTGGGTTAATTTATATTTATCATATTTTTCATTGCCTTCATTAGTACTACTTTTTCGCACAAATTTGGGTGGCTTGATAAATAATAACGTGATACTATATTGATTCCAGTGGGCAAACTCTCCCATTGATTACATTCTGAGACTGCGATCAGCTGCAGCGGCTCGGGCGCTGGCAGGACACTAACAGGGCAGATGCTTGCCAACAGAGTGCTTTACTTCTTTCTCTGAACATGCTGCCACCCTGCTGCTAAAAACGTTCATTTATTTCTAATACCTGTTGATATTTTGCCTCCACCAAGGAACAGAAAGGAGATTTTGGATATGCGTTAACTCTGACACCACTGTATATGAGGTGGCAATGATTCTGGGAGCTCAAAAGAAAATCTAAATTTGACGACTTTCTCTGTTTCTTTGGCGCTTTAAATGTCACTGTGGAAAATTTCCTGTGAAAAATTAATTGAATTCCAGTTTCAAGCCCAATTCTTTGTGGGATTCCCTTGATTCCCAACAGCCACCAGAGTACAAAATCCCCCTGTTCTATCTAGGCTGCAGTGGAGGCCGTCCTCTTGGGGAAAGACACAGTAGAGAGGAAATTGCAGCAGTAGAGGAAATGTCTTGGGGATGAGAGAATTTCTTTTTTCTTCTTCTTAGAGCAAGCCAGAGAAGACCTGACAATGGTGTCGGCACGTGGTGTAAGTGAACCCTCAAAAGACGAGCAAACAGTACAGAGCACACTACATGTTTGGCTCTCAACAGATGACCGGGTCGTACCTTGAGGTCAAGTTATGTCTCTGCATGCAACGCATCTCAGCTGCTTAGTGTGGCTGCAGGGGGTGGGGGAGCAGGGTTACCAAGTTGTGCACTTTCTTCACTGCTGTATTGTTGTTGTTTTTGCAAATGTCTTTGTTGGGAACAAAAGTAATCACCAAGCCATTACCTGGAAGGGTCCACTGGGGCTGATGTCAAAGAATGCTTTCTTCCAGTCCGGGCCCTGATGGCCAGTCTTCGTCCACACCACCGAGTCCACAGAGGCGATGCTTCTCACCCTCAGAAGCACATTGAGAGTGCCTGTGAAAAGTACACACACATGCATTCCCACGGGGCGCACACACAGCCACACACACAGACAGTACAGATCATTAGAAACTGTCAGTGAACTGTCAATGAGCAAAGACTGAATACTGAGTTATGTTAAGCTGGGAGCAGACCATAAGATTATTGAAATCTAAAGGCGAAACATTTTAACCATAACGACCCACACACAATGACTTATTTCCACCAACAATGACATATGTTTTAGTCTTGGCAGTCAGAAGGCAGCACATATTGAATGACTGAATAAATACATTGGACGTGCTGAACAAATCAGCTGCCTCAGTCCTAACTGTAACTGGCCTAACAGTCATGTGTGTCCACCTCTTTAGATTCCAACACACTTACAAAAATGTAATTGATTGTTTACAGTCACAAGAGAAACAGAAGGTAATTGATTGTAACCACTGCCTTCGTCCCAGTGACACCACTCCATGTTTTACAGCCCAGCAACAATGTACCGTGCAAGGAGCAATCACTGTTCTGACTGATTGTCACTGGCATATATTCAGTCACCCAACATCACCAAATATCTAGCTGCTGTCAAGTTGTCAACATTAAACATCATTTAGAAAACTGAGGATTTTTTCCATTAAATCTAGGGGACCAAACTCTAAACAACAGAACACACTGCCAGACCTGCGTTTGAGCACCACATACTTCGAATTGCCTTTATTTCTATAGGCAGAAACATGGCTGTGCTATGGCCTCACCTAATTTATGGATGAGGGGTGATATGTCTTGAACTCTACATTGACAGTCCAGTGGATAGTTTTATTTTACACTGACATTAATGGAATAAAAGGACAGCAGCGAGGAGGAAGGAAAAGAGAAAGTCAGACAGGGGTAATGGGGGGAAAAAAAGATGTAGAGCGGTTCATTGTGTTTCCAGTATACACTTCACTGCCACATGATGTTTGGTTTAAATCTTACAAAAAACCATTTGTAACTACTGTGGAAACATGACATAAAAATCAATTGTCCTGAATCCTGAAAAACAAGCTAATGAGAATGACACCACTCGAGCCATAAGCAAATGATCCAAATAGTCTCTCTCTCTCTCTCTCTCTTGGGTCTCTAAGGTGTGAGAGAATCGTTCATCTTCTTAACGATCCCCAGCCAGATCCTAATTGGAACATTAACCAACCACCAGTCTCTTAAACAAATACGCAGGCAGGGGGCACGGTATCTGTGTGTTGTATACTGTAAGTATGTGTGTGCGTGCATGCACATAAAGTATGAGTTTGCATGAAGATGTATGGTTGCATATGTGCACAAATGCTTGTCATTCTGTTGTGTGTATGTGTATCTTTGAGCTAATGTTCTTCAAACCCTGGAATAAGCAGAAGGCTGGCAGTAATTAACTTCCTGCTCTGTCACAAGAGAGGTGCGACTAGGGAAAGCATTCTGTTTATGGGGGCAAACAGGGAAGTTAAATAACATGTTGAGGATGTCTGTATGTGGTACAGAGAAAGAAGCAGTGGGAGGCAAACTGTCAACCTAGTTATCACTCTGAATTCTGATAATAAGTATAATTTTTAATGAGCCTTTGACCATCTATACATTTTCAAATAAAAAGTTACTTCCAGATTCCAATGTACATGCTTAATAAAACACGACTCAAGGTAAATGTATCACTTCAATTCAATGTGCTGGGATTCAAATTTGTTAGATTCGTCAAAACCAATGGATTTCAGGCTACTTTATGTTTTGCAACCAATATTACCAAAATAAGCAATAACAGACAGTAGGATGGGAGAAGGCGTCATGGCAAAAAGTAGAATGGCCAATGGGACGGGAGGACTGGGGGCACGTTCTGATTGTACGATAAAATAACGAAATCATATATAAGAAGTTGTATTCTCATGAATACTCCAGTTGCTCTGCAGACTAACTCAGGTCTTTATCCTTTGCAATAAAAATCTTTATATCTGAAGACTGCCTCAAATCGATTGATTTCTACTACACACGCTTATCCACTTCTTTGCCGAGACATAGATGACAAGATCCATACCATATCTGTCCGTTCAATATGAAGCTGGAGCAAGCAGCCCATTAGCTTAGCTTAGCGTAAAGACTGGAAAACCTCTTGTCAACACTATGAAGTTGCCAGGCAACGGACAGAGCCTCCAAGAAGTCACTCGGCCTGGCCAAGAAATTGTCCTGCATATATCTCCTCGTAAAACCACAACTTGTTGTTTTTACACTTTAGTTTTTAGATTTTGTTGCTTTTGGACAAACCGAGGCTAGCTGTTTCCCACTGTTTCCAGTCTTTATGCTAAGCTAAGCGAACTGGATACTGGCTTCATACTGAACAGACATACAGTATATGATCACATTAAATTTGAAAGGACATGAGCGGCACTGTAATTATATAATGGAGAGAAACATTGGCTAACTCTGGTGTAGCCCACTTTCACCTGCTCATCCCACTCTCTCATTCTGTCTCCATCCTCACTGACCACCTGTACTCTCTCTCTCTCTCTCCTCCTATCTCTGTTGCACCCTCACCATCACCACCTACACACACACACACACACACACACACACACACTCTGATAAGCAGTCTATTGATTGGACTGAGGTAAAGCAGAGTGTGTTGGTAAGAGTGTCAGAGAGGCAGAGGAGAAGGCACAGCTTTATCAAGGGCTACTTGTCTGTAGAATCATGAGTGAGGAGGAGAGATACACAACCACACACACAGACAGAAGTACACACACACTGCTATACTTGAACTCGAATGAGTAATACTGTCTTTCTTTTGATAATTAGAAGTAGGCCCCCATCGGATCTCTCCTCCCTCTGTCCCTCATCTGCGCCTGAATAGGGTTCACATCCTGTTTGTCTCCACTTCTAGTGCTGGTTAGCCTCAGAGCCAATGCTAAACTGTGCACACAAAACTGAGAATTACAGTCCGTGGTCTGGCTTCTGCCACAACACCAAGCCAAAGAGTAAATAACCAATTCAGGAGCAAAAGAAAAGGAACAAATCTAGGCTTAGCTAAATCCTTTTTTAATAAAACCTTGCTAGACAACAAGCTGATCATAATGTTTTTCTGAAAAGACACTTTTTAAACAGTGAGTATTATCGAGAAAAAGTAACCAAAAAGAAATATAACACTTGCTATTATAATATAATATAGTATAAAATAACAACATGTAGTATGTCAAATGCTATGCTAACACAGCTAACTTGTCACATAGGCACCCCATTCCTCTGCACAGACGTGTAAACATTCATACAGCAAACTAATTAAAAGTCTTGTAATCCAAAACAACATACAAGAGGTACAACATTTAAACAACCTCAAACTCTAATTTGTTTTCCATCACTCTGAGCTCAAAATAATCCAGTGATTCCAAGTAAGCTTGCCAGTGGCACTCTGCAAACCTGAGCCAGTCTAAAATACTACCCAATGCCAAACAAAACTAATTAAATGTTGTTTATTGTTGCTGCCAGCAAGCCCAAAGAGAAACACATTAAGGTGAGCAGCAAAACACATCACATGGGGAGGTTTGTATTTGCAGCGCCTGCCTATTTCACACCTAAAATCCAAACTAGTCAGAGGGCTTTATGCTTTCTTTCCTCATTTTGCAAAAACTTCAAAAGATACTTTTACCTGTTTTATATTCACATAACCTTACGATTACAAGCTACCAGCTAGCATATGTGGGTCGGAAAAGAGCAACATTTCAACAGCATTTCTAAAAATTGCTTTGCGTCAAAGTACCTAAATGCTTTCAACATATACAGCCCTTTTAACACTTTACAGTACTTTAACACTGTACAGTGGAGTACATTAAAACAACTTACAGTACTTCAGAATAAAGCACTACCTCATCCTCTCACTACCTCTGAACATTAACGAGTTGATGACCTCTCCTGCAGCTCTCTGTTGTGGCCTTTTTTTTTTACCTCCCTTCTATACCTCTTCATACTTGTTTGCAAGCACTTCCTTTCTTGTTGCACTTCATTTTTCTCCGTCCGTCTCTTTTTCCTACCATCCTCATTGCTCTCTCACTCTCTTCATTAACCCTCCTTTCTTCTTTCCAAGGCTGGCCGACCCCATCCTTCCCTCCCTCTTCTTGTCTCATCTCTCCTCTCACTGACCCCCTCTGTCTTATCCTCATCTTGTCTCTTTTCGTCATTAAGAGTCACACTGTGTCTCCCTGGCAGGAGTGTGAGCTCTGCCAAGGTAAGGCAATTAAAGTGACAACAGATTGGAACAGACTGGGAGAACAACAGAGTAAATTGAGGGAAGGCTTGTAGCAGAGCTGGGCGTAACTGGTAACAGAATGTACTAATCGTGAGCAGGCACTGTGTGACTGATGTAGCATTGTTATGGTGTTTAATTAGTCTCAAAACCTTCCCACAAAAAAAATGGCTTGAGCATGTGAGACGAGCGCACAGAACAATATCCGCAAGCAGAAAACCATCCTCACGAGGGAGCATTTTTGCTCTGCGTGTACAAATGCGGTCCTGCGAGCACGGGGCTGTGATGAGCGCTCGCTCGCTCGCTCGTCAAGCTGACTTTTGAGACTTGGGATGGAATAGACAGTGGCTGATGTCTCCCCTCCTTTGATTTATCACTTTGAATACTGACCATGACCTTTGATTAGCTGTTTGGTTTGATCACAGACACAGTCGAAGACAGGCAGTTGCCAGAGAACAAACATTTCCATGGGGCCATCATGTCAGAGTAAGTAAGTCTGACACTAAGTTATAACCTAGCCTGACTAGTGGTGCTACAAACTAGTGAGAGTACCAAAATGTGAAACTACATTTCATCTGCATGCACACTTTGAACAGATTAGCATTACTGTGGGTGTTTGATTGGTCACTTTCAACAACCACGGTAACGGTAATCTGTTCAATCTGTTGAACATTCATTTAGTTCATGGTCAATATTAAAAATATAATTACATAGAGCTTTAACATTTATTCAGCATGCACTGACTGTATCTAGCTATGTTGTACTTCCAGTTATAAAATAAAATAAATTAATTCAATGAATCAATAAATCTGGACATTAGCATGCTTTTGTGTGTGTTTATGGTTCTGTGCACTTATATGGGAGCATTTTCAAATGTATGTAAATCGTGTCTATGTATAGTCTTACTAAATAGTGTCACTCCTGCCTGCAGGTGATAAGGTTATATTCAACTTTTCACTGTGTTTGGTTCATTACTGAATACTGATTAGGCACTTCCAACTCTAATCAGTGCTGCAATCATTTGTGGGGAGGATGTGAAGGTACTAAAATAAGTACTAAAAGCAAACAAACATGGGATAAGGGTTCAGCCAATGGAAGGAAACGAAGAGAAGAGAGTCTGCAGCCCTGTTAGTCGCTCTGAGGATATACTGGAGCTAAATGCTCACATCAGCATGCTTACATGATTACAATGATAATGCTAGCATGTTGATGTTTAGCAGGTATAATGTTTATCACCGTGTTTAGTGTGTTAGTATGCTAACATTTGCTAATTAGCACTAAAAACAAAGTACAGCTGAGGCTGATGGGAATGTTATGTATTTAGTCATAAACCAAAGTATTGGAGAAAATAAAATTTGACCAGATGAGATCAATCAAGAGGTCAAAGTTATTACAATTCATCCTCTGGGGACCTTCAGTGTGTGTACCAAATTTAACAGCAATCTATCAACAGTTGTCGAGATATTTCAATAAAACTAAAAAGTCAGTGTTGTGGAGGCACTTGAGAGAATAGCAGAGGATCACCAAGTCAGCATGATACATCGTATCATGGCATCGATATCTGTACCGAATTTTGTGCCAATCCATCAAGTAGATGTTGAATATATCAGAGCATCAGTGAAATATTTGACCTGCTGGTGGTGCTAGAGGAAAAATCAGAGGATCACCAAAGTCCTCTAGGGGCCTGGAATATCTGTTGTAAATTTCATGGCAATCCATCTGATAGGTGTTGAGATATTTCACTCTGATCCACGAATGTCAACCTCATGGTAGCACATTAGGCGAAAAGTCAGGGGATCGCCAAAGTCAGTACGATTCCTCCACTGGGGACCACGAATGTCTGTACAAAATTTCATAGCAATCTGTCAGAGAGTTGTTGAGATAATCACCAAAGTGGTGGACCGCCAGGCCGATACTGCCATCCTTAGAGTCATACCACTAGCAGGACTAAGAACTTTGTGAACTTGAAGCGAATGAGTGAGCTTCTCCATATCATATATATATATCATTTGTACAGTTAAATATAGATAATTATTATTACATAATCATATATGGATAGGCACACACACACATGCGCACACAAACATTGGGCCCTTCTATACACTATAACATCCTTAGGAGACAGGGCAGGTCAGAACGTAACAAATGTTACAGTGAAGCCTGTATGCTTGGGCTATGGACACATAAATTAACAGTGTGTATGTGTATGTGTGAATAAATGTGGGTGTGCTTTCATGTATTTGCAAGTTTTACTATATGTTTTTTGTAGGAATCCATGCCTGTGTATACAGTATGCATGTGTGTGTGTGCGTGTGTATGTGTGTGTGTGTGTGCAGGTGTGTAGGCTACAAGATATATGCATTCTAGCTGTGTGACAGAGCATATTATGACGAACAGCTCCCCCAAATGACTGATTGTGTCTTGCCACTGCCATAAATCACACACCCACTGCCCCCTTCAACCACCTCCAAACACAAACAAACGCACACACACTAAGTCACAAGCAAAAAACATAAAACAGAACTTTGGTAACTCCCCGTTCCCCCCTTCTCTCTCTCTCTCTCTAACACACACACCCTATGATGTTGTGTCTGACAAGCTCTACAAGTGAGGGTCAAGCACAGAGTTCAGCTTTTGACAGAAAACCCAGCGATATGAGAACCCCAATAGTATATCGAGTGTCAGCATACTCTCTACTGTTTATCCATGTATGTCTTTGTGTTGCTACGGATGCTCTCGTGTGGTAGAAGACAAAGTGTGTGCATGTTTTTGAGCATTATTCTCCGCTGCACTACTCACCAATATGTTTGCCCTTCATGTGGTAGTAGAAGGAGACACAGTACGGGACTCTGCCGGAGCCCTTGGGGCCCCTGACTGAGGTCACATTAAAAAGTGGAGAAAGTAGACGAGCCTTGTCCCCCAGAGCACGTGGCCGTGACGCTTCAATGTACATGTAGTATCCTGAAAACCAACAAGACAACACTCTATTGTCCAATATTGTCTGGAATGCAACACAAAATCAAATCTGATTATGAGTGAAAATTGATTTCTTAAATTTCTAACTATTTCCACATTGTGCAATATACAGTTCTGTCGCTGCACTAATACAACTACTATACACAGGACTGAATAAATACATATATATATATATATATATATATATAATGATAAAATGATCCCAGTTTCCTCACCCTCCTTGGTTCCACTGCGGTCAGTCTCGGGGCCGGTATTGGCAGATCGCTTGGGATTCTGCGTCAGGTGATTCTGTCTCGTCCAGTCAAAGACATCACTCCGGTCTTGAGAGAAACCACAGATCCGCTCATCCTCAAAACCACACACATGGTCTGGTGTGTGTGTGTGTGTGTGTGTATGTGTGTGGAGAAAAAACAAGAGAGGAAAACATGTAAGATCAGTGACATGTCAGACAGGTGACATCACAAACTACAGGTGACGTAACCTACTGTTTTTTATTTCCACCCACTTTTACCAGGAAATGATTGGCAACGATATAGCTAATAACCTCTGCAATATGCACTTCAAATGTGAAGATCAGACAGCCAGGCAATTACTGAGAAAGTGATAGGCACAATGTAGGAGGCAGGGTATATAATGTGAAACTTAAAGTGCATTCCACATATTATGCATATTCTGATGTATGACTCCCACATGCAGAAAATGTTAAAGGTAACTCTGATTAGGTCAGGCTATGTCAAATGTAACAAAAGAAAAATATAATATTAAAAACACCTTCATAAAAAAGTTTTACTGTTTGAAGATTTCTGACAAAACAAGCTACGTAGCCTGGAGATATTGTGGAGAACCGGAAAAAATACATTGAAGCACAATTATCAGAGGAAGAACAGTTGACTTACTGCACCCTGGTTTATGCTATAGGTTGTTTCACTCAAGGGGGATTTCAAATACAACATTTGTTGAATAGTCCAATTTCAAGAATCAGTATATCAATGCAACAATTAATGAACTAATGATGCTGCAGCTGGCCACCTGATATGAATCAAGAGATTCCTGCTTTTCACGCAGTAAAGAAAAATACTATTATGTAGAAAGGTACAACTTCTCTAAAAGGGGAAAGTGGGGGCCTACATCCATGGGTTAGTATAGGAGGTGTATGGAAGGTATAGTTATCTCTTATTAAGAAGCATTTGTGAGAAACCCAGAAAGAGTGAACATATCTCTGAGAATGTCAATGCATCGATTGTTGTGGAGAACATTTTTCCTGAATGAACCTCTTAAGACTGTGAGCGCTGACACTCATGGGAGGGAGTGGGTTTAATGTGTGTTGTGCATGCAATACATTTTGATGCACATGTCTACCTTTTCCCATCCGACTGTCTCAACCAGCTGGTGATACTTTTTGAATACTTAAAATTTGTTAAACCAGATAGAGGGGTTTCTCTCTATCGTGTTGTCACCTTCATTAGCCCATCTGGAGGGCTCTGCCATTATCAGAGACAAATGAAAATCGAGGCAAGCGAGTACAGCAGCAACTATTGAAAACCATCCAAGCTGACAGATTCAGTGAAGGCTTCCCGGACACTCACACAGTCCGCTGCAGATGCATATTGCTCGCGCTCCCCATGCGGATGGCTTGTGTGCACTTCTTTGTTTCAGGAAGCTAATCTATTACTATTCACACCCTGCTCCACTACATGCGCTCCTTTCAATTTGCACTGTTGTTCTCGCAGTCTGTTCCAATCTGCTGTTGTTTTAATTGCCTCACCCTGGCGGAGCCAACTGCCACTCCTGCCAGAAAAATGCTGCGTATCTCTTAATGAAGAAAATAGACAAGATGCAATTGACTGAGAAAGAGAGAGGATGAGAAGCAGGGAGCGAGCAGGAGTTGTGTGTGAGTGAGACGGGGGGGGCTAACAGAGAGAAAAAGGAGGCACGCATGTAAGATGATATGTAATATAGTTTTAACATATTATCATCAGAGTTTCAAATATTTAGCCTATATACAATATAACCAATCGCACTGCATTAACCAGTCTTATATTCTCCAATCATTGCCACGCTTTGATGACATTTTAAATGTCATGGACCTGCTCCCAGCCATCAGTTGTTACCCCACTCTCCTCCCTAGCAACAAGATTTAATAAAGGCCAAGGCTGGGTCAGGGTAAACTTTGCCTTGACAAACTTGTGCTGACATTGCTTGCAGCATACAAGCTAAATTAGCTTGCACCAAAATTCAATGTGCCTTCATAACTTCACCACCCTGTCATCTATCAGGTCACAACAACAACACTGTAAAATGTAGAAATGTAGAAATGTGGATGAGCAGAGGACGGTATTTACGAGAAAAGTCTCACCTGAAGGTCTTGGGTAGGTGTAGGCTGTAAGAAAATAATATTGATAAACACTCAATACACTTATGTTTTCTTCAAAGTACATAAATGGATATGAAAGATAATGACATTCGAAAAATATGTTTGATAAAATTGGTTTTAAATAAGACTCACGTTCTGAATACTGTATGATGCGACTAACGTAGTCCCCAGTGCTGTAGGTGGTGATGGGGGCCAGTCGGACCTCGTAGGACAGAGGGATTCTCAGGTCTGATATGGTGTGGGACATCAGCACACCCTTCTCTGGCTCCTTACCCTTGAGGTCTATCTGCTTCGACAGCAGGTTCTGCTTGTTCTGGATTTGTACAGGTGAACACACACACACACACACAAGCAGGGAAGATGCAGACATGTTAAGATACTCATAAATATGCACAAGTTTGCAAAAACAGTACAAAGACAAATACACACAGTACAGAAAAAAGATGATCATCAGAAAATGCTGCAAATTTGACTGAGAGGCAGAAACAGTCACATATGGAGGTGTTGATACTGTCAGGCATCTGACTGTCCCATCTTTTCTCTTTTCCTCCCCTACTTTCATCATACCATCCTCACCCTCATCTCTACCACTTTATGTTGATATGCTCAGATATCCAGATTTTTACCAACCGGTAATTAACCAAGTGATGGGAAAGTCACCCCCAGTGACAACACAAAGCTCCAGCTCCTCTCCCATCTGGAAGGCTTTCACTGCAATGTTAACTGCTCCTACAGTACAACACTGGTAATACACCCGGCAATATATTAATCACCATATCATCATATTGTTTTACTTTTACCATATCTGTGCATGTTTCCTCACATTTCCATTTATTGTCAATGGAATTAGGAAGGGGCATACAGACAGTTCTGGGCATATAGCCAGTCAACATACCTCAGCATTGTATCCATCTTGGGCTGCATAAGTTTTCAATCTCATCTTTTATCCAGAACAAAGTAAAGCAGCTGTCGAAAGAATAATTTTCTACAGTCTCTTCTCCCTAAATGCTTTGAAGGCCAGCAAAGGCTACGTTAGTCTCAGCACAGACATGGTCTCCCGCTCTCAAACACACGTTGGTCTGGTGTTACCGTACTAAGCAAGCTGTGTGATTTCCAACACAATGTATTATTGCCCACATGGACTCAAAAACTATTACTATAATGTTGAAAATTAAAGACATATTTCTTTCACTACTCCCTATCCAGTCATTTATGATAAAGCATTGATAACCTACTGACATTAAATCCCAAACAGTTAAATAAAATTAATTGAATAAAAAATAAAATTGAATTGGCTGTGCATTACAGGAATGAAAATTAAAATAAAAATGGTGAAGATGTTAATCCAGTCCGAATATTGGCTTCTCTCTTTTTTTAAGTTAAACCAGGGATGTTTTTTTTTGTTAGCACCACTTTTTATACAGCTATTGTTATGTTATTCCACCCACGGAGAGAAGGATCCATTAGCTGTGTATCTGCCTCTGATCCCAGATACTTAAAGACCTGACAGTGAGCTCAATCTAATGCATTAGGTCAGCCACTCCACTATAACACCTTAGTACACCCACAGCATGCCATTATCAGGTAATGCATGCAGCAGGAGTGTGCGCATGCTTGTGTGTGTATGGTAAATGTCTACAGTACAGAGCCCTTACATGGTGAGCAATCAGAGTATAACAAGCTTGTGCACGTAATATGCACCATGAATTTAGAACAGTTTCATTTTTTGATTGATTTATTACACTGAAAACCCCTTTTCAATCTATTTCAATCATCACAAATTAAGACAGTTGACTACAAAAGTTGATAGACATAAATATTGGCCGAAAAAGAAGCAACATAAAAAAGTTGTCATAACAATTTGTCCATTGCAATTTTGTGGGATATATACTATATAATTAAATGTATAATGCAAAAAAGTATACAACTGGCTACAACTCTATATATATATATAACAAGAAAAAAGACCCAAATGTGCATGCTTGCTGTTCTGCTTCTACTCAGCTCATCCAATCCAAAGAGTAACTGTTTGGTAAGTCATAGAGGCACTGATGCATCCCATAACTTTCCCTATAATTGCTACAGTACTGTATGCTCTGACACCGCCACAGTGAAATCTGCTTTTCCTCCTGTCCGCTGACACTCAAGTTGAGGTGTGCTATTCCCATTGGATGTCTGCTCACCACCACAAATTTAAACTCAGCTAGACTGAGCTGATCGTTTCTATTGACAAGACCATGGTGACTCCTGCTCAGGCTGCAAAGGATTTGGTATGACTCCAATTATTGTGTGAGTCCCACATGGCAGCCACAGCCCGATTCCTGCAAGTTTGTGCTCGGCAACATACTTGGAATCAAATCCTTCCTTCCTCACCAGGCCCTATGCCACTAATGGCTGTTAAATCTTCTTTTCTCAGTGCCATTCTGGCTGTTTCCATTTCAGTTGCTCCAACTTTTTACCCTCTCTTGCCAGTCATGAAACATCGTTGCACAACAATTATCTTTCAATGCAGGCAAAATTATCTTTTTTTTTTTTTGTTTAAACAAACCGCATTTCCTCCCAACAAATAATATGTCCTCTTCTCTAATTCACGTTAAGTGTTCCAAAAAATCCTCCCATCTGCTCTCTAAGTACCATTTTCCTTTTCTCAGCAAACTCTTCTTGTATGATGCTGCTGGGAACACAAAAATATTAGAAGGCATTAAAGTTCTGACCTTTGCACACAGGACTTCTGTTTGCTTGTACTGTAGTTGGAGTAATCTACACATTTTCAGTTAATCTACTGTTGCACCCACTGAATTATCACTCTGGTCAGCGGCATCAGCTAACTGCCTAAATATCACAGCAGTTGGAAGGAATTCAGAAAGAAGCACAGGACTTAGTAGCAGGATGTTGTATAACAGGACACCGCCTCTTTTAATAAAAAGGCAGAACAGCGACCTTTTGGTTTAAGAGACCGTCAAATCAAGAAAAGGTCACAGGTTTCGATTTCTCAAACAGCAACTTGTCTTGCTGAAGTTTTCATGAGTAACATCATGGATCCCTTCCTGCTAAATCGTTCTAAGTCCTGATAGTCTTCTCAGGTAAATGTGTCATATTAGCGGCAAAAGGAGCTTCTGAACAAGTAGCAATTTGGGTGGAATAGTGTTCACCGATCACTGTGAATATGTTCTGTGTGTCTGTGATTGAGAGGAGAAAAGGAATAAACTATTTTTGAGAAAAAATAAAGCAAGTGATAAGTAAAATGCAGGCTTTCCATCCATTTCTGTGAGCCTACGCCTTTTCTTACTGTTAATATGATGACTATCATGAAAACTGGTATATCCAGTGTTGGAAGAAGTACTCAAATCCTTTACTTAAGTACGAGCACCAATGTAACAATGTAAAAATACTCCATTAGAAGTAAAAGTTCTGCATTCAAAATCCTACTTATGTAAAAGCACAGAGTTATTATGAGCAAAATATACTTAAAGTATCAAAAGTTAAAGTAGTCATACTGCAGCAAAATACCCCATGTGACTGAAAATATTATATATGACATTATTAGATTGCTAATGATGATTCATTGTGTAAGTAGCAAGTTTTGTCGGGGTTGGGCAGCTCCAAAGGGTCACCTTTAGAGAGAGAAATGATTTATGGGAGAGGAAAGAAGAAAAAACAAAGTTCAGATACACATGTCAGTTTGTATTTTTTGGACTTTTCTCTAATAATCTTTGCTCTTTTGTTAAATATTGGATCATTTTACCTCTGAGAGGTTTAGAGGGGAAATGTCTTATTGGTGGAACTGCTAACAACTCAACAACAGCAAAGAGGCTGTGGAAGGAAGCAAGGTGGAACGTACTGGATGATGCAACTGAAGTAATCCCCAGTGCTGTAGGTGGTGGTATTAATCCCAGTATTGGATTAATACAGAACTACTGCCACTGCTATTTATTTTCCAACTGAAGCTGCCAATATAACCATTTCTTTGGAGGTTCTGAGTCACTCTTTCACTGATAGTGCTCCCAGTGTATCTGCATTGTAAGAGATTTGCTCAGTTGCCACCATAACTGACTACATAAACTCATGCATTATCAAAAAGGGTATAATATTTTAAATGGTAGCAGTCACATAGTAAAATGTATTGTGCCCCTTTAACACCCACTTATGCTCACATTCATCCATATAAACATTTACACACTGCTCATACAGCATATGCATAATTAGGTGAAATATAGCAGGAAAGAAAAGCTATGCTCATGTAATATGGATAGAGTGTGTGTTAGCAGGGAGAGATGAGTTAATGCTGAGGAGTCAGAGCTTTAGAAGTAAGTAGAATGTGCTTTCTTCTTCATGAGTGGACAGGGTCTGCGTACTGTCTCTCTCTCTCACACACACACACACACACACACACACACACACACACACACACACACACACACACACACACACGCGCACACACACTTGTTTTGGTCTTTTTTACAGTGTGTGGGAGATAGACGATAGAAAAAATGCTAGCTTAAAAGCATGCACACACACACACACACACACACATATACTATGTGGACCCGGAAACACACACTGGATCAATGAGGTGCTGAAGTGTGACCCAGTGTGAATTCAGCTGCACCCACTCCTGGTAAAAGTCTCCCTGCCTCTGTCTCTGTCTGCCTCCCTCACTAGGTCAGTGGAAATAATGTGTTTGTGTGTGTGTGTGTGTGTGTGTGTGTGTGTGTGTGTGTGTGTGTGTGTGCCTAAGTGACAGGAAAAGGGACAGGGAGAGGGTGAGAAAAATATATGGCATGTAGAGAAAGGACCAACAGAAGGAGACAGTCAAAGTGACCAGAGTGAGTGACTGACACATTTAAAGAGGCACAGAGGTGGTTGGTTGATAGACTTATATGGAAGTCCATATACCTCTCTTGATGTGTGTGTGTGTGTGTGTGTGTGTGTGTGTGTGTGTGTGTGTGTGCCCCACGCTTTCAGGAATTTCAGCCGGATAGTGTTTTCAGCTGTGTCTCCACCAGACTGTCAACATAGAGACAACAAGACAAAAAATGTGTGAAAGAGGGTGAGAGCAGAGGAGCAGCTATGAGATAGAAGCACCGACACACACACTGACGTGTGTGTGAGAGAAATCGGGACTGACAGCGTGAGAGGAGACACTAGGGAGTGTGAGGTTCATTTTTCTATTATTCTATATTAATGGGCCTCTTTCATGACTGATCCAGCAGTTCACTGATATTGGGTGCATGTATGTGATCAAGTCATCATCTGGGCATGTGTGCACTGTGTCTGTGCATATAAGTACGTATGCTTGCATAGGCCTATATGTGCTCTCTTTTTGGCCTTGTGTGTGAATATACAAGTATATCTGCATAGTCGGGTTGGTTATGTACATAAATTATTCATACATTTGATTTAATGTACAACTCTAATTCATCATGAATATTTCTAATTTCTCATATATATGATAATGGGGATGTGTGTTTGCACTGGAGTGTTTGTGTGACTGTGTCTCGGTGCAGAAAGAACCTGGGTGTAGTTATGATCTGAAGCCAGGTCAGCTGCTAGCTGCACAACATCAGTGATACACAACTCCATAGCTGCAGGCAGAAGAGTGGTCGATATCGAGATGAGGTGGAAAGATTGAGAGATGGGAGGTATGAAGAGGGAGAAAAAAGCAATAAGGAAGGTACAATAAGGATGGAGAATACAAACTGAAGAAGCAGCGGGAAATTTGGGATTAAAGGAAGCACAAACACATAATAGATGTATATTCTGGCACGGTAGTTCTCTGATCTTAGGGTCTCTGCAGTATATGTGTACATTTTGCTATGATACATGCCCTGTAAACGTAAGGTTTATATGTCTGCATTGGGATCGTCATCATTTTAAAGGCACTATAGTGTAACACACCAACTACTAAACACGCATAGAACCTACTTCTTATTGTAAACACCAGATTTACGTGAATGAAAACAGCAAAAACGTGCAGTTTAAGATTGGCAACCTCTGATGAGATAGAAGTCCCAAAACACTTACCAAGGCGACAATTTCAGCATCAATAACTCATAAAATGATAATGTAAAACTTTTTCATACATTCAGTTGTTAAACGAATGCTGCAGGGGTCATTGAACAAACTCCTAAATGTGAGTTCAGACAAAAAGCAAGGCGAATTTTACAGGCGGTGAGACTGCATCCAAAGTCAAAGGAAAGGCGCGACTGGATGCAAATTCGCCCAGTGACGCACGAAAGACGAGTAGACGCACAAAAATTGTGCATATAGTGCATCCATTACTACTTACTACCATCACTACTACTGTTGCTATTATTTTTACAGTTGGTACATTGGCTGTTTGGGTTGAATCACTAGGGACTGCAAAAACAAGCCAGCGGTCAAATTCGTGCGAATGGTGCAAGGTGAAAATTCACTTGTTTTTTCTGTTTGAACACATCATAAGTGCATTTCTAGCTTAGTGACATCAAGTTCAAGTTTAATGACCACCCACTCATAACTTCCTTTCTCTCTTTATTCGTAAAATTATCAAATGTCAAATTTATTAATGGCTGCTGCACACTTTTTCTTTTCAAGCGGCTGTCCTTTTTTTTGTTTTTGAACTGCAAAATTGAAGCTAACTGGCCAGCTATTTTTTGTTTGTCTGATATTAATACGTTTTCTATAGAGGACAGGCTTTTCCGCTTCCCTATACACAACCTTCCTTAATATATGTGAACACATCTGAAGCTGCTTTTTAGAGCAGAATTTTGCACACAAAGTCGACTAAATTAAGTAAATATGAATCCAGCATGATATTTACATGATACTCCCTTAAATGCATATGAAGAAGAGCACTGCATCAATTGCGACTCTGATGACAGACAACCTGAGCTCCCTATGCGAGTGCGGCTAAATACAAGGCAACCCCCCTGCAGGGAGAGCAAAACTAAATTAAAAAGTGTAAACGGGGATTTCACAGTCTGGCAATGAGTCATGGAGCAAACCACGCCACACAGGAATGGACACACAGGTAAATACAAAGGCATTAGAGGCCATTCATATATACACACATATAGGCACGAAGCCCCATCACTATACACAAACTCACACTAGAAATACGACAACAAAATGCAACAGTTAAAACAAATGGACACACGCAAAGTTACAGCCGTGTGCTCAGACCTATAGTGAAGATCACTGCTCTACATGAACTGATCTGAGCCCTCTTTTATTCCCCTCTGTGTCTGCATGTCTCCACCGAGACCCCCTACATCATTTTGTATGTGCTGAAAAGATAGAGTGTCAAGGCGTTAAGAGGATGAGCTGGAGAAAGTGTTGCAGAAATAGATGGGTTGTGAAATTGAGATGATATTACATTTGAATGTTCTCGTACGCTATTTAATAGTCGAGAGGACCAGTGAGATTCGCTGTTTTTCTTTAATTTGCATCTCATTTCTCTCTTTCGCACCCTTCCATTCACTTCCTTGCTCACTCTCACCCTCTGCTTTCCTTTTTTCCCCCCTCTTTTTTTGTCGCTCTCTAATTCACACGTAAAAATATGCAGGTAAAAACCTTGAAATTAAATTAAAGTTTAACAACATGTAAGAAGTCCTAAACTGCCACTTAATGCAACTCATTATTTTAACACTGTCAGCATAACAACTCGCAGTGACTATTTATCAGCGCTATTTCAGTTGCCACGGTTCACCCAACATTAAATGCCATTAAGTCTGCACTTATAACACAGTAGCTCAGAGCTGGAAAAACAGAGAGGGGAAGGGGAAAGCGTGCACGTGAGAGAAAAAGAGAGAGAAGCACAAGTGGAAGCAAGGAGGACTGAGAGAAGGCAAAGAAAGAGGAAGAAATGGGAAAAAAAACAGAAGAGATGCTGTATGTGAAAGATAGAGAAATATTGGTAGAAGGACAGAGGACAAAAGGAGAGGGAATAAGAGAGAGGTAGAGCGACAGTTTTTAGAGAGCTGAGGCATGCAATCAAATGTGCATCTTAGGAAGGCCAGTGCTCATTTTCTGTCTCCCTGTAGAGTCTTACTTAATGAGGTAAGCTGCCAAGTCTTAAAGTAGGAGGGGAATTAGCTATTCATCCGCACAAAAGCAAGCTGGCAGACCATGCATTCCCTCTGTTTCAGTGTCTCTCTCTCACACACACACACACACACACACACACACACACACACACACACACACTAACCCCCAGCCAGTTGTGTATAATTCACTATGATCCTTCCTGTCTTCTGACTCAAGGCCAGTAATCTATGAATAGATTGTTTGAAACAAAACAAGATGGTGGCCTGAGGTTGCTCTCCTATTGTGGACAGAGGTTCCCAACTACAGATCAGGGCCCGCTCAGAGGGCTCCAAAACTGTTAGGAGGGGTTAGAAGAGGTAAAGCCTATGAGTTTCTGGAAGATGAAAATATAAATATCAGTCATGATATTGAGCATTACTGATAGCATTAGTCTGTAGGTTTTTAGCTATGTGTGAATGTTACATGTATAATGTAAAAATGTATAAATAATGTCTCCCTAAGCATATCTAGTTTGTTTACTCTCTTAAGGGGAATGTAAGTGCTAAGGTTTAAGAGGTTATTCCAGTACATGTTTATTCTAAATTCAAGTTTGTGACTGCAAGACTAATTTAACACCTCTCACAGGGTTGTGAAAATGAAGCCACATCAATGCAAAGTCAATCATTTGAGGACACGATAAAACATGAGAAAACTGTCTCTGGACTGAATTTTGGCTAAAATGAGAGACGCTGGCAGTGGAGGCCTGGTCTTGTTGAGCTGTGGTTACAACATCAGGGGTAAACACATTATTGTCTGTCTGGCACTCAAAGCTAAAATCTTGCTGTGACAGCAAAGTAATTGTATGTGCAAAATTTGAAATGATGGTTAGGCATTGTAACCTTAGTTCTGTGAACACAGGCGCAGCCCTCTAATGGGGGGTTTTTAGAGCTGCCTACTCATCTTCACAGCTCTGGACACTGGAAATTGGAAAATGAAGCCTGCGTTTGATAAAGATGAGTAATGTGAGCTGTGATGGCTATTCATGAAAAGGGGGTAACATGAAGACAGGAGGCAATGTAAGAGGTGAGAAGGAGAACAAACTGAAGAATGGAGGCTCCTAGGGTTGATCTAATCTAATCTACCTCTATGTATTTTTCATACTGAGAAACAGGAGACAGTTGGATAAACAAAGTTTAAAACTCCCATTGAAAATGGGATTATAAGCATACAAAATAAAAGAAAATGCAGTGCAAAGATTCTGTTTTTGTTTCCTTAATTACTTTGGTGCATAATAAGAGTTTTGTTTGGGTTTGCTCTTTTCTATTGACTTTGTTTTATTGAAAGCATTTTGAGATGAGCTCACTGAAAGAGAACCTTGCTTACTGTGAACAACAATGAACGGTGTCTACTTGGAAACAACAACTTTTCCATGCATGAGAACATGAAATCTGGGTAGGAATTAAATCAGAACAATCTATTTCTTTAAAGAAACTAGGTTGGGGTTTTTTTTTTTCAGTAAAACTTTGTAAAAACTATGAGCCTCACAAAAGGAGGGGAGGAGAGGGGAAGTGGCATTGTTGTAATTCAGTGCAGGTCTCCATTGATTGACTGCACGCACCTGACACTCCCCAAGCTCATAAAGCCCCATGTTTACTTAGCATGCACTCTTCACTATGTACAGACTTGTGCGTATGTGTGTTCTTGTCTATACACGTTATGAGCCTGTTCAGTTAAGGTGATACCAAACTTGCAAACAAAAGCAGGTGACCAAAGTTTGTCTTGGTTTAAGCCAGACTGATCAATGTCAGCCTCATGAGTATTTGACAAACAAAGTCAGTGAGTTTGTCAAGCGCCATGTGCCTGCCTGTTCTCCAGATCGCATGCATATACCAGTACATGAAAGTGTGTATGCATACATGTGTGCAATACAGCATATGCCTGTGTGCATGTGTATTGGCTTTGAGCTGTGCATGAGAGCACCCGTGCTTTCACAGGTGTGTGCGTATTTGTGTGGGAGTACTTTACCTTTCGGACATTAACCCAGTAGCCTATGATACGGTCTGTGGCCTCAGGATCTTTCTGTGTCCACTGCAGATTGTAGGAATAGTTGTTTCCTTTTAGAATTCGGACTGGGTTGGGTGTGTCGAAGTAGAACTCAGCGTTGTAGGGTTGTGCTGTGGGATGAGGGGAGAGAACAAAATGTCACTGCTGAGGAAAATCACTGCCTCATGTTGAATATGAATATAAGATGGATGGATGAATAATAGATAGATATAGAGAGATTATTTTCCACAAATGGACAACAAAGCATTGTCTCATGTCTGTTCACTCACCAGAGACATTAAATGTGCACGTTGATGTTCCTGCACTATTGCTGACTCGGCACTCATAAGAGCCGTTGTTGGCGGGTTCCAGCTTAAACTTCAGCTCCGGCGTCTCCTTCAGGTCCGGCATGGGCATGCGGATGAAGTCGCCATTACGGAGCCAGCGGATGTCTGTTAGGCGTGGCGGGTTTGACCGCAGGACCGTACACCTTAGGGTCACCATCTGATAGTTCCTAGAACGCACATCCTGGAAGACTGGGTCCAGTATGGGAGGATCTGCGAAGACAACAGAACTGTGAGCTTTAGTCCATTTAAAACATTTGTTAATTAAAGTTTTTAGATGTTGTTTAACCTGCCCTGTCTATTAATATAAGGGTATGAGGTGCAGAAACAAAATCGCACGTGGGAGAAGTTTGCCTCAAAGCCTTTCTAACATGGTTAACATTGTGAAACGGTCGCAGTTTGGTTAGGTTTAGGCACCAAAAGTACGTACTGTAGTTCAAAGTTGAGTTATTATTTTAACCCAAACTATGATCTTTTCCTAAACCTAACCAAGTAGTTTTGGTGCCTAAACATAACCAAACTGTGGTTAACATTGTGAAACGGTCACAGTTTGGTTAGGTTTAGGAAAAGATCATAGTTTGAGTTTCACACGGGATGCAAACAGTAGTATCTTGGTGAGAGTCCATTGTTTGACCCACTCATCCACCCCGACCTCCTCGCTACACAGACTTTGTTGCTGTTTATACTACATCACATGACTTCCTGAAGGCTTTCTGGCAGAAAGCCTTTGAGGCAAACTTCTCCCATGTGCAGCAAAATCATGTCATAAGAATGTATGTACATATTATCTATTAACTAATTCATTTATTCATTCTTTGTATTCTTTACTGCAACCAATAACTTAATGGTGGTGCTTATGTTTGTTTTGATTTGAGAATATTTGAGCTACAAACACCATGCATACTGATTTCAGTCATTCTTGTCACTCCCTCTGAATTAACTGGACATTAACAGACAAATTAATTAACATAAATATTCACATCAGTCAATAATTAAAAGGATTCGCATTATTACTGATTATGACAAAAAAATATATTTTTAGTAACTAATGAATATCTAATTTTATAATCTACATAAATTTTGTAATCATCTAAATAAATTAAACAATTTTTTTCTCTTTTTTTTCATTTTATTCTGTTGATTTTGTGTTTATTATGTTGTAACTTTTACTTAGTTGCATCTGCATATCAATACTTTTTGATCAGGGACTTAACCAAATCAAATTTTAATATCTACTATTGTGCTTCAAAATGACTACACCTTTTCTCACATGCTCATATACACTGACTGTACAAAATATTAGGGACTCTTACTTTGTGATTGAGCATAGTGATGAGGTGAACCCATTACCCCTAATCGTTTTCCATTTTAAAATCTATTTCCATCATAAAGAGGGAGATGGAGATAAGCTGAAGCAGAAAAGTTTGAGAAGGAATTTTAAGCTTAGAGACTGAGCTACGAGATGTGGACAATGCAAAATGGACTGCAGCGGTGTACATACATCACCATCATGCATGTCTATTTTTCTCTGCCTAGTCATCTTTTTGTTCTCTGCAGTGTAAATCTCCTCTCAGCATCAGAAAACATTAGTTTTGACAAATCACCTGACACAGAGCAACTGTTATTGCCACAGGGGATCAGGCATTTCTACGAGGCACGATCCCATCCCTTCTGCTAACCTATCCTAACCAGCTGTAATTAACCTGTCAGCAGCGATGTGTGGCTCTGCGGTTAATGACTGACTAGCTGCTGTTGCCCTCGGGTCAGCCAAGACACAACACAGCCAAATGACTCTGCCGCAAATCACCAGCCAGCTAGTTCACCCCTGGCTAATCATGTAGATAATAGACAAGATGCTAATGGTGGTATTGTCGTACTAACGGTGATGAGATCTGGTGTTAAGGCCCCCAGAGGTGAGGCAGCATGACTAGAGTCCCTTATGAATCAAGTTTATCAGACACAGATGTGTAATTATAGTCTAATCTATGTTATGCCTGTAATTTAGACAGATAGGGCTACGAATGAGCACCACTAAGGAGGAGAGAAAGAGACAGACAGAAAGATAACACAAGAAGCAGGCGAGAAGACTGAAACAGGGAGACGCTCTTATTGTGCTTGATACAATGTGGAAATCTGCAGGCAGAATTAAACATCCCAGGAGTAATGACAATAATAATAGAAAGACATTCAACAAGGAACTTCTATAATCACAGTGATCTGAATGACAAATTATTCTGATGTTTAAACAACTGATAGGGGAGGTGTCTCTGAAAACCCTGCCATTGAACATAGACTACCCAGTATTGATATGTTTAAACATGAACTTACCTCTATCATCACACAATTTTATGGCCATTAGTTAACTGTTTATCTTATTTTATTATTGTTTTTAAATGTTTTATTGCCTTTTTTCTATTTTGTTTTGCATTGACTCTTGTGTATTTTATTGGCTTTATCATTTCTTTAAGTCTTATGCTTTCTTTATTTCTTTTATATATTTTCCAAATGGGAAATAGCTCACAGCCACATCACTGCATGGCTTCCACATTTCTACATAGTTAAAGTTAATAAAAACCCAACAACTGGAACCCATAATATACCACCTAGATTACACTGCCAAGATTGAATCTTCTTTAAAAAAATATGAAGCTCTTATGATAATACATCTTCAGTATTCTTTCTGTGAGTAAAGCTTTTACTCTTTTTTTTTTTGCTATAGGTGCAGGTATACACAGCCAAACCAAATCCTTGTTTCACAGTTTACCATTCTGTGCTTGCGCTCCGGTCAGAGGAACATGGGTGAGCACCTGCATGCTAAAAAGACTGGAAACCACCATAACATTTAACTTCTCCGCTTCTGTGTTGCCTGTTTGTTTTTTAGTCTAGACTCCCAGCATGTGGATGCAACACAGCTTCCCACTTTCTTATTTGTAGAATCTAAACCGTCATTTATTGCTGGGTGTCTTTTGGCCTCTTGAAAAGACTGTGTTACCTACACTTCCTGCGACAATAACGGTGCCATGTGATAGAGCTGAGGGATGGGTGACCAGTCAAAGGTCATACTGTAATCCTATGGACTGATTAGTGTATGGTCACATACCGTGCTCCTGCTTATAGACACACACATGCATACTGATGGCTATCTGACTTTGGAAACAGGTGGCAAGGGTAAAGAAAAAGCAGGCAAACTGCGGAGCGATGGTGATAGAAGTAGGGAGGAGGGAGGGAAAGAGGAGGAGGTGTGTTGTGAGCTGGTTTGTGAGCAGTTTATAAATCATTCCATCCCCAGTAGAATTTGGTAGACAAGTTATTACAATCCCTTACCTGGCCTTAAGTATTCATTTCAACAATTATGTAAGTTTCTTAGCAGCTGGTTTCGCGTTTGTAAGTTGTGGGGTTACTTCAATTCCTAACCCAACTTTTCAAATTCTCTGGAGCATTGTTTCTGCATTTCTTTGCTTATTTTGCCACTCGGGACTCACAGCACCGCACTGCAATGCTTCATAGTCAGAAGACCATAATCCATGTAAACACACCATCGCTGTCTGTCTTACTGAATGCTAAGTGGATTCCATCCGGGAATGCAACACTGACCAAGCCAAACATTCACAGTACACAATGAGTAAAATCAATTTACATGAGACCGAGAGAGGGAGGAGGTGAGTGGAGGAGTAAGGTGGGATGAAGGGAGAGAGAAACAGCTCTTAAAGACGAAGACAATGAAGAAGACAAATGGTAGGGAAAGTGTGGTGTGAAAGTGAGAGAAGTCGATGATTGAGTATGGGAGGTGGGGAGAGAATGCGAGAATGCAGGATGCAGAAAGGGAATGACAAGACAGAGAGAGGTCCTCTCTCATGGCCAGCAGTTAGCTGATTGATGATGATGAGAATGGCAATAAGGAAGAACAGCCACCTCTCTCGGAGCGAAAGTGGGCAAGCAAAGGAGGGATCCTAGGCGAAGAGAGGGAGCGGGAGAGGCAAGAGTGGCAAGAATCCGCGTATCCACTTAATTATATCTGCCATAAAAAATGATGGCATCCTTCCCTCACATCGATCAACAGTGCTAAATGGAAGGAGGCAAAATCAACCAGATAAAATAAACAAATTAATTCAAATTGGAGCGGGCCATAAAGAAGGGCAGTGGGAGAAGAATAGAGGAATCTTTTTCCACACTTTTTGTTGGCTAAAGCTAAAAACAGTATTGTCTCCTTGTTTCTCTATCTGCCAACCTGTTTCTCTCTTTTTCTCTTTGCCATCTGTCTAACCTCCCAATCATGCACTTTTTTTTTCTTAACACCTGACCATGCCCTCCTCCCTTTTCTCCACCACCCCTAACCCTGCTTCCCTGTTTCTCTTAACCCTGTTTCTCTCTCTCTCTCATGTATCTGTGTCCTCTCTCTGTTTCTTTCTCTGTCCAGAGTGGGGTGGCCACCTGGTCCATTAATCAGACTTGGCCAGTGCGGACAGCAGAGCTCACAGAGTATTGCCCTTCCGCCCCGCCTGCATTAGCAAGCCCTGTAAATCCTTCTTGAAGAGGGGTGGAGACGAGAGGAGAGGAGGAGACGAGAGGAGAGGAAGAGAGTACTGATTTGGGTGTGTTTTTATCAAGTATGTCAGAGTGTGAAATTGGTCGTAACGGGCCCAGTACTCTCAGACAAACACATAGTTGGTTCTTCTTTCAAGCTTTACTTTTTTTCTTAAAATTCAACACAAACCTATAGTAGCTGATTATGTCCAAGATGTAGTTTTAATTGCTCTATCCAAGGAAATAAACAGGTTCCTCTCTTGCAGTTTATCTTGATTGGCCAAAAATAAATCCAGCTTCGGTAGCAATGACAAAATGTGAGTATTTTCAAATATGTGAAGGGTCTAAAATATATTTTAGATTGGCTTTGCTTAATACATTAATTAAAATGTATTAGTCCTATGGCTAAAACCAGGACTAACATATAAGTCAATCTGAGAATTGTGGTTCAAGAAGGACAAATCTCCTACTCTAAGTTGCTTGATAAATAGCCCAGGCCTTTCATTTTTCCTCTCTTTCTGAGCCATTACTGGTTATTTGTGTTACACGTATACTGTTCTTGTATTTTCTATCCTTGTGTTTTTTCTAACCTCTTGTACATTTCATCACTTCAATTAATAGTAGCCTTTTAACTTGACCTTGTACACATGGCACACTGGAAGTGTGCTGAAAGGGGTGAATTGAATACTGAATTCCTGTTAACATAAATTTACTGAATTAAACCAAGGACTTACCAGTGCAATAATACACCTCTGTGAAAGCAGGCTTCAACCTATACAGTACATTTACATATACTTTTTTTGATGCTTAATTGTTCAGAATAAGCTGGTGGTGTCACAGAGAAGCTCAGACTCAACCAATTACAATCCATAAGGATTTCCTTCTGCAGGTTATTATGTTTGACTTTATCCATTGGTTACAATATGCTACATGAATGACAACACTGTCACTCACACAAGGAAGTTCAGCAGGGGACCCTGTGTCACTGCTGCTGATAACTGCTGATTTTGCCCACGTGGTGTGCCAATACAAACGGAGCACATCCAGTGTTTATAGAAAGGGGAAACATTTTCATGCATTTGTGATGGTATTCTTGGATTGATTATTCATGTGTAACCTCCTGTAAATACAAGGAAAAGTAATGGCAAGTTGGAAAGTGCTCAAAACCAGCAGTATTTAGCTTTGGGTGACTTTGTATGGTTTGATTAGATAATGGAGGATGCCAGTATGTTTATTTTAGCTGACAGTTTCCAGAAAAAATCTAAACCAAGTTTGTATTTCACGTTACGCTCTCTCAACCTGTCAACTGTGTGCAGAAAGAATAGAAAGAAGTGCCATTGCTTGGTACCGTGAGTACCGGCACAATTCAAGCATTGCAGAAGTAAGTAAAAGTAGGCAACCTCATGGGAAGGGAAAAGGTATTGAAATTATGTGTTACTTTAGCAAGACAGATCCTATTCCTTTCTCAAAGCCCATCCTGCGGGAGTTTTATAATGATAGACCCCACTGGAGTGCTCACAAAGGGGAAGGGGTAGGTTTAGAGAAAACTGCCTTTAAGACGTAGAGGTGTGTCCTCAATTCCTTTTACTTTCCCTTTTTACACTCTTTACATTACCATACATTTCCTTATCTGACTTTAGGGTACAGAGTTTTGAGCAAAGTGGGAAGATTATGCCATTACTGAGGGTGGGGCAAAAGAAAAGTGCACTGTTTTTATGGATCTCTGATATAACCATAGCAACAAAGAAAGACTTTTTATGGCCTATGGCTGTCGACGCAAAGGTAACATTAGAAAGAACAGTACTCAAAAACTGAACTCCTGTCACACACAGCTTTAATACTTTCACTTAACATGATGCCTGCCAAACATTTTCTCTCTACTGGTACTACCATTGTTACTGTTAATATCCTCTACCTACTATAATCTTTATACCTTACTACTTTACTTTACACATTGCTACTGCATATAATCTAGTTCTGTTTTGTGTATTTTTTTATGTTTCATTTGTTTTATTTTCATTTATAATGCATTTTTCTTTGTACTGCTAACATTACAACTACCATTACTTTTTACTGCCACACGATCATTAAAGTTTCATGTTATCCGGTCTTATGTTAGTAGTAGACAAGATGCAGCAATAATAGTATTTGAAAGCAGTCGTAACCAATCTGGACAAACTGCACTGCAAGAGATGGCACAAGCACTCTCAACAGGTAACCCCCGCCTTCTGCTGCTTGATCTAAACAGTGGTGTTGTATCTTGTTGCAGGTTGAGCTCTTGGGTGAACATAATCTGATCCACACTTACACTGCACATTGAGTTGGACCTGTGCCTCTCTGCGTTTGATGTTAAGCCCGTTGTATGGAGCAGACTGGCACCGGTACAGCCCCATCATGTCCCGGCTGACGTTCTTTAGCCTCAAGCGGCCATCAGGTGTCTCCACCATGGTCTTCCCTGATGGCATTAGCAGGTCCTTTTCTGTCCGTGACCAGAGTATAGGTGGACGTGGTTTGCCATCTGCCACCAAGCACACCAGCTCAGCGTTACCTCCCTCTCGCACACTGACCACCTGACCTCCTGGTGGAACCGACAGCACTGGAGGAGAGACTGGAGGGAAGGGAAGGGCAGAGAAAGAGGGAAAGGAATAGTAAGAAAAGGTTATTCTCTCACTTCTACATAAATTACATAAATAATGTATTTGAAAGGTACAACTTTTCTTTACAACGATACAAATTGCTGCAATAAAGGAAAACAATCTTCATACAATTTTTATTACAATGAAAGAAAAATCTGATATATTGTACTATATCTACTAAAATGTTAGATTAGTATAATACCATTTATGAATACTATTATTCAAATATAAATACATCTGTATGTAAGATAGGAAGGAAAAACCTTTTTTTAATATTTGGTTTCACTTTAACCTTTTTTAAATAGTGTAGGTAAATGAATAAATTGCTTAAATGGAAAAGAAGGGTTACAGTTTACGTCGTTATATAACAAGTTAGGAGGTGGACATGACGTAAAAATTACAGATGGTGTGAAAAGAGAAACTGAATAAAAGAGACAGACGGAGAATAAAAAGGTACGAAAGAAACTGTCATTTACAAGGCTAATTTTATTGGACAATTACACAGTTTCAATGCAACATAGGAACATTAAAAAAGATTACTGCTCAGTATTAAGTGCTAACATTCTGGTTAACCACACATGAGAATGCACACACAAACACACAGAGACACAGTTATACGTCACTAATTCTCTGTGTAGTACCAACAAGGGGAGTGAGAGAGAGAAAGGGGAAAAGGGATAGATACTGTCTGAAGAAAATACTGTATTAAGGTTGTCACTTTTTGTTCAAAATTCAAACTACCATATGGATGTGGGGGAGGGGATTCCTAAAATGCACTGTCCATCCGACCCTTTCCATGCCCTGCTGCTTGGTAAACTAAGCTACTGTTGCTCTATTTGCTAACGCAAAATGGAGAAAACTAGCAAGTCATGCTGACCAAACCACCAAGTGACAGCCGTATACAGTATATTGTATACAGTGTCTCCTGTATATAGTATGCACATACTGTGTATAATGTGCAATACTGTAAGAAAAAAGAGCAACAAGAGAGGAGATAGTCTATGAAGACGGGACAAAAGGAGAGGTTTTCCTAAAACAACTTGACACTGACTGTGTATTCAAGATATATTCAGTTTGAATAATGAATTCCCAGTCTATTATTTCAATCATGCCTTGTTTGACATATTTGTTTCTCAAACTAACACCATCCGCCTGACCTCTAACTAGTATGTTTACCACCAAATGCATTTTTGAGAGATGCTGCTGCTCAGCAGTTACATACATGCTTATCTACAGCCCATTGGCACATTTGGATTTGCTTGTGGTTTAAATACAAGCAAAATACAGAATGTATTGGCCCATCCAAGGATTTTTTTCCTTTTGACAGTGTGAGTTAGCTATTTCACTATAGCTGATAGACGCTTAGAACATAGAGAGGACATGGAAGTGTGTTTCAGTCTGATAGAGATATGAAATAAAAAAGAAAAGGAAAACCTCACCGCTGCTCTGAGAGATGTTGACATCCACACGGAGCTCCGGCACCCTGCTGCCTGGGAAGTTCGCCACACAGCTGTAGGTAGCCAAGTCTCTAAACTTCATGTCCACAATCTCCAAGCTACTTGTGCCAGGTGCCATGTCTGGGTCACTGCGTAGCAAGATCAGGCTATCCGAGTTGAAGACGGGTGCGCCGTTCTTGTACCAGGTGTAGTTGACCTTGTCCTGTGGGGTGGCATCAACGTGGCACGAAAGCTTAAGGTCCCGACCCATTTGGATGGTCTCGCTGTCCTTGTTGGAGTCTGGTGTAATCTGGAAGGTCAGGTTGGTCATCGCTGTGTGTGGTGGTAGCAGGGTGAAGAAGAAGAGAGAAGAAAGGGTTAAATGGATGGTACAGTGTGAGAAGTTGGCTGTGGTGAAGTCTTAAAAACAATGAATGTGGGAGGGACGTCACCAGCAAGAAATGAGCAGAATAAACTAAGAATTAATAAAGACAAACAGCATTTTGTTGGGATATTCTCTTATACATATAACGTACTAACATCTAATCTCTATAATCTTTCACTCTGAATGATGCTTTTTTATGCTCACTCACTCACAAATTCACATTTAGCAGGTTCTACAAGGGGGTGCTGTTAGCTGTTGTGTAGCTATTACTTGTATATAATATAATATGCTATTACTATGAACAAATAGCACAAATACATGTATTTGCAAAATGTGTGTACAAGTATTCAAAAATAAGGTGGGGTTACCACTGAGGTAAATTGATGACTTGGTGAGAATTATGTATGAGTGGTGCTCGGCATTGATATGTATCGTTCTTCTGTATTATAATTGTTTATTAATCTCTTACTTGCTACATAACCTGTTTTATTTTGAAATTGCACTTTGGGAACACATGCTGTATTTATCTATGTCATGCCGATAAAGTTTGTTGAAGTTTGTTAAATAGTTATTAAATTTAAATTTGATGAAAGCGATTGAAAATAAGTTTTGGGAATGACATCAAGAAAAAAAAAAAGGAATTGATATAGGAGTGTGGGTGAGGGAGAAGAAGAGAGGAAAAAAGCAATTAAAAGAAAAAAAAGTGGATGGAGGAGGGGGAAGATGGCTAATAGAGCACGGTAGATTAGTGTGTGACATAGTGCGTGAGGCATAAGGAGGGGGCAGCATGACAAAAAGAAAAAGGAAATTGAAGAAGAAAGAAAGAGAGAGAGAGAGAGGAAAAAGTAAATTGTGAAGGAGGGAGAGACAAAAGAAGCCACATACAGAATAAAATAACAGGGGAGTAAGGAGGAGGGGGGGGAAACAAAATCAAGGACAAAGAGTAACTCTCACACTGTCACATTTAATTTTCAGTTTCAAAGGCTGCGCTTCCCCAACAGATTTCCATGTTGAATACAAAACAGCTCTCTGTTTCCCCACTAAGGGGAGAGACAGGCGGCGAGGAGGAGAGGAGAGCTTGATTTAAACTGCTTCTCGAGCTTGTTAACAAGATGCCTGGGTGGAGCCATGGATATGAAGCAGTGACCATATGGTTAATGTCATCCTGCAACTTTACCTGGTTAGTGTGGAGACAGTGTTGTGTGTGCATGTGATGTGGGAGCCTGTGGCTGTGCGTGCATCCACGTGCATGTGCAACTGTGTCACCTGCCTACCTGCAGACTTCTCTGTACACTCACTGAACGCACGCACCTGTGTGTGTGTGTGTGTCTCATTCACCGTCTTGCCACCTGTGCTGGTGTGACGATGCGTTCAGGCCCATTAAGCTAACAGGAGAAACCCATCCAGCATACGTTCTCTACAGTGTTAACTAACTGAAGAGACTGTCGCTAATTGCTTCCACTCCAGTCTAACTAATTGGAGTGAATAAAGATGATTAAAGGGACTAAAAATAGCCGGAGGGGAGGGAGAATGGAAGGCTTCTGTTTTAACGGCAGGGGAATTAGAAAAAGAACGATACTTAACCCGCCTATTCTGACAAGATTTACATCAGCTCTCCGTAATGATGGAACAACTGCTCGCGTGTCACACACACACACACATATAGTATATATACATGAATATATTTGCACACATTCGACATTACAGTCGATGAATCTTTCTAGCAAGGATTGGACAGGTGGCATTTTTCCCTTTCAGTAGGGGAAATAATTTCAGTGATGAAAATGAAAAATGCTGTTTATGTTTAATCAAATATGTTTAAGAATACTAATATATCTATAAGGTGTGTATGTGTGTTTGCTTTGTCAAAAATAATTCTATAAAATCTGAATGTGCTTTTATAATCTGTTGTTTACTGCACCCTCAGCTTTCCAAAAGGAAAGAAAATAATGCACACACGTACATACTATCAACCTTCATAACATCCCTGTTCACCCATAAATCTCCCAACATCTGTCCCTCTGCACTGTCCTCTGGGAACAAACACACACACATGCGTTACTTACTCCTGACAACGAGATTGACGTTCTTGCGAGCAGGGTTGCCCACATTGTTGACAGCCGTGCAGTTGTAGAAGCCTGCGTCAGCCGGTGTGACGGCCCGCAGAATCAGCGTTGCCCCTCGAACTTGGGCGCTGAGGGGAAGGGGGCCGGGGTAACGCGACCACGTCACAGTGGGGAGGGGGAAACCTGCGGTCACCTCGCAGGTTAAGAGCACATCCTGCCCCGGATCTACCACCACCGTGTCGTTCACAGACAGCCGGATCATTGGTGGTGCTGGGGGGGGGAGAGGAAGAGAGAACATATGATTACAAGTGCAAATCACTTTCTCTGTGGTTACATGGAGCAGAACAAAGTTGTTTTTTCTTGTGCTTTGCAACAAAATTGGTGGTTTACAGATGCTGACACCTACAGATGTTGTAGGTGATGTTAACTGTCTCTCTGCACCTGGAATATATAGATTCAAATACTGTGGTGGTACTAGTGGTACAGGAGGTACCATATGTACAGAAAGTTATGACATTATTAAGTGAGAATGGGAGTATGTGTTATCGTAATGTGTGTGTGTGTGTATGTGCGTTATACGTGCACGTAATATAATTGGTCAAAGTCAAAATCAGGAAAACTGTGGTACTTGAGGACTGGACATACACTGGTATGAATGCATCTTGAGCAGCAATGAACTCCCAAATGCTCAGAGCCACTTATGGATATTTCAAGGGAGGGAGTTACAGCAGTCTATGGAGGATCACCACTTCACTGTGTAAATCCCAAGACACACAGGCAAGACCTGACCTCCAACCAAATCAGCACACAGCAGCCGTTTACAACTTTCTTCTGACTGAAAATATGATGTAGTGTGTGGATAAGTGTAAATATGTGCCTGTGTGTATTTGTTTCTCACAGTGTGTGTGTGTGTGTGTGTGTGTGTGTGTGTGTGTGTGAGCCACTTTGCATTCATGTGAGGCTGTTTGAATTTCCAGCCTTTTCTCAGAACACACTAATCAGTAAACCAAAGGTAAATCATGTTCCTGCTCCCCTGCTATATCGCCCGCATCTTCCCCAAGCCACTGCGTCATTTTCCTATGACTGACCTAACAGGAAAAGTACAGGATGACCCAAAATGCAACTGCAGAGGGGAGGAAAAAAATCCTGTTGCCAGACAGAGATCGATTGGACCCCAGCAGTTTCAAAATACAAAAAAAGGGCAGAGAAGTGGGAGCGAGGGGCACACGCACACACACACACACACACACACACACACACTACACGGTAGAGTGCTGAACAACTGACGAGGAAGGAGAGAATAAAAGACAGGACAGAAGCAGGAGAGGGCCAAAAGACAAAAAGGGTATCAATCATCTAAGAGGAGGTTTAGAGAAAGGGAGGAAAGCAAAACACCCACAGTGACAGTGATACCAGCATGTACACACACACACACACACACACTGATAACTACATGGGCTCATACAGTGAGAACTGTCTGCACAATTACCAAACAGAAGGTGAAAATGAAATGCGGAGATTATTTTGATACTTTGAAACTCATAAGACAGCTTTCTCACACTGTCTGTAAACCAGGAAATCCACTCATATACAGTACAGTGCATATACATATACATATAAGAATAGAGTTACTCCAAAAAAGGACAAAGGAATTGTTACAGTTTTCAGCTTTGGGTTTTACTTTAAAACCATCATCAGGAGCAGACAGAGCTGTCAGGAAACAACAGCTAATAAATACCAGATGTGCCAGCTGATGGCTCAGTTGCATCAATTAGGCTGATGACGTCACAGGTCTTTCCTGTCTGTAATTTTTCATTGTGTTAATAAAATACAGTGCACATACTGTGCTTGTATCTACATATTATCTGTCCAGTGTAAAACAGTCTGTGTAGACTTTGATTCCCCTTGCCATCAATCCAGTAGTGTAGGTTTAGTGACTCACAGGCTCCCTGTCTCAGTAGGTAAATGTCACTGGTGGCTGTGTGTAACTCTAACCTGATGCACCAGATGGTTTGTTACACAGAACCATCTGAGAGGTTGTCCTTGGAAAAAAATACTTGGCAGGTCATTGGATGAACCATCTGTTTATCACTGTTTATCACGGGCTAACTTCAACCAATCAGATCAACAAACCATATGACGTAGTAGGAGAGCCGAAGCCAGTTGGGAGAAGAGCGAAAACATCTTTTCCATCGAGAAAAGCCTTCAGTGCCGCTCTTTGCTCTTCTTTCAATGAAGAAATACTCTCCAGTTCTGATATAACCGATGCTATAGCAGCATGAGTCGCCATTGTTGTTTTCGAATGAACAGTCGCTTCTCGCGGTCATCACAACTAAACCATGCCCATAACTGCCTGTAGTTCCTCATAGGACGCTGATTTGTCCGAAACACTGTGGTTCGACCACAAGTACATAACTTGAAGCCTGGCAAGATGGATTCTCCCATGATCTTGTGATTCTAGTGACAAACCGACAGAAAATGACGACTGACCTCTGCTGCTCCATGGAATGTGTTTAGTTTTAGTTGCATACAGGTCCTATTGTATGGTTCAGTCTCACCGCTCCATCGACTTAATTCCCGGCAACAGCAGTCAGTCGTTTTCAGAAAACAAGCGCTGATAAAACTACTATATGTTACTTGCATAGCACTAGACCGCGGACAGTAAAAATGAGTGCCTAGCGCAAGCTATCCAACAGCTAAAGCTCCAGAGCTAGCCTAAAGGAGAGTAAAATTTGGACTTATGTACATTCATCAGGTGGCCAGACCCATGACTCCAATGGAGTGATAATGTTGGCAATTCTTTGCTAACATGTTAGCCATACAGGTTTATGAGATGAAAAGTCTGCGTACAATATCTGTCCACTTGTTTTGTGGCCAAAAATCACGTAATGCAGCAGGTTCTGTTTGGCAAAAGAAGAAAAAAACTACAACGGTATCATGGAAAGATAAAGGCTGAGAGCAGATCCATCTAAACAGTTTATGATTGATTGTTTGTTTGCTTGTTGTTTTGTTTTTGAAACTTGTGGACATGTATTTGAATCAGTTACAAGGCAGTAAACACACCTTGTTTGTGTTTAGCTAAACTAGTAGGCTACCTGCTACAGGATAAAACTACTTCTGGCAAGTGGCGGCTGGGAATTGTGGTTTATATAAAACCACTAAATGGTTGTTTAGTGGCCTCCTCTGGCCATAATAATAATAATAAAAGCCTCTTTGTAAAACAAGGCTCTCTATGTGGTCAATATTGCACTGTTTTATATGGAACATCAAACAGGGTTTCCCTATAGCCTAATGATGGTAAAAACCCTGTTTCATGTGGTTATTCTTCCTAGTTCGATGTAAAATCAAGGACTTTTAAAGCATTCAAAATGCTCCACTTCACGTAGGTGGCAATCCTATCTGCAACATCTTGTAATAGGTTTTTGCATATCTTGCCACAGGGCGTAAATGGGGTGACAGGAGGGTAATGTTGAGAGAAATGAGCTTGTGACCAAAATGTCACCTGTTTAAATCCCTGGAGTGGCTACAAAAATCTTTTTGGTGGAGTAATATAGAAAGGTTTCCCCCTTCCTCATCAAGTACAGTAAAAACACCCTGGGGCAAAGCAGTCGAGCCCCAGTTTCTCTACTGGAGCTGCTTCACTGGCTACGAGTTACTAATCTGTGGTTGTACTGTTGAGCTCTCTAGTGCGAATTTGTGTATGTGTGTGTAACTCTACCTCTCTCTATTTGGCCAAGTTATAGCAGCAAAAAAGAAGAAAAACAAGGTAATTGAATTCAGTTTAAAATGTGCCCAGTCAACCTGCCTCTTTGAATTATGTATATATTCGTTTTTAAACTGCCATGTCACATGAGATGATAATGTTTATTTTTCTATAGCAGCCCTGTAAGACCTCGTGCAGCAGGTGATAACTCTATATTGTTTAGCATAGGGAGGCATAATGACACAACAACAAGAAAATGTTTCCTGGGTCATTTTGGAGATAAAATAAAAGCAAACATAAATAAACTTTTAAATATTTTCTCCCAATTATTCTGTATATTCATTCATTTGCTTGATATATGCTCCTTTCCTTGTTTGGAAAATGTATCTCCTCTGGCACAAAAACTAAAAAAAGACACACACACACAAAATAAAGAGCTGGAGCTACAGTGGTAAACACCTATTTTATCTGCCAATGTGAATTCATTCCAATTCAATGGATGATGAAAGATGAAAGAGGCTTACATTCTCTAATAGGTTTAGATGCTTGTAGAAAATAAATAAATCCAACCTCGGAGTCAGAACCAGGTGAGCCTACAGCAACCTGAGTAAAGAATTATTTGCAGCAATAGATGCCGTCAGTCATCTGGGCCAGTCACCGCTTTCTACCATTAGCCGATATGGTGCCTGGGATAGTAAAAGGGCCTTATTGTACACTTCCATGCCATTTCTTAGATTATTATCGCTTAAACGCTGTGATACAGTATTCATTTGCTTTTTTTTTTCTTCCATCACAGTGGTCACAAATTGTGTGTCAGTGTGGGTCCTGACAGAGTCTTGGGTCTTGTTTGAGTACCAGGTCAGTTGCTGGTCCTTTCCAAAAACAGAGATCCATCTACACATCTTTTTCTAAATCCAACTGCCACTTTCAGTTTGATAATCCAGAATCTTTATCAAAAACACTGATGTGTTTTACATATGTTTGTACTGCATATTCTCATAAGAAGGAAAATGTAGAAAACAATAAACACATTTGTATCAATGTCTTTTCAACATTTCTGTCTTATTAGGGATCAATGCATGATTGAATGTTATGGTAATAAGGCTATACAACTCATGCTTACCTAATGCCAAACCTATCGTGATCACATCATCCTATATAGTACTGTATATGAACACTTCTGTGGCTCATTGTTTTTTAAATTACTAAGATTCAATGTGGAATGTTTTTTTTTTTTTTTTTTTTTTGGAGCATTAATTTATGAATGTTTAAGTTATTAATTAACATATATTCAGATTTGCCGTAAAACAATAAAAAAACACTTGTTATCAAGCTAATGTAAAGTCCAAAACTGTTTGTAACATATTTTCATAAAATAATGATGAAATAATCACGTGAGTATTAATCATATGAACATTTGGGCCATTAAGCTGATGATACATTATGAATTAATGCATTTTTATCATTGAGGTTCCCTTGAGCAAGGCATTTAAGCCCCATACTGGAGTTGTGAGTTGCTCAGAACCAACAGATCAGAGGGGAGAGTCTACCTCAGATTACTGAAAGATTTAAAAATCCTGTTATGTCATGCATTAGTTATGCATCATTTAAGCATGGATGTGTCGTATTACAAAGTGTTAAAGCATTTGCTTACAATGAAACGTACTGAGTTGTTGAACAGTCTGAGCATGCATTTCTGAGGCTTTAAATATTAATAATTGAGTATTTTGAAGGAGAATACTCCAGACGGGGTTTTTTAAATGGGCTCTAGAGGACAAGACGGAGGAGAATCCAGGCTTTTATCGACCTGAGAGAGTTAATCCTCAGTGAGAGGCCGACCCCACAGAGTACAGGAAGCAATTCATTCCTCTAATAGACTTTATGCAGTACATCCTCTCATCTAATCTCTTTTTTAACAGATTGCAATCGCCGTAATGAAAGAGGTGCACGGAGGCTCGACAAACTAGTTTACAGATGCACGTTTCTACTAATACAAGAACGCGCAGCGCGGTGCACACACACAGACAGGCTTGTGCTCTCTTAAATGGAACAAAAATGTGCAAGCAAAAACACACACTAATGTGATATCTCTTTAACTAACCTCACTAGTGATGGCTCTCAAGCTGACAAGAAATTTCACTGGTGTAACAACTGCAATCATCAGCACATAAATAGCACTGTCCACTTCCATTGTATCAAATCACAAGGCCAGGAAAGTAAGACCCTGGAGGCCTGAAGAGCTTTCTAAGTATTAAATGAACCTCCATGGAAGCTGTTTTGCTTTGTTATTTGTTCGTTTGTTAAATACAATTACAGTAAAATAAAGCATCAGGGCAAAAGGGGGATGTATTGTAGTAAAGCCCTGTACGTGGTCATAATTGATTATACTGGCATTTTAAGGTCCACTAATCAAAGAGAGAATAAATGCTGAATTTAAAAGATGTGCACGTTACGTTAATTGGAGACTCTAAATTAGCTATGGGTGAATGTCTAACAGTATAATCAAGAGTAACAAATAAACAAATAGATAAACAGCTAAAGAAATTAAACATGTAATCCCAGGAAGAGAAAAGGCCAAAAGTAGTGGAGAGAAAGTCCGGGAGGAAGAAAAAAATAAGACAGAAGACTATATGTGAAGCAAAGGGGAGAGGAAGCGAGGATTTGAGAATTATAGCTTCAATTTCCTGGGGCTGCGTGGGTGACGGTAACGGTGGGATCAGCCAGCGCTCTTCCCAAAGTAATGGGATTTATGTGCAGCACAGCGGTTTACAACCAGGTAACAAATGCCTCTCTCTTCCATGCTCACACTTTCTCACTCTTTCTCTCCCTTTTCTCTCTGTCAGTTTGTCACCTCTGTATCTTCAATATCTCTGTTTTTACCTTCCCCTGTACCTGTCTGTATACCTGGTTCTCATTCTTTCTGATTTTTTTTTTTTTTGTCCAATGCATTCTCTCCATCACTTGCTTTCCCTCTCACTACCATGCTGTATGACCTGTTTCAGATCTGCAGGATTTTATTCATCTATGAGGTAAAGGCACAGGGGTTATTGGGGAGAAATCAGCTGGAAATAAAAGCTTAAAGGTTTAGATAGAGGTGTATGCTGACAGGAACCCAGGAGCAGTGGCTGTCACCTTTACGTCAGTCAAAAATATGGTGAGGCCTAGGGGCCTAGGGATTTGCTAGCAGCCAAAAAGTTGCTGTTGATCCTTGGTGCCAACAGGAGGAAATGTTCCGGGTGTGATTTGGAAAATGGAGGATTGGTGGTTATTACCTCTATACACACACACACACACATAAATACCCTGAAGGAAGGTGAGGAGATGAACCCCAGAGTATTTTGAGTGCACTGTACTGTGGGCAATCCAATCCTCTGACCTTGAGGTATTCTAGTTATTTACGGATGATATGTAGTTATTATTCAATGGAAAATGAACAATTGAGCACAATGATCTACATTTTAAATTGCAGCATGAAATAAAACCAAGACTAATAAAAATAGTAACAGAGAGTCGGAAAAAGGACACAATAGGCCATTCTCACGTAAGTTATTTTGACATGTCAAAGTAAAAGCACAGGCGTAATTAATCATCATTAAAGTTATTAGCAACACCCGCAATTTTACTGCTATGACAGGTCAAAATGTCTTCTGTGAAAAAGGTCTAAGGAGGGAAGAAAATGTGTGTGCACGTGTATGTGTGGATTCTTTGCTTTTTGCACTCGTAAATACTGAGCCATCAGCATGAGTGTGTCTGTGTGTACATAGTGGCTGTGTGCCTTTCTGTGTATGCACTTATGTTTGTTTATCTGGATAAACATATGTGCATATCAGCTATCCTTAAATGACTTGCAAGCAATTACTGTAGCTGAAAATATACCCCACAGCAGGATGAAGGAAACTGCAAGCCTGCTTGATTATGCATTTTCCAGGTACACAAATACAATAGTTTGACTAGTACACTAAATGCAATGTAAACCTGTCAGTTTGAAGACAGTATTTTTAGGTCAGAACAAGTTGATATATTGTATCGAAAGCCAGGACTTGTACAGAATTAGGATATAGTTTAAAGATGCAGACTGTGACAAGATTGTTGCCAATTTAATTTAAATCCAAAAATGCAATTCTGACATTTGTACAGTGCAGCTCGTGGGTATAAATGTGTGTAATTCTGTAAGCACTGCTGAAAAGAGGCTGCATGTTCACTTGTTTAATCAAAGCAATATGTTTTAAAACTGGAAAGGTCAAATGCAGAGGGCATAGAACTGAAGCCCCTTCCAGTGACTTCACAAAAAATGATCAAAGCAGCCTTACAAGCAAATTGATTATTGCCAGTGGTGTGGCTGTGTATCCCCACCCTGATCCCCTGACTGGACTGGGTTTGAGACTGGTGGAGATATGTCATACCCTAGCCCCGGCACACACGATCTGTTGGTGAAATAACTGAACATATACATTTGCATGGAAATATACAAATAAAAAATATAAGCAAACAGTATGTATTGTAATGGATGAACAAACAACAGCATTAAATAAATTGAATAAAGCGTTTCTTTTCTACTCTCTCTCCTTTTTCTATTATTTTCTCTGATCCTCTCTCTCTTCTACATGACCACTCTCAGACATGGATTATAGCCTTCCATAAAACCGACTGCACAGATGCAGTACAATGTCCCACCAAAGAGGTTTTACAGTACTAACGGTTATTGCAGATTGCCCATTGATCCTCAACTTTTCAAGGGGGAATTCATATGCAATAGGCTTTGCCACCTATTGATCTCATCATATATATTACACACTTGTACGACTGTCATATTATTGTGAAGGTATATTGTAGTAAGAGTTACAGTAATCAATAAAAGACTGAATCAACTCTCCCAATGTTCAGATTTACTGGCTGACTCAGTTCCCTCAAAGGTTGTCAACAGCTTTAAATCACGGTGTGTGTTTGTTTCTTACGTCCATTATATCAGCCACCAACATTGTTCATGAATGGAAAACATTTTTTAAAGTGTTTAAATGTTTAATGTTTCTGTGATCCAGCATTTTGTTCCATTTATGTCAAGAGAACAGGAGACTAAAATCTTCAGCGTTCCCAAATTATCACTTATATTGACACATAGAGCTGCATAACGAAGAGTTTTACAAGTTCATCAAAGGCACAGCACTTAGGAAAGAAAGTCAGAAAGTCTCTGATGTATATTAACTCTAAATCGTTTTCTAAACCTGACAATTACTTACAACAAGATAGTAATAAAAAGCCAATTTTGCATTTCTCTTTCTTTCTTTTTTTAATGTGGAGCAGCTTTTTTCACTGCACTATTTCACTACAGTGATTATACAAACCCATTTATTGTCCAGACACCTTGCTGTTTTATGATCTCACTACAACACTTAGACCTCTGCAGGAGCCCACTACTAGAAAACATTTTGGGCCGGATTAATAATTTACCTTGTGGTGCAAGTTTTTAGCTTCAAATGAACTTAGTCAAATAAAATATTGCCCTGTCTTCTTTCTATCTGTTCTGCAGTAAAACTTGCAAGTGTCATATTAGCTACTTAGAAAAATAGCAGGCCATTATGTGCGGTGGTAGTGGTGGTATTCAGGCTTTTTGCTCAGGGTGAAAGGGGGAAAATGACTCATGTGTTGATGGCTGATGTGAAGATATGAAGAAAAAAAAAAAGCCTGACTTTCAGAACTTTGAGGTATACAGCAGTACTTTTGTGAGGCACGACATTTAATTGAATTTAATATTTATGTCCTCACGCACCTTTTCCTACTCATTTTAAACAAACAATATGTGACAAAATCCAAAGTCTACATTCAGTTATGGTGGAAGTCAATTTAATGCAATCTACTGTTTTGCTCCATCCCTCCACACGCCCAGGCCTTGTTCCATTACCCCCTCCAACCTTGTACTGCACCGCATTAAATAACATGACAAGCTCCGAAGCATTGCCCCCATGTTCTTTTTATAAGAGGCAGGGGAAGAGGATTAGGCCTCTGTCAGCAGTTACTGGAGGCCAGAAGCCCCGTACTCAAATCCCAGGTTGGGATTATGATATAAAAATCAATCAATCCCCTCGTCCCAGCACGGTGAATCAGCAGCGATGGCATGACCCAGTTGGATGAATCTAATCTAAGCAGTGACTGACGCCACAAGGACAAAAGTGAGCCGAGCTGGGAATAACAAAATACGCTCATTAGATAAATATTATAGAGGATAAAAAATAAAGTAGTAACTCACTGTTTGTTTTCCTCTTTTACAATCTCTCTATCTCTGCCTCTATGTCCATCTGTCTATTTCTCTCCACTCGCTCTGCCCTCTGTGTATTTATTTCATTTTCTCTGGTCTCTATCTCTTTTGTAATTTTCTTTCTTTTCGGTGTTTCTCCGTCTGTCACTCTTGTCTTGTTATTTTGGACATCTGAGTCTTTTTTTTCAGAGATAACATCATTATGTTTACACTGAGATATTTGTCTCCTGTAGCAGGATCTATTTACAGTAAAACTCTGTATTACTTTATTCCCACTCTGCCTCTTTATCTCTTTACATTACCTCTGAGTGTCGTGGCTAAAACGTGTTCAGGCACACCACTACCTACCTAACCAGCTAACTTTGAACATTTTTTTTAAATAAGCATTAATGAGCATTTACAGAGTGATGTTAGCATACAAAAAGTTTTCAGAGCTCATAATCGACTATTATAAATCTTTTGAATCAGATTACTGTAATCACAGTTCTCACCTGTATTAGACACAGTTACATGGCCTGCAGGTATAGGCCTGCAATAGCTGTGCAACTATGGATGCTGTGAAACCTACAACTAGGAGAGCAGGCAGAGCATTTTTTCCCCCTCAGTTGTATTTTTTGTTTTTCTACTTCCATTTGCATTTCAAAGTTTCAAAACACAAATTGTGCTGACTTTGAGTATTCACCAAAAACTTACCGCACACTTATTTCGACAGCTTCTTTTTGAATTTGTTCAATGTGGGACGGGAACCTAAGGTGTGTGCATGGTTTGATGGCATTATATCATTATGGCAACTGTGTGTTAGGTTGTGGTTGTGTGTGCGTGTGTATGAAAAGATAAGGTAGCTGTTATAGATTTGGTTAGGAGTATCTGTTTCTGTATAAGTTTCTGGAAGGTGCATTTACTGTTTTGATAACAGTTCTTCATTTTGGTGGGAAAATGTGAGGTTTAGGGCAATGGCTGCCTGGGGAAACATGCTAATGCAGTTGGTAACTCGTGGTTTATTTTAAGAAATGTGTGTAAGCAATGGAGCAATGCTGTAAAAAGCACACACTCACTAAGCAGTGTGTTTTCCATCACTCTGTGAGGCTGTGAGGTCCAGACAGATTGGCTGTTTTGGCAAGTCTCTGAGCCCGTATGCCAGCACCAGGCAGACACGTATTGTTATGGTGGCTGTGTTTCTCTCTGTGAGTGTGTGTGTGTGTGTGTGTGTGTGTTTGAGTGTGTGTTGACTGAGCATTGGGGATACAATTGATCTCAGCCACAGGAGTCCAAGAGGGGAGGACAGGAAGACAGAGGGAATGAGAGTGAAGAACACTCATCACATACAGCTGGAGCATTAAGACCTGTCTGTTTTCCTCTCCTACCTGTTGATTTTGAACAACACTTTTTATGACTGTTTTACGAAAGCGTTTGTAAAATTCAAGATAGGTTATAGCTAATGCATTGATCTGAGGGCCAATGAGCCAAACATGAGCTCACTTGCATGGGGGATATAACTGCTGAGTGCCCTAGTCTTACACCTTTTGAGTATTATTTAAAACATTCAAAAGCCATTCATGTGTTCACATAAATCAGAACCATGACACAGTTAGTCAGCCTTAATCTGCATTAGGACCACAGATGTTTTAGCCTCTTTTCTTGTTTTTGTTCCATTTTGATCACTCTCTATTAAAAGCATTTCTCTTTTATCATAATCCATCATTTATCATCGCCGGTCCAATGTGTTGTCTGCTCTAATTAATAGCATGTCTGTGAGCTACAGTACATTCACCTGGAGCTAATTCATTAGCGTCACTTTGTTTTCCGGAGCATTTCAGCAAGCCGTGTCCATCTCTCACTTTCTGTCTGATCCACTCTCAGTCTTTCATTTCCTCCTCTTTTTGTTTCCACTGCTCAGTCTTTCACAAAGATGCCAAACTCTGTTCCCTCTCCTCTTAACTTTATCACAGAGTTTGTTCTCTGAGGTTTTCTTTTTTTTTCTTTTTATCTTCCCTACCTTCAGCTCACTTTAGAAGACTCCTGGGAAGCTTTATCTCTTATCTGAAAGAGGCCTTATTGCTCAATTGATAACCTTTACTTCAGTTCAAAGTCTGTAAGTAAAAAGTAAAAGTAAAAAGCCATGGACAGTTGTGGCCATCATAAAAACGTAGCAAAAAAAAACCCAACCCTTTTCTCTCTTTACTCTTCATTGTGTGACTGAGATGTTATACAGAGGAAACATTAATGCAGTTAAAAAGTATTGTATTTTATTGTGTAATGTATTTTTCTTTTCTATTTTGTTTTCTTACAACTACATTTGCTAATGCATTTATATATGATTTTTTTGATACAGATAAGAGACCAAACTTTCAAATTACAGCTCTTTCTGCAGAACACTGTGATGTTACAGTAGCATGGACCAATGTCTTTGCCGGTTCAGATTTTGTTTTACCTTTGTATAGCCATGTAATTGTCTTTTTCTGCATTACATGAAGCTACCACCTGGGTTATGTGCGGGACTATTTCTTGGCCGGTAGCAGTGACTGTCACATTACTGAGGTTTAGAGATGCCAGTAGGTGAACTTTGATCAGAGCCAGGTTAGTTGTTTCCCCTTGTTTCCAGTCTTTGTGCTAAGCTAAGCTAACAGGCTGCTGACTGTAGCTTCATATTTAACCTAAAGATATGAGACTATCAATCTTCTCATCTAACTCTGGGCAAGACAGCAAATAAGTTTGCTTCCCAAAATGTCAAACTATTGCTTTAAGGGAGTATTACTCTTTCAATTTCACAACCAGTTTGGAGATTTAAAAGATACTATGTTTTGGCCAAAAGGCTGCTTTTCTAACCTAAACCCTCCTTTCAGTTCAGTTAAAGCAATCATTACAACTTTGCTGTCCAAAAAAATCCACATTTTCAAGACTTGATTAAGACCAGAAGTCCTGAACAGCCCTCTTATCTTCAAATGGCTCTTGAGCATGTAGAAAACAAGCATGTTTCATTAAATTTAACAAATTTAACAACAAGCACTTAATTGTCTAACTTAATTGTTTAGCAACATAAATTCGAGCTGGCTGGCATTTAGAAAATGAGGCAAGAAGAAATGGAGAGAAGGAGAGAAAATAAACACAATGGAAAAAGAATTTTAAAAATCCTCACGAGCATGGGGCTTTCCCTTGTGGTGTATCAGTCTGACCGTAACAAACCTGACAGGGTTGTCAACGGCAACAATGTTGTCGTAAGTAACTGAGTTGCTGGGCGATGGCGTGCAGATGGACAGAGGGGTGTAGAGTGAATTGGAGATAACAGGGAGTGTGACAACTGAATTACAGCTGACGGCCCTGACATGAGTTCTCAGCAACAGAAAAACAAGACAGATAGACAATATGGCATACTGGAAGGCAGGCGAGGAGATAAAGAGACTGAGAGCAAATTTGAGTGGAAAGTCAAAGGGCAGAGGAAAAACCCATGGAAAGAAAGGAAAGGAAGTCACAGGGAGACAGAGGGAGAGATTAAAGGAAGTGAGAAAATGTGAGGATGAAAGGAGAATGCTATTTCCTGCACAAGTAAAGAGGGGAGACATTTTAACAATGAGAGACAGGGACAGAGAGCGAGAGTTTCCTGAGCGAAGACACAACGAGCACGCAGAGAAAAGTCAGATGAGACGGGAGAATCAAAGAAAGAGAAAGAGAGTGCAAAAGTCAAAGCAAGAAATTGCTAGCGGAGGAAAATCTTTGGCTTTGTGAAGGCATGTACATGTCTGCGCACACACAAGCATTTCAAGCATTTGTTTGTCTTCAGTGTGTTTTCAAAAAGACAATCAAAAAACATACTTGTGGCATTTGTGAGCCTGAAGGTGACCGACTTATCCTCGATGCTACACACATTGCGGACGGACACCTGGCACGTGTAATCAGCAAAGTCCTTGGGTCTTAGGTTTTTCAGCTTCAGCACCTTGGTCTCACCCTACATGGGACAAACACACACACACACAGACACGCGACTTAAAAACAAAACAAAAAATGTTACCACATAATCTTTTATGTGGTTAATATAAAAGCCACGTGTAAACATACATCTATTATGACCACATTTCCATTGCATAACACGTAACATTACATCAATGAGAACGCTCAGAGCTTTTTATTCTAGCATTTTCTAAACTGGGTTGTAATCTTGTGTAAAAGTCACTTCAATTTTTGATGAGCCGCAGTGTGATAAACAGGGTCAAAGACACACTGAGACGAACACACACAGACACACGCGCGCGCGCGTACACACACACACACACACACACACACACACACTGTGTTTGCATGTCTGACATGCCCTGATTATCAACTAAAGCATCTCAGATCTACATATGGAGCAATATGAATGATGAATTTCAAATGGCTTTCACACGAGACCATTAAGAAAATGAAAGTGATCTGACTGTCAGCGCAAAAATAAAAAAGCTAAATCCCTCCATCCTCTCTTTGACTATTCATAAAACTATGTCACTTAGTACTCCGCTAGCTTTCTCTGGGCTTCTCATGTAGACATACACACTCTCTTGGACACACAGAAGCAGTCACACATCTCTTTCAACATCACTGGTGACTTTTCAGATCAAGACTTTGTGTCTGATACTGTATAACTGTCCGCCTGCTACAGTAGGTGATGAGCTAACAGTGTCTTAGGCAGTCCTGGGAAGAGCTCCGCTGGCTGGCTAATTGAACTCAAGGGGCTCTGTTTTGTGGCTGAGTGATGCTTTGATAAGTGGAGAAAAAGGGAGCAGTTGTGCTAACGCAACAATTGTGAGTTAGACTGGGAGAACAGGCTTGGGGACTGTTTATTTTTGTCGTTTGGTTAACTTACTGGCTTTTGCTGTCTTACTGAACGAGTAACTGACCGACTGACTGGATGGTCAGCTACTTTCTACCTGACTGAAAGCTTGTCTGATTGTGTCTCTGTTGACAGAGAGGACAGAAAAAGCATGTGAAGCTACAGTAAATAACCCTAGATATCAAACAAATGATTTGTGTGTCTGCATACTAGGGGTGTAAAGAAAAGCTACTCTCTGTATCTGTAAATACTTATGTCACAAAAAAAATCTGTATTCGTAACTGTATTTGGATTATACCGGAAGTGGCCATGATTTATACCAGACATTGTTCGAAATTGTCTAATCTGCTTCATTTTCCTCATTAAATTGTTTTCTAATGCCATTTATACTTTTCATTCATATATCTATATGTTTAGGTGCCAACAAAATAAAATAATATTTCAACCATGTCCCTGAATAATCCAGTAATAAAATTTGATTTGTATTTGAACCTCAATAAAAAAAAAAAAAGCCTAAACTGAGTCTAAACAGAAGCTGTGTAACTATTAATTGTCCCAGAGGAAATATAACGAGAAATTAGCGGAAAAATACAAGTCTGAATTGCATTGGGCCATATTGCATGATTTTCTCTCAAAACTGGAGGTTGTGTATATAACTGGAAGAGGCCCGGATGAATAGTTTGTCTGAAGTGTATGATAAAAAAAAATAAATAGAAAGCTTTTGACAAAAAAACAAGCCATAATGGGGCTGTATTGCACTCTTTTTGTAAACGAAGACGAGAAGAAAAATGAGACAGCTATTGACAAAAAATTTAAAAGCTCCCTTCGCCCATTAGCATGCACGTATGAGCCGGTCCTCCTTCAGCTCCTTAGTTTACCTCCTTCTTTTCTTCATATGTTGGCACGCATACTGTATATAATGAAAAGTCCTCTGCCCTGGCTACTCGCATTTCTGTTTGCGCTGCACAGACAACAATCACCTGGATTACTCTGACGCTGAAGAAAAAGTCTGAATCTGATGAAGTTTAAGGAGCGTGCAATTGACCCTTTTCTAAGTTTCACTGTTGCTACACCTGTCAAGCTTTCCATTCTCATATGGCACATTTGATTGAAAATAGGTGGGAGATTCACCACTTGAAATTCTGAGCAATTTAGTAACAATGGATCATTGATTTCAGAAAGGAGTAGATAAAAGCAGTCTTCAGATTACTACAGATTTTATCAGCTGCAGCTAGCTAGCTAATTAAGATAATGTTATCTCCATGAGTTGGCTGACTTTTATTTTCATTCTAACATAACAGTTTAGCTTACATACTTGGACAAACAAGACAGAGGTTACATTTATGCCTTTTGTTTGTATTTTCAAACAGTATGTTTCACTTTTAACGATACAAGAGAAAAAGTTTTTAGGATGAGGATGACTGTGTTTGGTGAACATGACATAATCTCAAATAACTAGTTTGGCTGGGGTTGATAAACTTCCCCGAATCACATACAGAGCAGGACAGAGCTGCTAATGTTACCCTCGCTCTGGTATAGCATCCAGGACCAGCTTCCAGTGGTGAAATACTACAGACAGCGGATACAGTTATCCTGAACGTAACCTGTGACCTCACAAAATACTGTAGTGTTAAATTCTCCTTGGCCTTGGATGTAATGCTAGATTACTTCTGTAGATTTAGCTGAACATGCTAAAGACTTCATTTTACGTTAGAGCAGAAAAACACACCGTTTAATCCATTCCTTACACTTTTGCTCTTGTGTTTTTGGTTTTTGAAAGGCTAACAAAAAATGACATGACCCTCCAAAGTCTTTAAATGTCGAGTATCACTCTTAGTAGGCATCAGGAGAAACTGACAGCTTGACAGACCTGCCGTGCTGAGTTAAGGTTAAAAGCGAGTTTAGTGAACAGTTAATTCAACTCCTATGACCCTGGAGTGCCAGGGTCACAACTATAGTGCTTTAACAGTGTTCATGTAAGCGCTGAATGTCAGACAGAAATAGTAGGAAAAAAAACTAAATACAGGCAAGAGAGAGATTTAGAGTGAAAGAAGACAGGGGTAAAACCTGAGTAGAGAAGGGTACAACTCAGTGGGGAGGATTTTATTTGGCACTTCTCTAAGAGAAGAGCTGAAAGCAGGGAGCAACTGCACAGCTGGCAGTGTGTCGGTGCTGCGTATGTGTTCATGTGTACCTGAGTGTAAAGCGGTTCATAGATGTCCACTCCGTTGTCCTTGCTCTGTTCGATGAGCATGTTCCCACGTTTCCAGATGAATCGTGCGGGAGGGTTGGAGTTGACGGTGCAGCGCAGGAACACTGTCTTCTCCTGGTAGTAACTGCCACGCACATCGCTGATGGTCTGGTGCACCGTCAGAACTGGTGTGTCAAGGTCTGCAAAACACAGCAAAGCAACAAAAAAAATGTAATAAAAACATGAAGACTCAGATACAGGGGGAGGATGTTGGTTATTACACCCCAGAAGCTTGTTCATTAAGGCCTTATTGTGCCACACACGAAAATGAACAGCAAGGAAACCACAAAGTACAGTTTCATAAAAGCACAAATTCTTCAGAGTATGTGTTAAAATAACGTTCAGATTGCATGATGTTGTCGCCTTTTCTGTGCAAAACATTGGCAATATTATGTGTGGCAGGGAGGGGATTTGGTAACTGGGACACAACTGTAAATAAGGGCAAACAAGTGCTGTTCGTTTGGCTGAATTGCTCACCCACACTGACCAAAACTGTCCAAACAGTTGCCTATTGATCACAGCTTCTAACGAGCACAAATGTCCAAGCAATCTGTGCGTTTCGCCATTTCCCCCTCTCTAGCTGTGACTCTCTCACACACACAAGATTTATATATTTTTTTCTGTCATTTTTATCTCTTTCCCCCCACTTGCCTCGTTTCCCTGCGCATTTCCTTCATGGGAGTGTCATCTCCCTTTTCCTCCAGTGGATAGGATTTCAGCTGCTGTCACGAGCATGGAGGCTGCTCTCCCCTGGTTTCTGCCATCTCTCCAAAACTCACTGCCACTTTCACTCCTCATCACCATCCCTCCCTCTCTATCCCCTCCTCCTTGCTCCTTGCCTCTATCTCTTACAGGGCAGAATTGTGTGTATGTGTGTGCGTGTGTAATCCCAATTCTTTGCAGCCTAATTGGACTGTTGCGGACTTCAAACATCATGGAAACAATTTCTGCCAACGCCAGGGTAGCCGTTTCCTCCCTTTTCCTGCCTTTCCATTTTACCTCTCTCCTTCCCCCTCACCTCCTCTTTTCTCTTCTCTGCCTCTGTCCCTCACTTCCCACAAGCTGTAGAAAAGAGGTGAGATGGGAGTGTAGCTACTATGTTCCTTGGCACCATCAGTTCTGAGCCCAGCAGGGCTAGGTATTTGCTAGGAGGGAGGTATTTGTTTTTAATGTATTTTTGGTTGAGACGTTTGAGAGTCGAAAAGGGCGCAGCTGTCACACGAGGGCTGTGTCACACACACAGGCACACACACATGCACGCACACACACTCACATCTGGACCTACATCTAAGTGTGTGCAGCCTCAGCATAGCATCAGGGCCCCTTTATTGTGGGTTGAAGGTTAGAGCTCCGGGAAAAGACTGGCACATAAACACACAGAGGCAACTACAGCTACAGCTTTCTTTTTCAAATAAAAGGTGAGTCACATGGTCATGGAAAGATGTGATATAACTATCTTGCATGCTTTGAAGCTAGGTACAGTGTGCAGAAGCCTTGCCTGAATGGGTACGACACTGAAACTATCATGTGAACACTGCAGATGTTCCATCAAATCATCTTCACAATAGACTAACAACAAAAAAATCAAAGCAGATTTTTAAACATTTGCTGAAGGGCTTTGACGTTACATTTTCTATGTATTTTATGCATTTGACTATTCTGACTGTGTTCGTTGTGATAGCTGTGCAAGAAAACTGAGCAATATGAATATGCAGTAGCAAAACAGATCAGACCTGGCAATGACCTGAATTATTGCTTTGAAATACATTCATTCATTTTTATTTTCTATGAATTTCATTCAAATGACATTAATTGTGGGGAAAGAAAAAAAAAACCTTCATCATTGTGCTTAACTGACCCTACTGTGAGTTAGTTTACACCTCCATCTTTAAAATGTTGTAAAATAGAACAAAATGGACACAACAGTCATTATTGTTGAGCTTCATACACTGTGTCTGACCTGGCTAAGCTGCTTACTCTGATGCAGTGAAGTATTTTTTGTGTCTCTGTTATTTTAGATTTTCTCAGTGATTCAGTTCTGTGCTCTGTGAAGTGCTCACCTGTTTCCATTCCTTTCATCTCCCCGTGGACACCATCATTTATAAAACGACAACCCACAGATTGGGACAAAAGGCCCAGCAGGAAACTAGACGGTGAGGTACCACCAGTCTCTCTAAAAGCCTCTGCCAGCAACAGGCCATCAAACCTGGGCAGCTATCAAAGATATCTGCCTCTTGGTGCTGCTACATGTGCATGTGTGTGTGAAAGAGATCTGGCAAAAGAGCAAGCACCATTGTATACTTCAGTTTGTGAATATGGGCATGCATGTGCACATATGCGAGTGTGTGTGTGTGTGTGTGTGTGTGTGAGAGTGTGTGTGTGTGTGTGTGTGTGTGTGTGTGTGTATTTGTCCAAGACTGGCACAAGATTTCTGTATGATTTTCACAGATCATTTGCAGCGCAGGGGGAATCCGAGCTGACTAATACCCCGGTTGTGTGTGTGTGTGTGCGGGCGTGCGTGTGTGTGTGTCAGAGAGTGAGTGAGTGTGACTATCTGCTGTCATTCTGTCTGTTTCGTGACACCGTGAATGTGGTGAATGTGGAGAAAGTGGAAAGTGACAGATTGACACAGACAGAAGCAGATACAGACAAGTAGATTCTCAAGAACATCACATAACTGTAAATGGACAAACACTGTAGCGTCACTCAGAGCTCCACATTGTATGTTCATATACAGCCAAGAGGATTCTGACAGCATTAATAGCATAGTGATAGCAAACATCGGACGTAATTCACTCATACTGCCACAGTATCAACACAATCTGCTATATTTGAGCAGTGCAAAAAAAACAAAAACAAAACAAAACTAATATTCTGCTGGAACACAGAAAACTGTCATATTTCAAAATTCCTTTACTGAGGTCATGGATAAAACCACGACAATACTTTTACAGCCTTTTTTCCCCACATGACAATTGTGTTGTTAAGGCTTTTATAACCCAAGCTCCCAGGGTGAGTCTAACTTTGCTCACTTTGGGCCCTTAAGTAAATAGAGACACAAGATGAAACTGCAACTGTACAGAAATACAATATGAAACTTTAATGAAGCTTCTGATTTCCCCAAAGCCCTGCCTTTGCACACTGCTTAGATCAATTGCACTGAGCTGCTTTTGTTAGCCACAGCTTTTAATGTGCGTCTACACTTCCAAATTTCAAGCTGCATAAGGGGGTCTGGCATTGTTTTCCACTTAGACACCACACAGTGGTGCTGACACAAAGACATTTTAGTTCTCCCTCAGAGTGTGGCCCTTAGCTTGGACAAATACATGTGGATAAAGCACAAGATCACATATTTATTACAAAGTTAATACTACGTGATAAAAAGTGACACCTGCCCTCTCCAGCCCAAAGACAGCTAAGAAGAAAATCTAATTATTTCTGATTCACATCTGTCCCCCAAGACAAGCCTTTACATGTTTGTTCTGGATCATATCCTGTTTTAAAAAACTGTTGATTTGGAGCACTGAGGGGGCAGATTTGTCTTTTAACTAAAAAAAACAAAAAAACAAATGCTACTTTTCTCATGAATAAAAATGTGGATTTAATGTTTTGTTTTTAACTCAAAGCGAGTCAAAGTCTTTAACATATATTTTGTTGAATCATTTTAGTAATGCAGTTGAATTACAGCCCTGTTACTGTGAAAATACAAAGACATTTACTAGCAGCAACTGGCCAGTAGTCTTTTCACTTGTTACTGACTTTGACACAAACGTCTGCAGTGTTTGTACATATTTATCTTTCATTTGTGTTTTATTGTATAGTTGTCTGCATTGAGAGACTGTAAAGACATGGGATAAAAATAATACTGTAACAATATTAAAGACAGAACACGCGGAATGAAAGTCCCACACTGGATTCAAATCTACGAGGTCACAGTTATGGAGTTCACCTTAGTTACCTAGGCTACCTGGATCCTTGGATATTATTTTTAACACAAACGCAGCTGGAAACTGGAAAACTGTAATGTCTATAAAGACTGCCACTTTATCTGCTGTCGTTTTAGCTCTAATGGCAAACACCTCCGTTAAAATCACACTTCATGAATACATTTGAGTTTGCTTCATTTAAATTTTTTTGATAAAGAAAATAAGAAAAAAAGGCACATCTCTAGCACACTGTCTTATCTGGTTGACACAAATTAATTAAAGAGGAGCAATTTAATGCTGTGTTTCATACAGTCTTGATCAGGCAACCAGATCCTGTTAGACCAGCTGCCAGTTAATGAAATTCCTTTATCATTAGAAAAAAACACTGTCAAGTATTTTACTTCTATTTGTTCCGACTATCCTCAGGTCCCAGTTCACCTCAATTATTCAAAACTGATGCAGGAAGCCTTCTTATGCACCAGCATGTGCTTCAAAATGGCCAACTTGTTTAGGTATTCCCTGAAGGTTTAGACAGAGTGCAATTTTGGTCAGGTATTCAAATTATGTTTGCTCTTGAAAATTATTTGTTTGTTGTTTTAATACAAATTTCAGGGCAAACTAACTAGCAGGAAGAAGCACTCCTGTACAGACTTTGTTTGCTTGTTATCTGAGGAATCAGATGACCAGAAGTGTGATCAGAATTACAAACTCCGGACATCTAGGTGACTACGCTGCTGCTAAAATGCATGGCAACGAAAAGAAAACAGTATTCTCTATTGACCACCATACCTTTTTAAGAGTGTATCTGCTGTATTTTAAAATGGGTTCATACCCTGTTCCAAACCTCTTAACCCTTAAATCTTGAGTGACAATGTGGGAGAAATAAAAAAGAACAATGATTTAATTTCACAGATAAGAGTTTTATGTACTGTATGTACAGTATCTTTTATAGACTCCCGGTAATATGTCTGCATGCCATCAGTTCTTCACAGTCGTACCTCAGAAACATATCAGAAATAACCAGAGTAGCCATGGCAATGATGGAAACAGAGATTTACTCAGAGGCAATCCATCTGAGCGGTCAGGGTTGACCGAGTGTGTTTTTGTAACAAGTTGACCTCTGCTGGGTGCTTTCCCCTGCAGGAGGACGCCCTGGACTCCAAATCCTCTTTGATTTCCAATAACATGTCCTGTACTCTAATAGCTCCCTAGGAGTAGACGGCCATTAGGGGACCAAAGAGAAGATGACAGGTTCAATTGAGTGTGAGCGTGCAATGGAGGAGAATAAGGTGTGGGGTGGGCCGGTGCGCGTGTGCGGTGTGCGTGGACGGTTGAGTGAGGGGGATGCGATTGTGTGAGTAAGGATCGCTATGTTTAGTATATATTGTACAAGACAGAACAGTGAGTGTATAATCCCCAATAAACAGAAACATAATCATCGTAATTCACTGAAGGTCACTGCAGAATCCATTATCAATTTTCTGAATAGTCAGTGGGAAAGAAACTGTGCATGGATGTAAAGTAATAAAGAGAAGAAGAGAGGGAGAGAGAGAGCATGATACACTAAACAGATGCGAAACATAGAGCATTTTCTATTCAACACAGAGCAAGCAGGTGAATAGATGCTGCTGCATTGCTCTAGTACTGACCCCGAGCACAGCGCTGACCAAGGTCATACATTTAGAATGTATGAATGGAGTTTATTTTGCAAAACGATAAAAGGTTTTGACACTAAATTGCTGCTCGCTCCATTTCTGTGGCTGACCCTGCAGTCCTCACTGTTGATGTTGGCTAGCAAATCAAGAAATTGGCCCACAAGAAATAATAAGACTAAGGGTACATGGCAATTGCTTTATCTGATCGTTCTGGTCTGTCATCATGAAGGCCTTTCCAATGCTCTTATTTCTGCTCTGAGGATCCAGGATCCAGGATCCAGAAGGGATCTCTGAGGAGACATAAGCGAGGATAGACCAGACCAGCCCTCACAGATGTCTTATCAGGCCAACACACCTGTTTGTTGGAAATCTGATTGGACGCTGCAGCTGATGGGACTGATCTGATACTACATCACAACACACTGCAGTTTTATACTGAAGTGGGCAGACAAATAACAGAACTAACTCAAGACTCAAAAGTTTTTGATTGTATTTGTTTTCCGATTCACCATCTAGTTAAAAATAGAGCATCTGTTAGTCTGATTGACAAATTAACCACAAACAATTTTCTTCATTCATTACAAAGATTTATCTCTTAATGATGTTATTTCCCCCCCCTTAATCTGTGCCATGGATAATATTATAATCAAGGCAAAGAGGAGAATCTGTTGTCTTTCAGCAATTAACACATTGTAATTGTCTATTGTCATTTCCATTCAGTTATGTCTGAAATATGCCACCACAGTATTCTTACTATCAGCATGTTTGATGGCAGTGATGGTCAAAAACAACAGCTTTCTAATGTTAAATAAATTCATAAAAATCAATGAAGATAAATCCAGCTTTTGTGACAAGGAAAACAAAGGCAGTGTTTTCTGATGGAGAATTATGTGATGGACATTTGGATGTAATCAGAATTGGTGCATATCAACTGAAAAGCCCCCAAAATATTCAGTTTATCTGGTAGAAAACAGCTAAAAATCTGTTTCTATAGATAACAAAGTCCAAACATGTTTCAGTCTGCAGTAATTAGTGATGATCATCACACCAACTACAGGAAAAAAAAAAAAAACAACTCCGTGTATCTGTGTCTTTTTTTCTCTTGCACACACACACATGCAACACATTGAAAACACATTATTATAGGCTATCGACCACACACACATGCGTGCACACAGCCACGCACACAGAGAGAAAATCCTGCGCATATAGAGAGGCACAAACAGAGGTAGACTTGCCGTTTGATCCAGCTTCACATCTCGTCAATTATTCAGCATTCTGCTCATAGACATCGCCTTAAAGAGGGCATTAAACATGCACAAGGCCCACATTTGGAAATAACAAGAACATTGCCTGTGTTTAAAATGCAATGTTGAGAAGTAAAGATTGATTTAGGCTGATTTTCTCTGCTCCATTTTTTTTAAGTATACCAACAAAAATTACCCGCCTTTTGCTTTTTTAACCCAGTAAATCATGGGTCTGTGTCTCTCTCTCTTCATTGATGCCTACGACATTTAGCCAAAAAACAAATGGCTTTGTATACAATCAGAGGAATGGAATCAACAATATATTCTCCATGCAATGAACAACAGCAGTGAGTATTAAAAAAATAAAAGTAAGTATTAAATAAAGGCAGAATGATGAGAGAAAGACAGAGAAAACATGAGACAGAGACAGAGCTAGTGACATGAAATAACAGAGACATAGAGAAGAATGAAAAAATGAAAAGGAGGAAACAGGAAGAAAGTGGCCAGAAAAATATAGTCATGAATGAAATATAATGAAATACAGTAGCTCAATAGCACCTCAAATAGCCCCCCATATCAACACAATATCACAGCACGCATAGACCAAATTAACCTGAAGGTAAAAATAAATAAATAATGATGATAATAATAATAGTTGCTTCATTGTAGAGCTACTGTAAAACTCTCCTGAGCACATGACTCTTTACTTTTGGCTACAGTTATCCTTTAACTTTCCTGATAATTACAAAGAATGTGAGGAACACTGCAGTCTACCTATAAATATACAGTAGCATGTTGTGTTACATCCTGTATTGTTAGGTTTAACAGCAAGACACAGGAGCCTGTGTTAAGAGGAATTACACAATGAGTCTTCTCCCAAACTAACACACGTGAATTTGCTGAAAATGGCGCATTTTCGTTGAGCCAGCGCGTTATGTACAAGCCTTAATTATGCTTTTGTCAGCAAAGAGCCTGGGAAATGGTATTAAACATTCATGATGGTGTGACTCTATTATTTTAGGCCATAAAAAGACTAATTTGGGCATGGTTATTTACCCTGAGTGTGACAGTGTAGCTACACAGCGGGGGTGACAGCAAAGAGGGTGTTAAGGAACAAAGAGGCATAGTTCAGTCACTTAGTCTCCGGGCTAAAATAACACACACACACACGAAAAGGCACACACTGTTATGCAATAATATGGGCACACACATCCAGACATGCATATGCCTACACACGATATGCGCACACCAACAAACGCACACACAAACTCCTTAAGGCCAAAATAACACAAGAATCTCTTCCCTCGCTGCAGCCCCCGAGGGCAAAAACAAGAAAGTCCTTCTGTGTCCTTGTAAGTGCCTTCTGAAGTTATCTATGGGGAGCAGAGTGGTTAAAGGATGCCCTTCTTACTCCTGCTGTGGTCATATGGACGCCTGGGTCATAGTGTAACAGCTGAGAGTCATACAGTACAGTGTGATCACTGTTTTGATGCCAGGTTTAAGAAAAAGAGCATGATGACATCAAGAGTCATGAGTAGCTGCTCCTTAAAAGTGCCAAAAGAAACATGCAGTTTCTTTTACACTTTCAGTGCACATTTATACACACTCAGACAATTCTCTCTCTCTCTCTCGCACACACACACACACACACACACACACACACACACCAATGTGGGCACAACCAGGCAACAGATGTGTAGTGCCCAACTCCGTGGCCTTGGCTTGCTGTATATTTAATTAGCTTTGTGGCATGGAGGGCACTGTGGACCACAGCAATAGAGCGTATGGAAGACACATATAGATACACACACAGTAATACAGGCTGCCGCTACTCTTTAAATTATCAAATTGCTTGTGTTTTATTGTGTTGTGTTGTGGGACCAACACTAGGCTCAGGGGCAATCTGCACAATGCCTTTATTAAAACAACTCGAGACCACTTCTGTGAACTCCTGCTCAGATACTAAAGTGGCGTTCTGGCACAACTTCGCTACACAGCGAACAAATAAATAAATAAGAGCTGGGAAACTCCCAAGATAACAACAACAACACAGAATGCACCAGTCTCATCACCACTCTCAGTGAGAAGGTGGGATAGTTTTTGTCTCTTTCAGTAGCTGGTTTTAAGCTTTAAGCTGGACTGATATAACAGGATAAGTGATGACCACCATCAAAAAGCATTTATTATCTCTACTCCTAGAGGGTCAATGTGGATTTTACAAGCAGACTTCCTGTGGTATTGTCTTGACTTGTATTGTGTTTTTGTTCCCGCTAGTTTCACCAGAGCCACAAGCCGACCTTACAAAGTTGTGGAGGTCACTATAAAGTAGAGGAAAAGGATACTTTGCTGCTGTTAACTTTCATAGCCAGTGGGTGTGGTTTGTCAAGTGACCACATCCTTTGCTTCTCTTTGGCTAAATGAAACCATTCATTTACAAATCCTCCATCTGTTGTATCCATTATGATATCCATGTTCCACTTACTGAGTTAGTGTCCCACAAGTATTTATAATGTATATGGTTTTAGATGCAGTGCATTGAGTGTATTTTGCAATTTCCCAGATCTCATGTCAAGTCTGTGTAGTTCTGTTTCTAGAAGGAATATTTAATATGTCAAAGCCAAAAAAAATCAGCTCAGGAAGCTCCACTCTGAGGAAGATTTTACCAAAATAATATAATTTGAGCTGTGTATCAGTCTTAAATTCCAGCCAATCCGGTTTTATGACACAAAGATTGGAAAATATAATGACAGGTCAGTGGATATCAACTATATAGCTTGTGGATACAAATATCATTGAAGTTGTGCTAATAAACAGAGATGTAACAGTTACACGTGTGATAATAACGGTCCACAAGCTTTGCTATAAATATGACTCAGTGTCCAATACTGTCATCCTTTAACAATTAGTTCTTCAAGACCTAGAGCATGGGAAGTACCCAATATCTATATCATCTCCTAACTGGCAGGTCAAAGGTTCAGCGGATCTCAGCGGCAGCTAATAACAAACCTTACCATAATGCCCTCGAGCAAGACACTTAAAACCTGCCTGCTTTCTTGATAAATATTTAACAGCACCAGCTGAACACTTGAAATGTACATTAGAATTTTGAAACAACAGGGATAAAGGCATTTATGTCTTTTTATAAATGATAAATCTGCCTTTCATGTTACTCCAAACAACAAAAACATACAGCAGGAGATGTTTCAGGAGGAATCTGAGGACACATGATACAATATTTGTAACCTGAGTAGTCCAGTTGTCCCCTCGTGGATCATTAGGGAGTGAGTCATTTGTACAGATGTCTTTTGCCTATACTGCAGCCACATTAACCATTTATTTACTCTGGACATAAGGGAATTTAACACATGGTCTTTTTGACCTTTGCAATGCTTTAGAGGGTCAAAGGTCACAGGGAAGTGTGAGTTTTTCCACAGTAATGCAATATTATGAGCTCAGCTGTGGATGCTTGTGTCAGAACACAATTCAATTTACTTGACAAATACCTGTGAAATAATATATATATGAAATTGGTGCAATATACAACAAGGGCACTCGTAGCTGGCAGAGTAAATAAATAAATGTGATTAAATTTAATGAAACGATGAAATGACAAAACTACTATAACTAGCAATAACAACTCCCATCACAACTCATCACACACACACACACACACACACACACACACACACACACACGTGAGCGTGATCTTTTGTATGACTAATTGTATTGCAAGTGTTACAGGTTTAGTTGTGTGCCTTTTGGGATAAAAACATCTACCGTTTGCCCATTTTTTGTTACATATTACATAATAACTTAGTTTGTGCAAGCAGGTAAGACCACAAGAACAAAAGAGAGAGTTTGGGAAGATTTAAGTGTGCGTGACCTGAGTCCCTCTCTTGCAAAAGTCAAACTCCGCCATGGAGGATCTACTCTAAACCAAAATATAGGTTTCCGGACCACCAACAGTCCTCTAAGTGTTATTTTAGCTTTTTTTATTTTCAGCTTCACTCTTCACAGAGCTTATTAGCCAACGCTTTGAGAGAGAATAAGCCCACCTGCCTGTGGCTGTGATGGTTATTGCCTACTTTCAAGACTGATTTGTGTGGCACTCACCACCACCAGCTCTGGCTGCACTCAGAAAGTGCTGAGCTAGCCCACTCTTAACAAAATTTAACACCTTGGGTTTGCGGCGGTGCACCCTCCGGATACCCGTTTCAGATTTTTGCTGGGTTTATTTTCTGGTTTAGTTCCTGCTTTCTTTACATTTATTTTATCTGTTTGTGTGTCTCTTCCAGTCTTTCTGTCCTTCCCTACTTTTTCTACAGAGACATAGATTATTTCCCCAGGCAGGAACACTTGCAAAAGTTTTAAGGACCTGTTTTGAACTGATTTTGGTTTAAGGGGGGGAAGTGTTGTATAATTCACATGCTATGATTAACTTTGACTGAGGTTAAAATCTTTATATTATTCTGTTTCTGTGTTCTCCAGTATACGGAAAAACACGTTTTCAATGCTTTTTTCAACTAAATGTGAAATTGTGTTTTCAGTGGTTTAAAGGAATGGATTCTCACATTCAGTACAATGAAATGACTCCATCAATAGATTCAGCTGCTGTCTATAATATTTAATAAATAGTATGTAATGTATGTATGTGTAGGCACAGTATATAATGTCACACAATACTGAAGTGCTTTACTCTGCAATAAAAAGTAGCCCTTTCACAGCCAACTCCCTCCCTTCCATCACTATACATTATTCTCTGTATCTCATTTCTCTTTATTTCTCAGTCTCTGCTAACTCTGAATCCCATCACTATTTCAAGTCATTTTCTTCCCAAGCTGGATCCTTCCTCAGACTGAAAGAGACCACTCCTGCTTGCAACTGATAAAAAAACTGATCTGAGCTAAATAATTGCCTCCTCAGGTGTCGTTGATATTGGTTTATTTGCTCCATTGATTAGGTATTAATCTGTTGACTTATCTGGCAGTTTTTATGCTCTTTTTCTCCTCTTCACTTAGGTCTGTAGTAGATTTTACACAAAGGTTGACAGAGTCACATAAGCAAACACATTCACATACCAGCTATGACATTCTTTGTTCTCGTAATATTTTTCTATATTTTTCTAATCTTGGATCTTTTCTATGTTTCATGGCCATCTAATCCTCTAGTCTCTGCCCCTCCGTCTCCATCCTCATCCTATTTCAATTTTTCTATCTGCCGATACACAGGCAGTCAGCCTGCCGGGAGGCACCTCTCATACTTTATAACACTGCCTTCATTACCCAGCCCGCTGCAGCTGGCCATAAATGAAAAACGGAAGATGCTGGAGGAGGGAAGGGAGGAGAAAAGTAAAGGAGGAAGTATAGGAAAGGAGAGGAAAGGGTCAAAAATCGTAGGAGTCAATTGCAAAAGAGATAGTAAGGTTAGAGATTGAGCAAGAGAGACTGAGAGTGAGTGAGCATGAGAGAGCAGGAGGTACAGTGTACAGAGACAGGCAGAAAAGGGAAAAAAGGAGGAAGAGCAAAGCCATAAAATTTAAGTTGGAAGTTATTGGAGACTGGCTGGATGAAAAATGCCATCGCCATAAAATAATATTAGAATTGGTCTGGCCTTATGGCGTTGATGAATACAGATGCCGCCCAGCGGGGTCTTTGGCTGTGGGGAACTGGTTAATTTGAACAGCCATCCTACCTGTGACGGCGGTAAAAAATATTAAAGGAAATGAAATGAAAGGTTCACTGTCAGTTGTTTAGTTTATAGCCCCAGATTTCCATCTCATAGGGTATCAGACGTTGGGTATCAGACAGTCCCTCTTGCTAAGAATAGCTGCCAGCGGGGAAGTTAACCATGTGTGCCGGATTTATCATTAATATCCCTAAAATGAACTACAAACCCGAGCAGAAATGGACCCGCTGCAGCTTTAAACAAATATAATGTATGAAAAGAATCAAACATTCTCTCATCCTTGCACACTGACGTTAGAGCCTTTTTTACCCCCCTCCCACTCCAACACATTGTCAATAATTGGCCCGGAGGGGCCATGAGCACTGGCAAATTGATGACGGCTGAGTGAAAAGGGACAAGCTGAAATCTGATCAGCTATATTGACTGGAGGATATTGAAAAGACACCTGGACGTCTTAATTACCGCAATGTCATGGTAATGCCATTTTATCACATTTGAATTGGGTTTAAAGAAGGCCATCAGCAATCTATAAGGTCATTTTGATCACAGGGGAAGTGAAGGAAGTGAAAAATATTCTCCTTAACGTCTCTCAGTAAAGATCAATGGTACAATTTCTGCCGAGACTGATATGACAGTACGTAATCTAATCTAGTAATTCTAATGAACTGGTGCTTTTGATGTTATACCAGGCCTATACTGGAAATCTATATGTGTAATGTTACCCTTTAAGTTGTCAAATTACAGTGTTTCTGCACCACTGCCACCAACATATTTTATACTTAAACTAAAATAATTCACTTCTGCATCAAAGTCTACACGTTGCAACTGGTGGCAGCACTTTACAGAAAAAAATGACATTACATATACTTAGTAAAATGTTTTTGCTGTTTTGTTTCTGCTCTAACACGTCTTTCTTTCAGTTCTTTTCATGTCTTTCTCTTACGTTGTCAGCACAACAGGAAACCCACCATGAACCACTTGATTTATGCTTCATTCCAGTGTAATGGTTATTTTCCCTGAGAAAAATATCAGTGTGCGCTTCAAGAGCCGGTGTTAAGGTCAAGATAATTTCAAGCCTACACTGCATTGGATAACCTTCATAGAGAAGAGAGAGTCAATAAATAAGGGATGGAAAAACAAAGGGGATGAAAAAAAACAACACATTTTAGATAAAGCTGGCCACACGATGGGGGACAAGTGGAGTGGTCTTATCTCCTCATGGTCTGCAGGACAGCTTATAACCAAACCATACTTCACCCTAGTGTATGTGTGTGTGTGTGTGTGTGTGTGTGTGTGTGTGCACTAACATGCCTTTATGGCGGTCTTACTACTAAATGCTTCAATCCTTTCCAGGTGACTCCAGTACAAATAACGTATGTGTCAAATAAAAGGAAACATGGGTGTTAAAAAATGAAAATATCAAGAAATGAAACAAAAATTGCAAGATTCTGATTATGCTCTTAGTCTAACCCAATGGATTTAAAACATTAACACATGGCTATTTCTGTCTGTCAGGATATCTTACCCTCTTTTATATCTCCCTGTCTCTCTATCAGTGTCTGACAGTCAGCCTTTTTGATCGGTAAAACAGTTTTCTTATCTTGTCTCCACCCAGCAAAATGATATAAAAGCCTTACCTTACTTGACTATGTATGAGACATTGGCAAACTGCCATAAAAATTCCACACTCCTCCTGGCTATTCTTAATGTCTAAATTATGATGTGTGTGTGATGGTTGCAAACTTCACAATGGCTCGCACAGTTTTTTCAGGCATTCTCTATTATAATTTTGCTGTTTTTCTTTTTTGTTGGTTTTACATACAGTGGCAGCAGCTGGGCTCTACGTTACACTGAGTTGCTGGGCTTCCTTCCTCTACTCCTACACCCTCTCTTCCTTCTCTTCTTCCCTCCATCCACACCTGCCTTCTTCTCTCCTCTTCCCACTCCCTCTTCCAACCTTCTCTCCTCGCTGTTTTACCTCCTTCCTTCGCCCTCCCTTCCACACTGCACCTTCGTCTTTTCCAAACATACTTTATGTTTAACAAAGCCTTCAAACCGCTCTGCTTTTAAAGGAGTTAACCGTGATGTAGTACCTCAGCGTGGAGGGGTGGGGACATAGGCGACCCCAAACTGTCATGGAAACCCATGTCACATGTTATCAGTGACTCACCACACTCAACCACCGGGAACCTGGGGTAAGGAAACTGTAGGGAGTGTGTTGCCTGTGCATGCATGCATGCATACAGTCACTTAAACTCATTCTATCAAATCCTCATAATTTTACACATTCAAGTAGGGATGCAAACACACACACACACACACACACACTAAGATACACTACTGTATGTCACCTATATACTGTACTCACAAATCAACCATCCTGCCTCTGTTCCAACTCCAAGGGTGCAGTCCCTTTGAGATATGGACAGGTACATTTTGACATGAATTTCCAAGATATTTTAGGAAATAAAATACTTGTGAGCATGCTCCACAAAGGAGGCTATAAGTCTGCACCAAGGTGATGGGGAAAATATAGCCATCACACAGCAGACAAAAGCTAAACCTCTACAGGAATGGCTTCTGTAGAGGTTCAATGTGAAACATAGCTTCATGTCTCATTGAGTTGATCACATATATTAACTGTCCTTTGTTTAAAAAGAAAGAACATAAAGCATTTCAAATACTGTCTCCAGTAAGATATGTGACTCTGGTTCACTGGAAACTGAGACTGAACTGCTTTTATGACCATGGATCATTTAAGCAGATATGTGTGGTGTTTGTTGAATCGTAAAGCAAGAAAATCCTTGAGAGATTTCACCGACTGTGATTACAGTTTCTTAAGTGCTATTAAGTGAGGCCGTTAGAGCAATCTAAACGCTATCTAAAATTTGGATCAGTTAGATTCTGCTGCGATGAAGCAATCTGACACAACTAGATGGCGCCTGAAATTTGGATAAATGAGGCTGCATTGTGACAGTGTAATTGTAACACGTCATATTAAGCATATGTCTGGGAAGTAATGACAGGCTGATTGTGGTTTGTGCTCATCACCTCCATCTGCTCATCCATCTGTCTTGACAAATACAGTTGATTTGCAAGCAAACTATGAAACTTCTCAAGTTGCACTAATTGGGGACCTTTGATAAGGCTGTGTTAAAATAACCTGATTAATGCTGTGATATAATGCTGATGGTATTCACAATATTGTCTAAATTCATATCTACATTAGCCATTGTAGCAGTCTCTCTTTATAAATGCATACATCATCAATACTGCATTGCTTATTTGGAAAATGCTACAGTAGTAACATCACATAGACTCAGAGTGATGGACCTCTAAAACAGCTTCTGGGCAAACTTAACGTTTCAAGATGACCAAAGATCATTAGGAGTATTTGTCTCCCTCATTGCTCTTTATTTTGTTTGAGGCCACAGCATTTTACCTGTTAGAATTACAACTTTGTTATTAATTAAAGATATTTTGCCTAATTTGAGTTATTTGCTTACATCTGCTTGCAGAACAAAGATGGGAAGGGATTTGAACCAGAGTGGCAAATCACTTGATTGATTTTGGAAAACACTCACTGCTGTAAAACTAAAATAACCATTTCAAACACAGAATAGCAAAGTGACTGTTTTTTCTATCTTGCATGACATTTTATCCCAGGAGCTGATACAAACTGCCCACCTTAACATCTTAATAGGGGCTAGGGTTACTGTTAACACTTTATGTCGCACAGTTTATTGAGGAAGTGGCACCAAGATAATTACAACAGTGTCTGCATGACCGTCACAGGCTGTGTTTTAAGCCGCTCACACCCAGCCTGTCAGAGGTGAATCAATACAGTTCAATACACACAAGAGTGATACAACCTCAGCTGTAGTTACAATAAAAGGTATCTTAGAGCAGTGCCTGTCAATATTTAAATCTCTGAAACTATGAAACATAGTATTTTGTTATTTGACATCTTAGGATACCACCGTATGGCCACCTACTGCTTTCAAAAAGGTGTTTACCATTCAAGCTGGAAGTGTCCTTTCAGATTAATTGACCCATTAATTGTTCCCCAACAACAATACAACCAACACAGTCATTAACATTCCAGCGTGCAACCATCCACAGCTCTCTAAAAGTCAGAAAATGCATGCCACGTGGCCACACCCATGGTACTTCCCATCCTGCCTATCCCTCTCTGAAGCCCTGCGTGACTTACTGCTATATAATTGTCCCAGCTGAACAGTCCTCCAGGGAAACCAAATGACCTCTCACAATAGAGAAGCTGGGGCTAGAGCAGGATAGAGGACATAATTCTTGCATAATGAACTAAGTAATGGATCCAAAGCAACAGCACTGTGACAGCATGATGTTTAAGGAACAGAGCCACTGATACAGTAAGATGTTAGAGACATTCTGGGTCAACACAAGGACATTTTTCTGGAGGCTTTTCGATGTGAAGCACTTCACCTGGAAGACCAGTTCTTCTAGGTAACTCAATTATTTTAGCCTGTTGATGAAATGATTCAGGAAAATTATACGTATGAAGCCAAAAGCACTTTAGTTTATGTTACTAACTGTACCTTGGACACTTTATGTCCAAACAGTGGTACTGATTCCTAGTATTTACAGTTCAGTTCAGTCCAATACAGAAAGTGAGATACAAATCCACAGTTTAGCCAGTTAAGTGCTTAATGGATTGAATTAAAAATGTGCAGTGGTATTAAGGAATGGCGACAAAAAAATTAACAAACAAGAGAGTTTGTTGCAGTTGTAGTGAATTGAGCCCATTTTGAGAGATTAGCATAGCCTCCATGGAAATAAGGTTTAAAATCGACAGCGTACCTTTAAAGGTTTGACCTATAGCAGCCCCATTATGCAAAGCAGTGTCATTTGTAAGCATAGCTTTATGTGAGTACCAGGTTTTATGTTAACCACATTTACGCTGTAAGAGTTAGTGCCTTTAAAATATTAAAATTCTGACCTGTAATTATATCACACCTATCAGACAAACGAGTGTAGTTTTTAATACCAGAACATTAAATAAAAATGCATCATTTCATAAGAAAAGAAAAGCGAAGTCTGGGGTGTCATCTGAGCTATCCCATTTGACACATAGTAAAACCTGCTACCCCTTATGTGGGAATAATTATTGATGAATAAAAAAAATGTAAAAGCATGTAAATGCATTGCTAATAGAAGGTATGATGGCTGACAAATTCTCACATTGTCTACCTCTGTATAAATGTCTCTAATGGCTGAGGGTGGCATTATCTGATTCAAAGCTTCCTCTTTCACAGACATCTTCACTATTGAATATTTTACATCGCAACCGTTTAGCTAAACGTTATTTTCATGAGGAACTTACATATAATAACTTCACCCTTTTATGTGTATATTGCTACTTGCAACATGACAAAAATCCCAGCACTAATGTGATACAAGTAGCAAGAAAATATCTCTCATTCAAGATCCAACCTTTTGAGGTTTTAAAAGCAGAGAGGACTTTTTTATTCTGTTCTCTTTGCTGATCAAAAGACTTGTGGGATACATTTAAGTGCTTTTCCCTGTTTGGTTTGATCCATATTCGCTTGGACACAGAGAAGCCATTATCTGCAGTTGTGGCCTCCTTGATGTCTCAGTATGTTCCTCCGTCAAGGTGACACCAACCGACTTGTCAGGGAATGCACGTGTCAGATAGTAAAATATGCTTTTTGCTTGAAGGCAAAGGTTCTGCTAAAGACTCAATCAAACCCTCTAACTCACTCTCTCTCTCTCCAGCGTATGCTCGCTCACAGTATCTGGCAGCTAGATAAAATAATTAGGCCAGGGTGGCTGTCTGAAGCATAAAGATCCATTAGTAACAGATCTTACACATTACCGGCCATCTTTACAAAGGTAACTGGGGACTGATGAGAAGGGCAAAGAGAAACCACAGATCTCAGAAGGAACACACTCCTCTTTCACCTACACTGTATTTACAGTACTGTTAGCTGACATATTCGACCGCTAGCAGTGTCCATACATGTTAGCATGCATCTAATAGTTTCTCTTTTGTGTGACAAACACCTGAAATGCACATTTGGCCAAATGTATCTTTAACTGCCTGTATTCAACAAATGGACGTATTCAGGTAATTTATTTTTTTTAAGAAAAGGATGGCTTCCCTTTTCAGGAATCATCAGTTTCTACTTTTGGATCCTCCACACCTGCTAACAATTACCAAGAAGGACTGAATCAGGGTGCATTTGTGAGGGTGCTGTACTGAAATTATGTTCACTAGCAAATTATTAACTACATATTTACACTGGCGTTTTCAACATAGTACACTGAAACTAAAACACAAAAAACTGCAAACTGCAAAATGACAGTGAACATGATGTTTACTGTGATTGGTTAATTTCACCATCTTATAATGTTACACAGCACTGTGGAATTTGCACTAATGTGTATGTTGCAGGTGTTAACTGAAGAAAGTCTGGAAAACAGAATAACATCCTGGCATATGATAGCTGATAAAAATGGTGAAACAACAGTCTGATCAACAGATAACACATGTAGTAATAACAGAGCAAATTAAGTGTGAGGACAGATGGGCACCAATTAAAACAAACACGTATTCACAGTATTGTCATGTGAATTGTAACACTATGACAAAGCCAATGATTTTATATTTAGTGACACATTACACACGACACACTCTTGTTGTGAAATGTGAGCTGTAAACATTGTAATTACTGTTAGACTGTTTAAAACGACTTAAAGAAAAGCCCATGCCACATTATTCACAATGTTTAAATTCACAATTTGTAATTTGAATATAATGCCAGTAGTGTGATTACATATAGTAAGCGTAATCAGTCTTTTCTGTTAGCCTCCACTCATCATTTAACACCTTGCAAAATCAATCTACCCACACAGTGCTAATGCGTGGCTGCATGCACACAGAAACACACACACACAGACAGAACAGTATAAAACAAAATGAAAAAGATATTTTTATTATAAATACACCCAGAGTGGGCTGCCTTTGCCTCCTGAGCACTGAAAATAACTCCAAGGTCAGTGAGCTTCCATTAGGGATTTATACCATAGCAAAGTGCTAATTAATTAGACCTAATGTGAGACAATAGTCGGATTGTCGGCTCGTTCCCTTGTAGGAGATACAATGCAATGCACTGCTGGACTTTTGGAGGCTATTTCAGGTCAAATTAAAGCCTGTTTTTTTGCCTTAATTTAGCAAGCAAGCTCTACTGACTATGCATGCTTTTTCAGCAATGCCCTAATACACATGGCCAGCAAAGCCACATTACCACTGAGCAGCTTCTCTGGAGCATTTGAGGGTCAAGCGCCTTACATAGATGTTTGATAAGAAAGGTGATGTAGTAATAATGTACAATGGTGTTAATATTTGCTTTAGTCCTGTATATATTCTCAGGTGAAAAACGGAATATCTCTGTCTGTTTTGTGAAATTATAGAATTCTCCTTATTAACAAGTCATCAGCAGACACACAAAATAAAATGTCTTGCAAACAGAACAAGGATCGGAATCTGGTTCAGCTGGTGAAGAGAAGCATGTGTGATTATTACACCATTTGACAGCTGCTCCGTTAAAGGACCACAGCAATGCTTTAAGTGTCATAAGTGCTTTATATAACTGCCAACCATTTTCAAATCATGTTACAGTGTTTAAGATTGAATGTGTTTTATCCTTACCTTCCATTTGTTTCCATACACAATCTAATTGCGCAGACATCTTATTGAACATCATCTCTGCTTTTATATTACATTACTGCTGTATGCATTGCCAAACAACAATAACATACTTTGACTAAAATATAAGCAGAAATTATGTTCACTGTGATGGATTACCGAACTTAAGTTCCAAGTCCCTGCAGGTTGATCTTCACACTGAAGTGAAAGAAATGAAACTTAGAGAAAGTTCAATCTATTTATTCACATTCTCTCTCTCTCTCTTCCTTTTCCAGTTTCCAACTCAATCAGCCGACTGAGGGCGTTCACTCTTTTAGTTAAACCAATCAGATTTCACCATGACCTCTTGTGAGCCAATCATCTCGTTGCTGTCAAACTCTAAAACTGTTCCTTTCTCCGCTGCTGTCAGCTGTCATTTCATGCTACCCTCCTCCAGCCCATTCACCTCCAGTTTTCATCACAAACAGCACCCATGGGTCCTTCCAATGAGCTCATCAGAAGTCCTGCTCCACCACCACCACCACCAGCCACCAATGGGGTCTAATCGCCACAGACTCATGTATTTCTTATCTTTTCCTATCGTGCACTCTATGTCAAATACATTTATTTAATTACCGTTTAAGCCTCTTTCTCAATTACAGTAAGTGTCTCCTGGTTGAAATGGAAATAAATAGAAAACAGGCTAAAGTTCTAAACCACTTTGGCGTGATTTGGAAAATGGACAGTTGTATGAGAGGACAAGTAAAGCAAAGTCAATCAGTGTTTTATTTTAGGATACTGAAATAAAATTAATATCACTCGGGTTTGGGATTACAGGGGAAGCTGCTGTATTAAAACTGTCTGTATGTTCCAGAGCAATGATACAGATAGACAGGACTTGAGCACAATAATGCGCTACAGTCATAAATATAATAAACAAACAGAGACAGCCATGCATGTGTACACAGAGACACACACAAATGTGTAAATGTGAACAAATGGACCTGCTCATGGATACTCATCTGCACATACATACTTCCAACCCTGTCCCCTAGAAACTATGTTTATAACTATATCTAATTTGCAACAGGTTTACATTTTCTATAACATAATGAGGAAATGTTATTATGCAATTAACGTGTCTGGCAAGACACAAAATGTTGCTACTGAACGTGTCAGTAAAATGTTCAGTGAGAACTTATTTCATTTGTTTTTCGCCAAAATATCAGATCTTGCAATACAATATCCGCTCAAAGCATGTACAGTGTTGTTCATCTTTTTTATGGTTATGTTTAGGCACTGGCAGCACTTTGTTAACAGTTAGCAAATGACAAGGGTCTTGGTTTAAAATAGAAAAGGTCTGCAGTGACTTGGAGCAAGAGACACAAAATGTTTACTGTATTAACATTTATATGAATCTAACCTTAACCAAAGTGCTTCTGTTGCCTAAACCTAATCACAGACGGGACTCCTGTGCTTTGTACACCCATCACCAACCCGGACCAGCTCAAAAAAACACAACATAACTGGGAAAACAATTTCGTAGTACATAAACAGAATTCCTAGGAGACAGGCTAATACAAGTGTATTTTTTTCCCCTTTTATGAAAGTCAATTTCAGCTTTCAAAAAGTGAAGTAAACAAACCAAACCAGCGTTAATATAGACTTCTTTTATCCAATGTAGTGTTTTTCATATGATTTGTTCACTGGACCATGCTGACATGAAAAATCTTCAAATAAAAAGTGAGCTAAATAATTAGCTTTCTCATAAAGCAGATATGAGAGAGACCATGAAGCTGAATGTTGAGGAGGACCAAAATCTCTCTCCTTCACTTTTATCCAAAGGACTTTAAATATCAGAAAGATGAACTTAATCAAAAATATGTATTCATGAGGAACAGGACAATGGCTCCCTCACCTTTTCATACCTCCCTACCTTCCCATATCTATGGAACATCTTCTGCCTGTTCAGTCATAAAAATAGGATGCACTGTGGGACAAAATTAATTTTAAAGAGAGAGAGATGTATTATTTTCCTGTGACAATAGTCCTCCTGTTGCTGCTTAGCATACACACTGTCAAGCACATACACTTAGACACACTCACTTACTGGTACACACATACTGTACAAATTCATTTTCCCCTGAAATGCAGATGGACACACTCTCTCTTTTGCTGCTCACAAACACAAACCTACGAACACACACACACAAACATACACACATTCAGTATCTTCTTATTAAGTCAAGGCCATTCATCTGAAAGAGACTGTGTGAATATATGTGATTGGTAATGAAATCCACCTTAGTATTCCATCACATTAGTTCTGAAGTGGATCTGACAACGGAATGATGATAATCTGGTAGCAGTGGAGGTGATAACAATCATATTCTTCTCCTTACCAAGATCAAATGAGAACTCAGAGTGACTAGGCTGGCTCCTTATGGCAAAGGTGTATTTTTACTTCATATTGTGAGTCAAATTATTTCATTTACATATTTGACTGGAGGTGAGATAGTGGTAATAAGAATCTTTTTGATGCACAGAGAGAGCAAATCACATGACCGATAGGCCTGTCTATTACTGTGCATATTCCACCTGTTAATATTGAATATAAGCTGCACAGCTCTCCCTTACATCAACTTTTTTATCAATTGCTATCTGGGGTCATGTTAAGTTCATGTACGACTATAACATGAGTTTCTTTTTAGATGACATTACTATGGAAACATGAGCAAACTGGATTTAGACCTTAAGTCCAGTGACATTCAGTATTCCATTTATTGAGCTGCTGCAGGAGTACATACAGTAAAACAAAGGCTTACATGCACACAAACACACACCACTTGTTTGCCTTGGTTATGCTTGCTACTGTATGGTAAACTTAGATGTAACCAACAAAACCATAGAAACGGCGGATTTCAATATCTCCAGATATTACATGAAACATAAAAAAATGGGACATCATTTGACCCGGACGATGTATTTGTGGTGTTGTATATTCACAACGTGTGACCCTGCGCCTCCTGGCCAAAACACAACAGTGTCCTGTTGAGAGAAGCCTGAGACTGTTTGCACATTATCAAAACCACAACACTCAATGTAGCATCAAGACAATCTTTTTCTGATGGAGAGTGCAATGCTAGTGTAACATGCTGCTTCAAATCTTTGCTGAGCCATGAACCTCAAAGTTCAAGTGCAACAGTTTGACACTTCAGTTTCCAATAAATCACAGTGATATTGCAAGCAATTGATGTGCAGGGGAAGCTAATTATTGTGTGCTTGTGTTTCATTGCTCTGAGCTTATACCTTGACTTCAATAACTTAGCTTTTTGCCGTAAACACTGAGCGACACCGTCAATGCTTCTTTTACTTTTAGGTTCAAGAACATCGCTGCAGCAGGGCACAATTGCTATAGAGGCAGTTTGTTAGGCATTTACAATGGATGTATTAAAAAGGATCAGCTAATATTTTCAAAGACACACAAAAATATTTTATTCTTGTCATGTGAAGTCCCTTTAAATGGTTTTAACTCTTGTCAAACTGTCAGTGCATCCTAGTGAGGGGTTTGTACTTTTACAGTGAAAAAGAGGACAATGAATTTATTAGACATAATTGACACAAATCTTGCAACTGTTCTGCAGGTGCACCCCTGCTGTGCTGGTCATGTCCTAGTGTGTTATGTTATGCCATACTTTTCTTCTCCTATAACTCAACTTGAATTCAACATCCTAATTATAATCATAGATTATGCACCTTCTACACATGGGATGAGGAAGTATGTGATATCTACATGCTGTATGTTCTCCATTAAATTAAAGCAGTATTATTATGAGCTTCAACAACATACTCAACATACCATCACTGCACTATATGCAATTTGGTAGATAGTTTAATCCAAAGTCCCTTGCTGCTATGTGAGTGCTTACATTTTTGGCAGATGGGCCCAGTGGGACCTAGACCCCTAACCCTGACAGTGTTAGCACCATATTAAACTCACTGAGCTACTGTTCAGCAGCGCCATATATCACTTAAGTGGAACATTTTTACTTTTAAGCATGTAGCCTTTGGTACTGACTGCCCCAGATAGCTACTGACAGCTCACAATGTGCAAATCACAATGTGGATGTTCAGTCTAGGTATTCAAGTGAACATTCTGTAGTGCTTCAACCTGGAGATAGATTTTATAAATAAACCAGTAATGTAAGGTCTAAGGTCAGGGTTTGTGTATTTCAGAATGTGCAGAATTCAGTCCACTGTATTTTTTCATCTTGTTTTTCATTTTTCATACAATAGCGCACTTCATTTAAGGCCCAATCTGCGGTCATACAGTGTGTTCAGCGTTTAAGGCTCAAATGCTTCTCGACTTTAATAGCCAAGTAAAAGGAAAACAAAACAACAAATCCCAGCAAATCCACCTCATGCTACTTCCACCAAATGTCTTGACCTTCGCTGTATTCATTGGGAAAGCCAACAGATGTCTTAAGTCCTGCCTGTTGCACTGTAAGCCTCCTTAAGGGCTTGGAGCGTATTCTCCTTCTTCTGACAACTTTCTTGTGTTTAAGCTTTTTAGAAGTGAAGCTGATCCTTGGCTGACTTGAACAGACCAGTTGGTCCATTAGAAATGATAAAACAGCAATACAAGCTTAAAAGGAAATCTAGACAGACCTCAACAAATAATAAAGGAACATTAAAAGTACCAAACAAAGCTCAGACAGACATATAGAATACAATTATTGTGAAAAACCCAAGCTACTCTTTTACCTCTGCACAAGACAAGACAGACAACAAGTCAAACCTCTAGAAATTGTTTTAAATATAAATTTAGGGAAAAACTAAACAAACTTGTGAAGAATGAAGACCACGTACAAACAGGTAAATGAAAGGTTTTTAATCTCCATGGACCTCGAACTGATCTTTTTAAATTAAAAAGAAAGCACTTGGCAAGAAAAAAAAAACAACTGAGAGCAAGGTACTATTTTAAAATCTTTTGATACCGAGACAGTGGAAGGACTATCTGAATGGAATTCTCTGAAAAATCTTTTGAAAGAAGGACTTGATGCGTGTAGGACATCACATATTCAGGATCTATTTATCGTCTTTTATGCCCTTTTGTTGTAAGTAAGTAAGTAAGTAAAGTTTATTTAGTATAGCACCTTTCACAGAGCAAGATCACAAAGTGCTTCACAAAAGTACAAAAGTAAAAAATAAGACATAGCAACAGAGACAGACCTTTTTTGTTAAAGAGTAAGAACCTTTTTGATTAACCAGAAACACCGTTGTCTTCCTCCAACAATTCAACTCTCGTGAGATTTCAGAGCGATACTTCTCCTTGAGCGAGACTTATGTTTCTGGTTAGGTGAGACGATCTACTGGACCAATTCCAAAACTTGTTGTACTTATTTGTCATTTAGACCCCAAAATATGTAAAAAAATAGGGCCCAGGTTTAAAAATACCAGGATTACCCTTTATGGTAATTTTTTCAAACTCTATCTCTGTCCCTCCACTCTCTTTCATGTCTGTTTCATCTGTGTAAACTGCTATATTGCTTACATTTTATTTATTACAGAAGAAACTCATACAAAATGTAGACACATCCTGCTAAACTAACACATAGAGTGTCCAGTTCACCTGACCTGCCTGTATGTGGACTGCCAGTGGGAGGAAATCCACGTGACCATGGGAAGAACATGAGGACTCCAGCAGGGTTCAAATCTAGCCTTCTTCCTGTGAGATGACCACCAGTGCTAACCACTGTGCCAATTTGCCATCTTTATTTATCATACAATGTTGTGAAATTATTATGGCTGACAAAAGTATTTCCTTCTGTCACAGCCAACACGAATATCAGACTGCAAGGACAGATGAATGCTCCGCATGCAAGCTGAAGCACTGTACTGTATGGGTTTTTGTGTGCAAGTCTGCTAATGTTCTTGTACATGAGTGTGACTGCCTGCTCTGCACATGCAACACAAATGTATGTCAACCCATGCTGGGAGGAACAGTATGAGTTCCCATGTTCTCAGTCTAACACCTATGCATGCATCTGTGCCTTAATGAAAGGTGAAACATAAGCGGCAGTGACACTTTGACTTGATCATCAGCCTCCCAAATTCACTGTTAAATGAAAACGTTACGTTGCCGTTTATGTGTCTATTTATGTGTCTATGTGGCATTTGTGAGCGCTAATTCACTAACTATTGTATCTGTATGGTGCAATCTATTGACTGGCAAACCGATGTACATGTCAAAAGACAGTAAGCATAGGAACCTGTTGTGAAGTTCACGGAGTAGACTGACCAACTGGCTGTTGGTGCAGAAATCGTTAACAATTATTTTCCAGCAATGTTTCCAGAGCTCAAGGATTCTGTTTGTGGCACAGCGCTGTCAATCTGCCACAACATGACTGCTCCTTTTCCATAAAAGAGAAAACATAAAACATAATTCATATATATATATATATATATATATATATATATATATATATATATATATATATATATATATATATATAATATAATCATTGAATCATTCCTTCATGATAAGCAAGATCTTTCAGTACTTTATTGTATTTTTAACAGTAGTGTATTTTTTGTTTTACTTGACTGACTGATCAGAATAGTTCTTAGTAACTTTTAAGGGAAATAAATGTTTGCAAATTTGATTAGAAAACAGCAGCTCTTTCTGACTCATTGTGTGCAGCAGCATGTGTGTCCACACTGGATTTCCAGGTTACGGAGGCTTGAGGGTGATGGGATGTTGAACGAAAAATGCAAAAGTGATCTCTCACTCTCTGTCCCAAGACCACTTGTCAAATACAATTAATAAAGCAAGGCAAGGATGTTTCTTTTTGTTTACTTTCACTTATTGGTAGTATGACGTCAAACGCCATGCTGTAGGATGCTGATGTTCAGTAGCTCAATACATCAGATCACTCAAGCAGCAATTTCAAAATTGCTGTCACCAAAGACATCTGAAAGCTAAGATTAATGAGGTTGCTCTGGGCTGGTTTTCTTTTGTTTGCTATATGATCTAAAATAAGAGGAACTCATATGTCCATTACCGTAGTAGACTACAGACTGCAGCAATGTTATTAATAATCATTTTTTTAAAAGCAAAATGTATCCCTGTGACCATCAATTGTATTTACTGAGGACTGTACACACACACACACACACACACACACACACACACACACACACACACTAGATACAAGAGTTAGTCTGGGAGTGGCATAAAAGAACATGGTGTCATGGCAGAGCAGCCACATAATAATACTAATACTTTATCTTACATATAAAAGTGAAGAAATGTTGTGTCCTCCCCTTAATGATGGGAATTGTTTGCCTTCATAGCATGTCAAGTCAGATTTGGTCTAATTCAAACCATCAAAGACCACATCGAATACAGAACTAAAAATGTACAATACTTTTTTTTAGATAAATCTGTTTTGCTCTACTCTATCAACTAACATCATATATCAGTGGTTCACTTAATGGCTAGTTCATAAAAAGTTCACCACTGATGGGAACAACATTCTCTGAAAAATACAGCATCCTGCGGCACTGACTGTAGTTTGATTCTTTTCCTCCAGCAAATGTAATATAAAGTATAATAGTGGGTAGTAAGTATCAAAGATGGCCACCACAGCTGAACAGACAAAACAAAGGTTGGTTCTTACAGAACCACAGACCAGAAAATCCTCACAAAACCAAAGATCTTAATGCTTTGAGGCAAGCAAGCAACTATATACAAATGTAGACGTATAAGGAGAGATGCAGATACTGTATGGTTATCTCTTTTGAACGGCTCTGTATTTTACTGTAGTCTACACAGTGTCTGTACTGTACACCGTATTATATAACACCAATATTGAGAATCTCACACATCAACCCTCCAGTTTTGTTAAATGCCTTGCAGTTTCATTGTGCATTATAATAGACCTTTCTCACAGCAGACATGTTTATATGTCAGACTAATAATGGCTGCATTCAGTTGTTGCTGTTCTGGTCACAGCACCCTGGCATTGCACATACCGGCTAATTCACACACCTAAATGGACCAGAGCTTTCATTAATGTTATTAGTTACACCTGTGTTTTTGGTGCCATGCAAGGTCACAATGTCGACCGTGAGCAAGATAGGCCTTTTACCCCTGCTTTCCTGATTGCTTTCAAGCAAGGAATTCATGGTAATTACCAAAGAATGCTGTCTAAAAATGACTCTGGCTATTCAAAAGTGTTAGGTAAAAGAGACTATTTGATCTGTTGAGAAAGAAGGAAGTAGAAAGTACAATACAAACTGCATTGACGCACACAATGCCCACAGTCACATTCAAATTCCTTTTGACTGTGTGGGAAAATCAACAGAACATATTGCATTTCTCCAGGCCAAGGAGAGTTTCCAGATTACCAGGAATTTGACTTGATCCAGTACATTTCCAGTGTACTTGTTCTAACAATGTGCTGCAGACCAAATCAAATCATGAAACTGTGATGCGAGAATAAAAAATGAACAACCATATGAACTATATATCAAAATACACCTCTTATATAACAGCCCAGCATGGGAGCAATGACCATTCCTTCGTAGACAGAGCCAGAATAAGAAAATTGGACAGGGGATGAAACTAACAAAAGAAAATGGATGAGACAAATCCTATGGAGACGAGGCAATGAAGAAAACACAACCAGAACAAGGAAACCACAAAGAAGCATGCACAAACAGAAATATATATTGAAAAAGCAACAAAGAGTAATAACAAGTAACACTCAGAGGGAGGGGCATTGAGTGCCACAGAGAGGAAGATAAACAGAGAAAGTTAGGAAGGAAGAAGCACGTGGAATGAGATGTGAAAGAGATGATGAGCACAGGGAGGAAAGTTTGTGTGACTCAGACAGTAGTGTGGTGGCCCAATGATTCACCCTGTTGTTTCAGCCTCGATCCCACTGAAAGGTCAGAGCTTCTTTCAAACTACCTGTTACCGCTTCCCCTCCTCTCTGCCTGCCTATACCACAGTTTATTTGCTTTCTGTGTCACAGTGTGTGTATGTGCAGCTTGTACCGGATGTGTGTTTATGTGTGTGAGCGTGCATACTGCGTTTCCACTCAGTGCCAGTGCCCATTCCTCCTGCTCCAGCCAGGACTGGTGTCACACTGAAGCACAGAGCCCGCGTTGTGACATAAGACTTTGGCCAACACGGACAGACTAAATGCCACCTAGCCTGCTGTTTATGGGTGTGAAAGTGTGTGTGTGTGTGTGTGTGTGTGTGTGTGTGTGTGTGTGCCACTGTCAAAAACACCAATTCTAGAGCACTTGTATTACTGCACAGGGACTATTTCTAAAGCCACAGTGCTGGAATAATAGATTACACATTCTTCTACTGACTCCCATAGCCAGTGACAGTTAGGGTGATAACTGCCAAAGTGGTAAAAGGGCTTGTGTACATTTGGAGATTCATGGTCTTATACTTCATTGACTTGTACTGTCGTTACTGACAATGCCACAAGAGGTTAGTGCCGGTTTCTTTGAAGAAGTCAGTCTGTCTGAAAAATCAGCTGAACAGGAGGTTAATTTATGATCAACTGGGTTTGCTTTTAAAACACCTTAACCTTCTTGTTATATAAAAAATGTACACTATGTATTTTTATGTACATGTGCATGTATTTGTATATGTAAGTGCTTAGTATAGTGTTATACACAGTCATCATAGAAATCCTACGTCATTACCTACATACTGCGGTTAGCAATTGCTTCACCACATGGATGGCAAGCCAATGTTCTAAAAACAATGTGAAGCAAGACAAACAACAACTAAAACCAGAAAAGATATCATCACCTTCATCCCCACAGTCACAACATTGCCATCAACATTAACATAATCAGCATCACTATCATCATCATCATCATCATCATTACCCCCAACACTTTGCCACTTACCTGGTTGTGTCCTGAAGGGAGTAATGAATCCACAGAGAGAACTTGATCTGAACTAAAGCTGAGCTAACCATTTTTTTCATTAATACAGTTTTGTTTTAATCTGAACTACGCTTAAATATCATTGGTTGGGTTTCTGAACCAAGTCCATCCCATCAGTAGAGGCTACTCAAAGTTAAACCCCGCCTGCTCACTGTCCCACTGCCTCAGCGGTTAGAGTGCCAGGTCATTGGTCAGCTGGTTGATACAGGTGACCCCCGTGTGATGGAGGTCTAACAGGGAAAGGAGGTTGTTTGCAGAAACAGGTGATGGGTGGATGTGGTGTTGCCGAGTGGAAAGCATCAGTGAAGCTGGTCTAAGTGGCTGTAGATTAATGGAAAGGTCGCTGTATGTGCTTTCTGTGGAATTGGAAATGGGAAGATTGACAGCGGGAAGGAGTAGCTTCACCTGTATTTGCTCATTAAGTACATAGACTTTAGAATATGTTGACTGAAGGCCCTGCAAGTAGATTAATATGGAAAACAAGCTGGGTGGCATCAACTATTCTGTACAAATTGATTTATTCAAATAGCCCTATGGTTAATAAGTAAATACATGCTAAATTAATAACGGATCCACAGGCTTGATTCAGGGTATAGAAAATAAAATGTGTGTAAAGAATGAGAAAAGGAGGGAGAAAAGGTCTCTGTTTGCGAGTTGTGGAACAAAAACAAAACAAAAAACAAGAAAGGACAAAATGATAAAAAACGAAGGGAAGGAATGACAGGGTGACGGCTATAGAAATATACAAGTGACTTTTGCTGTATGTACTGTCTATTGGAAGCAGAATATTGAATATGCACCTTTGCTCTTATCCTGAAACTCTCCACTCATTTTCTCTGCTGTCTATCCAGTTTCAATCTGTCATTCACTCTCTCCCCTCTTCATTCGCCTCTACTGTTCCTCTTGCTCTCACACACTGCACTTTGAAGTGTGACATATTTGAGTATATGTGCATACTTGAAAGTGTGTCTGTATTACTGTATGCATCAGTGTGCATGCGCCCACATGTAAATGCAAAATGTGTGTGCGTGCTACATATAAATGAGTGAAGAGCAGGCACTTGTGTTTGTATGTGCGTGTGCATGCTTTCTTGCATGTCTGCTTACATCCATGCGACTGTATGAAAGCAAAGTCAAAGACGCATGCAGGGCAGATGACCTAAAGCCAGACACTGCTTGGTTGAGCCTCACAGCTGAGAGGGGAGAGACCCCAGCTGACTCACTTCATATGCACACAAAAAACGCACTGCTTCATCACGCACTGGTGTGTGTGGTTCAGACAGGAAGGCAGGGAGCAAGAAAAACATGGAGGATGAGAGGACAACATGAAAGAAGGAGGAACAAGGGTAGAAAAAGGGAAAAATAAAGAGTATAGAGTGAATAGAAAGTGCAGTGCTTGGTCATTTCATATAAAAAAAAGCTGATGCATGGAAAAAAACAGAAATTGTGTGATTAAAAGAAACGGACAGAGAGAGCTAACTTGTTTGTACCTTGTGCAGGTAACAACATGTTCTGCCCTCTAGTCCAATAACTGGTCTGCTGGATGCATCCAAATTGAAAAGCATATGAGTGCATCTACCTTATTATGTTAATCTCTCTCTCTTTTCCCTCCCTAAATTCCATTTCTCCTTCTCCCCCTCTTCATTTTTCTTTCCGCCTTCCCCTCCATCTGTCTTATTCTACTTTTTTCTCTTCTTCTCTCCTTTCTTCCCCCCCTTGTTTTGAGTGGAAATTACGACTACCTCAATTCTACAATCTATTCAGCCGCAATCAATCACCATTCTTTTCTATTTCAGCTTTTTTCTTGTACTCGCTGTTCAGTTTTCCCTGGAAAGGTCGAGTTCTCTTTAGGTAACTACAGTCTGACCTGCACATCCAACAGACAGCACCGGGGTCAGCATTCACTTACTGTACATGCTATCTTCACATTTCCCCCTACACATTCCTGCTTGAACTACACATATTCTTCTGTTTCTCTTGCACTATCTCTGTAGAAAAACATGGACATATTATTTGTGACGTCTCACATTGGTTTTTGACAGGGCTTTTTGGAGCCTGGAGTTTGTGTTTACCACTAGCTGCCATCTTGTCAGTTGATTTTGGCAACATGGTGGAGCCTGGATGGAGCAGATTAGATCAGGCCTGAAAGACACCTGTCAATCAAGCAAACCAAGTCCAAATCATTCAAGTCACTAACGGATCAGTGTCTTTTTTAGAATTGCCACCAAGATACATATTAAATGTAAAATTAGGTATTATGAGCCCTTGAAAAAAGGGATCAGCTTTATTAAACTGTATATACAGACAAGTGACAAATAAAATGAAAACCTGAAAAAAAGTGGAGAAACATAACAAACGCAGACTTCTCCATCATAGCCTGATTTCCATATGTATATTTTAAAAATAGTTTAATCCGATAACAACATATTGGCCAATATTTATTTATCACATAACATAAAACAAAAAAAATGTGGTAAGAATCCCTTTTTTTTCCTTTTTTTAAATATTATAACCAAGATATGTACTAAGCAGTACATTTTACAGTTGAAAAGTAAACTTGTCTACCCGATATAGCTGCCCGGGTGATTTCAGCTGGTTTCAGAGACTTGTAGAATTTATGCCAGGAGCATAGAAGCTGTTGCGCATGGCTCAACACTTTACTAAGAAACCATGTTGTTTTTTTCTTTTAATTTGTCACCCATCTGTACGTTAATATACATAAAGAACATTGATTCTTTTTTCTGTACTTCTAGAGAGAATTTGGTGGTCTTTCCAGTTGTCCTACAGTTGCATCTTCAGGGACACTCACAGCCATGGTGGTTGCTGTCTTTTCCTTCCCTGTATTTCCCTCTTCCTCCTCCCTGCTTACGACCCCTCTTTCCTCCCTCTCCCATCCATCTTTCCCTCCACTTTCATCTATCTCTCTCTCTCCCTCCTTTTCCCCGGTAGCCTGGGCTAATTGTTACATCATTTGAGTACTAAAATCGCCCTGTGTAGGAAGCGTGGCTGATCGCCGCTGGGTCTAATGCGGCATGGGGGATGGGGAATTGAACAAGCATTGGCCGTCAAAGCTGGTTAGCTTCACAGAGCTCCTGTCACAACTACACACACAATACAACCTGTTTACTACCCAGGCCCCCTGCAATTACCAGCTCCCCAGCAGGGGCCAAGCTAGCGCCTGGGGAGAACTAACACTAACAGCAGAAAGGGAGGAGGAAGAAGGAGGGAGGGAGGGAGAGCCCCATTAAGAGGCTGAGGCAGGGTGGTGTGTAAGTGACAAATCCTAGACGGACAAGCATGGGGCGAGCGTGTGTGTGTGTGTGTGTGTGTGTGTGTGTGTGTAGATTTGATGCTAAAGGAGGGGTGGCAGACCATGGTGCTGTACTGCACACAAAGCATAGCAGAAGAAGAGATGAATTTAGCAAATGAAGGCAGGTAATGGATGTTTAGTGTTATGGGGCCCTTGGAAAATCAGCCTTTTTCTATTAGTCTATAAACTCACCATTAAAATGATTGAATCAATGAAGGAAGGAACTATCTATGCAATAAACAGGGGTAACTGATGGACAGGGATTTTAGGGTGCTGGGAATTAAAACAAACTGTATAAAAGTATTGACGTGTTGGGTATATAGCTGCATGTGCATCAACCTGTCGCCATGACCTGGCCCCTGACACACAGGGACAGTGGGGCAGTGAAACAAGCAGCAGCACGGGGCCCCTACAACCCAACACTGCTTCTCAACTGTCTGTCTGTATTACAAACAAGAACAAAGGGCCTTTTTATAGAGCCCCAGAATACAGGGACAGTTCGAAAGATCTGTAACAAGGTCTGAAAAGGAGAGGTGATCTCATAATTATCAGCCGATACATAATTGACATACTAATTGTGGCAGGCACTGTCAAATCAAAGGATGTGACAGAGCTAAACAGCAAACAATCACTGAGGATGTCTCAATCTGAGCAGCTAATAACCTGATTTTGTGGTTGTGATTTTTCCCCTTTTTTTTAGAGCAGTGGGGACATGGGTTATTTGAGAAACAGTGGGTTAGGGAGCCCGTGCCACCTGGACTAACTGTTATAAAACTCTTGATATGTCCCACAGACTTCACTTTTTCCCCAGGAGTATCTGACAAAACAGTTTTTTTTTTCTCTAATGACTCTCATTGGTGGGGTACACACCCCTGCATTATCCATACAGTAAACCAATGGTACGCTATAGGCAAAAGAGGATTGAAATTGCGATGTTACTTTTTTATGTGCTGCACTCTCTTATTTATACCCTTTCCAAATACTGCACTTCTATTTGATCTATCCTCTTCCCCCCTAATCCTCCTACCATGCTTTTCATCCTTTCCACCATAAGTCATCAGATACTCCTGGAAGCCATTCCCACCTGAAATCTCATCATCCATCCTATCTGTCTTTCATCTTTCCTCCTCCAATCTTTCCATCTCTCCCCATCTCGGTCTTCTCTAACAGTGGGAATAGCTGTAGTGATAGTCAGCTGTGGTCTAGAAGTGGAAGGGGTTGTTTTTTTTTCCTCTTTCTCCCTGCCCACTTACACTGCACATCTACGCGGATGGACTTGATGGCAGCCACCCCCACCCCGTTGTCGGCCTTGCAGTAGTAGCGACCCCCCTGCACCCTCTGGATGCCCTCGATACGCAGCGTCTCGTTGTAGATGGATGTTTCCTGGAACTTGTCTGATGCACTGCCTGCCGTCTTCGTCCACCGTACCTGCAGAAAGCAGGGGAGGGGAGAAAATGTTGAATTGACAAAGATGCTGTCGGTGAAAGAGAGGTGTACTGAAGGACAGAATCAGTCAAAGTGTAATGGAAGAAAGTTAAGGCAGCAACAGAGAGAAAGACTATGAAAGACAAGCTTTGACATTTGATTTCCAAAAAACTAACATCTCTCTACCTGCACAAATCTTCATGTTTATTGAAACTACTCAGAGTTACACCAGTAAAAGTAACATTCTGATCTCATATCCTAAAAATTAGTGATTCATAGTTCTTCAATAGCCAATTTATAAACCTGATTGAAGATGAAAAGCAGTGTGTCGCTGCCCTCTCTGATTGAAAGTTTTGAGTCTGTTCCTCGTTTGCACCTGTAACCAGTGATGTCACAGTGTACCGACACATCTCGGAGTACACTTGTACATCGCTGCAGCAAGGTGAGAAGTTAAACCCGACCTTTCCAAGCAAAACGACAACATCAGTCATTTTAGCAATGTTTACGTTCAAGTAACACAGCCTTCTAGTAACTCTTGTCCAATGGGAGCAAATGAGAAAGTTTTGTGTGACGGTGTTATAGAGCTACAAAGTCCGCATAGGGAGGAGGTTGGTGTGGTTGGACAGGCCGACTTCGACATGGGAGTCGACCTCTCGTTTCCTGTTTCCTACCAACAGTCAATGTTGGTTTCTTTTAACCATGACCGTGATTGTTCCCTAACCTAAACCACATGTCTATTATTGTAACCATGAAAACAAAGGTCTCCTAATCTTAATAAAGTTGTAATTTTAACCCAAACCTTGATGTTTCCCTAACATTAACCAAGTTAAGAACCTAATCTACAGACAAATTACATTGTCCTGATGATAGGGGCGTTAGATCAGAAAACACTTCTTTGTGTCGTTCGAAGGGCAGTTACAAACAACGCAGTTTGACACTTAATTTAGAGGACTTGTTGGTTAAACCACTTCTCTAACCTTGATCGCCTAAAAACCTAAAGCTCAGTGTTGGTGTTTGTGCCTCCAGATAGCCTTTCATGTCAGTTTGTTAGTGTTCTAGTGAAAATGTAGGTTTCCTGACAAAACTGTCAATTAGTAGCATATGATGGACAGCTCAAATACAATTTTATCAACTCAAAAACAGAAGTCAATGCTCAACAAAGACAGCCACACACCAAATCTCAGAATACACTTTTATTTCCACATACATCATGTATGAAAACACTGTCCAAGATATAAGGTTTCTCAGAGTGGCTGTGAGCTGTTGAAATGTATGTCTACGTAAACCAACTGAAGAAATAAAAAATATAAAGAGAGTGCATGAGTGAGTCAGACAGGGAGAGTCTTAATTTCACTGAGCAGGTCGTTAAATTGTCTGATTAACTGATCAAAATTACAAATGCAGTTATGTCTTTTCTCTCTGCGATAAAATCTCTGTCTGCTCCATAGAGTGGAAGTTAATGACACTAAGCGCTGTGCTCATGGTGTCCATGATGCTAAACTCAGACCATTAAGAGTTTTGACAAACTCTATATGGCTTTTTCATGCTTCAATTATCCCATCAAGCAAAGGGAATGCTGCACGGCCGACAGCTACATGATACTTTCACTCGACTAATCAAATGCACAAACACACACACACACACACACACACACACACTTCAGAGATACATGAAAGCCTGTAAACTCATCAGCACTGGAATGTTTTTCTCGCTCTCTCTGTGTGTGTACAGTCCATTAATCTCTATTAACCCTTCCGTCTGTTATCAACATCGACAAGACTATCAACCATGTCCTGTTGAGGAGGTCAGAAAGGATAATGGGCAAAAGTCACTGATATGGTGTGTGTGTTTGTGTGTGTGTGTGTGCGTGCATGCATGCACGCATGCAAATGTTTGTGTGTAGAAGTGTGTGTTTCCTGCTTTCATGCACAGTTGTCTGCTTGTGTTCCTGAATATGTGCACAGTATCGGCATACATATTCACTCTGCATGCACGTGAGTGTGTGTGATTGTGTGTGTGTGTTGGTTAGAAAGCAGGTTATATGGATTAGCAGATTATCAGGGCCTGTGTAAACGCTCCCTGCCTGTTTATTCAGCTCTGTTTGTGGGAGAGATTTGGAGGAGGCACACTGCCATTGATCAAACCAGCCAAGGTGAGCAATGAACCGAACCCTGTCTCTCCATGCTTTAGTGACTCCAGTTTGCGTGTGTGTGTGTGTGTGTGTGTGTGTGTGTGTGTGTGTGTGTGTGTGTGTGTTTGTGCATGTGGGTGTGTGGACCTTTGTGAGAGACAGAAAAGGAGAGAGAGTGAAAGTGAGCATGAAGTGTGCATCTGTGTTCTGCTTTTATCCTTTCTATTCAAGGATTAAAAGATGAGTGAAAATCTTACAAATTAAGGACACTTTGTTTGCTTTAGCTTTGGAGAGGGAGTTATTCATAGGATTAGAGTTCAGGAACATTAAGATTAGGTTCAAATTTGGAAGGATTATAATGGTAAGATTATGTGATGGGGCTTTGGAACAGGGAAAGTAAAATAATAATATATTTCAGTTAAAATCAGTTATATGCTTACTGACGTGACAATTTTTTCTGTGTATATGATGAAATTTTGTGTGCGTGCAAAAAATCAGGATGATGTATTGCAATCAGAAAGTCAATGGGGATGGAAGAAGCATATGAGCTTACAATAATACTGCTGAGATTGTTGTTATATAAGGAGATCATTGGGTAAAAGGCACGAGGAAAGTATGCAAGGAAACGGAGAGACAAAGTGTGTGAAGAAGAAAAGATGTGCGAGTTGGTGAGGAATACAGTAGGTAAGGAGAGGGTATGTGTGTGTGTGAGAAAAAAAAGACTGCATGTGTAAGTGAGATATAGTTTTTTTCAGCGAGTGAGAGCGAGAATGAGAGGGAATGATATATACAGTATCGCTGGCAGCTGTGTGATGGGGAGAGAAAAAGTGCATCACACTGGGAGTCGCTACACCAGGGAGGCAGATGAAGCGAAATACAGAGAGGTGATATTGCGAATAAAGGGGATATTGTGTGAGATGCAGATGACAGCCAGACGGCAGAGGAGCCTATATCTGCCTGTGACACCAGCAGCTTAGAACCATCACCTGCGCTCTCTTTCTCTGACCTCTTTCGCTCTCCCTCCACACCTCTTTCTTCTCCCTTCCTTCAATAGATGCGTGACGCTGCTCTATTTTTTCCACTCAGGTCCCGACGGATTGGTCTGGATATCTCTCTCAGTCCTTTTTCCTCTCCCTCATCTTATCCCCTGTCTGGCCGGCTTTTCTCTCCCCTTCCTTTATTTCTTTACAGAGTACAGGAAAGCCAAACACACACTTGCCATCAGATCTTGTGTCTAAATGCACATCCATTTACACAGACACACACATTCCACCCAGACTTTCTCCCCACACACATGCTGGGAGATGAAGATGCATTTGTTGAGTCAGAGTCTTTTGTAATAATAGCTCTTACATTTTGTTAGAAGTGTAATGTGAAGGGAAGGTTTGGGATCCCCTGGGATCCAGCTCGACATGAAATGCAGCAGGTTTTGTTCGCTGTTTCTGTATTCAGCTGGGGAGCTGTATGCTGTCTAGGACACAGATGTTTCAACAGGAGAACAGAAACAGTGCAGAGAAAAGAAGAACAGCCTTGTCAGAGCGTTGCGGGAGGAAGTTAGGGACCACTTTGTGTTTGTGTTTTTATGGGTGGTTGGCGGATGGCACCATTAGGCCCTATTCAAACTGTGGCTTTCGAAGTATGCACTAAAATACTGACCAGAGCCAAGTGGGCTTGCAAATTCGCAGCAATTCCCTTTTCCAACCAATGCATCGCAATTTCCGCACTGATAGAACCATAAACAATAACTTGAATCGAATCACACTGCCTTGTTTACACTGATACAGAGTGAGCCAAGTAAAGATGTTTGAGTCTTTGTGCTGTTTGATACGAATAGAGTCTAAAGTTTAGTAGCCCCTATCATCTGCTATTGCATTCATTTTGAAATACAGATTTCACCAGGTGTTATTCATGTGCCGTGTCTTTGAAGTTTCAATGTTCAAACCCAGAAAGTGAAGTCAATATTGTTCTGTGAAACACAGCTCTTTCCATTTAAGGGTTGAAGCTAAAATCAGTTACTTTTGGCACATTCAGCAGCAGTCCTCTCCAGCAGCGTTCACACTGCGGCGGAGATGTTTTTGATGATTTGTTGTGGAATGTATTGTGGACTCCTGCTGTTTATGTGAATCAGATAAACAGACTTTATTGGCATTGTCAACCATGTTGCAACCTGACGAGCAAGTCAACATTTTCTCAGCAGTAGCTCACAGCATCTCCAGCCACAGCAAATGTGCTGTGCTCCATAATACAGATGGATATTTTAACAATACACCCAGGTGCCAGTTTATTTGGTACATACACCTTGCTAAATCCACTAGAATCCAATACAACAGCCCTGCAATAAAACACAACTTTATGAAGCTTATAATGTTCAGTGGACAAAATATTAGATACACCTTTCAGTGCTCAGCCTCCAAAATGATAGAGTTGAATCAACACCTCTCTGACACACTGTCAACAAAAAATGAACATTATGAGCTTCATAAAAAGTGGGATTTATTGCAGAGCTCTCGGACTGCATTGGATTTAGCTGTGTGTGCCTAACAAACTGGCAACAGATTCCAGCTTCAAATCAGTAAATCTGTGTTGACTTGTAGGTGAAAGAGAGGAGGACAGCTAACTATGCATGATGAATACGGATCACAAACAGTGAAGGAATGCTTGGGAAGAAATGAGGTACATCTACAGCAGAAGAGAAGAGAAGAGAAGAGAAGACAGAGTGAAAGGTGTGCGCTTCTTTAGGTGGTGAGGGAGAAGAAAGCTAATGTGTGTCAACCATACTGACAGGTCAGTGGCCTGCAGCTGTCTCTCTAAAAGTCTCTCTCCCTCCCATCGCTCTCTTTTCTATGTATGTGTGGTCTCTGTCTCTTACTTTTCTTCTCATCTCTCTCTGTTTGTCCCTTCCTCTTCCCTCCCTCTCCTGATCTGTCTCTGAGCCTCTCACGTCTCTCGTCAGAGTGACACATCACAACAGGATCCAGCAGATACGGTCCAATGGCCGTCGGACCCTTCTGCCCTGCTGTCTAAACTGGAAGCTGTCAACACTACACAACAATACATGAGAGACCTTAATACTGAATGAGCATTTAGCCTAGAAAGATGAGGTTGAGATGGTTGTTTACATCTTGCTCTTTATGTTAATGTGTTATCAATATTCAGCACAGCTGTCTCAAATAATAAAAATAATGCAGACAAACTGCCCTAATCCGACCCAGAATTATTATGATGCAGCTAACAAACTGTCTCCTGTCAATCGCTTCACTCTCTCACATTTACATTTCTGCCTGAGCAATAAAGAGATCAGTGGTGGAATGTAACTAAGTACATTTAGTACTGTACTTAAGTACAAATTTGAGGTACTTGTACTTTTGAGTATTTTCTTTTCATGCCACTTTCCTCTTCTACTGCACAAAATTTCAGAGGAAAATATTGTACTTTTGATTTCACTACAATTATCTGACAGCTTTACTAGTTACTTTACTAATTAAGAGAATTTGTGAAATATGATGTTTTGTTATAAATTACCCAACAGTATATACAAGTACAGTTGAAACAATTAGTCGATTAACCAATTAGTCGATTGACAGAAAATGAATTGGCAACTATTTTGTTAATCATGGATCAGGATTTACTGCTTTTCCTTTTAATTATTTTATTGATTTCTGTACTTTGTGCAACTGATAGCCTTCTTTGGAGCTGCTGTGATTATTTGATCAGTGTTATGCAATAGAATAAGTGTGAGTGGCACACTAGGCATAAGTGCCTCTTTATTGGCAGAGGGGTGGTGATACAGAAAAAACCTGTTTAAGGCTCTCAAGCAAAACAACTCATAATTTATATATTTTTTAAAAACACTCTCACTTGGTATTTTAGGATTGGGTTTTGGTTAGGATGAAGTAATGATGGTAAACATGCAACAATGCAATATATGGTTTTCAAAAGAAATATAACCTAATAATACATCGTCTCTAATCTTACTACACAGACCCCTCTGTGCATCAGGACCAAGGACCAAGATGGCTTCAAAGTGTCTGTCTGTTTATGTCAGTGCTGTATTTGTGTTCACTGTACAGTTTAACTTCTCAGTTTATTGTCATATATTCAAGACTGTGATGCCACAACTCTTCCTCTTAGGAAATCATTGGTAAACACATTTGGTTGAAAAGGGGCATTGAAAGCCAAAAGGCTGAGATTGCCACCTTAAAAAAATGGGTTGATATGCTTACTGAGGAGCGAAAGTTCCTCTGGGAGAGACTTACCTATCTGGACATAGGAAAGAGGAGTGAGACTTTTCCTCATCTACTGATTCATCTGATTCTGAAGAAGATACAGAATCCTCTGAGGACAAGAAGTCCAAAAAGAAGATCCAGCCAAAAAATAAAATAGGGGGAAAAAATGTGAGATATGTACTGAGTCTGCAAGTCTAAAATGAGGTTGTCTGAGCACTATAACCAATGCTTATATAAAACATAAAGAGCCACTCAGCTAGCAGAAACATGTTGGATCTTTCCCAGACAAATTGCTCCCTGGGCATCACAAAAGTCACACAACTGCAAAGGGCACTACTTTTTAAGATGCTCTTGGTCCACCATAAGCAGGTGACAGTCACTACCATGGAAGCTGACAGATGCCTTGCTTGTCAAGGTGTCGCGCTATGCAGTGTGCTGCATCCTTACAAAACAATTGGCAAATTAATTTGTGATAATATTTTGGGACATCTCTCTGTTTTGTGGACCCAGTTGGCAGTGTTCATAATTAATGTAATTTACCATAAACCACTGAGTCAAATGCTACTGTGAAAAGTTCAATCCTCCCTGTAAGCAATGCTTAGCTTGCAAGGCTTTCCCCCCTCTACTGCTGCTGCTTTCTGGGGTGTTACCGAGTTTGAATGCTTTATATTCCCGCACAGTAACTCACCAAGAGCTTGCTAGGCCTGCCTTCTACAATTTTTCTAACTCTTTTCTTGATGTTACGCCAGCAGAGACGACAATACAGTGCTTTATCCATCCAACTGGCTCACTTACCGTGAATAGGCTTAAGATGGTAATCCTGTTATCGGGGAATACTACTTGGCACGGACGCAGACCCACACACTCACAGGCACCCACACATACACAAACACACATGTAAGCACACAGGATGCAGTGTCTGAGGGAAAGTGTAGGAGAGGAAGAGAGAAAACAGGCAGAAATGACAAAATGACAGTGAGAAAAAGAGGAGTAGTGCAGGATGATAATAGCAGCTTGAACCTATGAACACTGAGAAGTGATCGCTCCCGCTTTGCTTTACAAACAATGGCTAAATTGAATGACTTAAGTGACAAGGTGTGGATGACATACAGTATAAGACTAAATAAACTCTTAAATATCTTTTTCAATTATCTGTCACTGGGAGGAGAGATGGAGGGATAGAATGCAGAAGCTGAGAGGAGAGGAAGAATAAATGGATGGTTAAAAGAGTAAGAGACTAGAGTGAGTAATAAATATCATTTCAAGCATCACCGCCTGAATGGACATTACTTTGCTGATTCATGGCATCAGGTGTTGGGAAGCTCAGGGAGAAAAGAGCCAAGAAATGTGTGGGAACAGGTGAGTACAAGAGTACGGAGCCCTGGAGTGGCCATAGAGAGAAAAAAAATATATATCAAGGCCACGTTTTACATCAAGCGCTCGAAATGCTATTGCGTGCGCACAAGATACAATTCATTACCACGTTTTGATTAATTTGTGCGCACAAGATATAATTTGTTATCATGTTTTGGTTAATTTGTGCGCACGTCTTAATCCAAGTATACCCACCGTGCGTAAAGACGCAACCAACTCATTCAACAACACCGTTAGCTATCCCCTAAATACAAAAAAGAGCTATTTGCCAGCTGTTTATATATGTTTTTTTTTTTGCAGAAAGTTGGAATAAGCTATGATTGTCTGGCAAGCTGTCAGAGAACGGACTGAGGTTTTTAAACATGTACCTCACGCCGGACCAGCAGCATGAGGTGGCGCGTGCTTAACCTGACAGAGCGGCAGGTGAAGATCTGGTTCCAGAACCGGCGGATGAAAATGACGAAACAGAGCAAACAGAGAAACAGTGTGCACGGTGGGTTTACTTGGATTAAGACGTGCGCACGAATGAACCAAAACGTGGTAACGAATTAATCAAAATGTGGTAACGAATTGTATGTCGTGCTCAATCAATAGCATTTCAAGCCCTCAATGTAGTAAAACGTGGCATTGAAAATTGTTTTTTCCTCTCTATGGCCACTCCGGGGCTCCGTACAAGAGAGAGGGCAGAGTTTTTCTTTCTTTCATCTGGAAATGAATAAAGAAAATGTGGGAGAATAACGAGTAGGAGAGAAGAAATCAGCAGTGAAAGGGGGTAAACGAGAAGAGGAGAGGAAAGAAGGAACTGATAAATGAGAAAAAGAAGATGAGATTAGAGGAAAGGCACAGAAGAAGCAGGAAAGGGAGAAAAGGGACACAAGAAAGCATTAACAAGGGACATAGACATACTTGGGAGAAAATAAAAGTATGATCAATAAGAGAGAAAAGCAAAACCAAACAAAGATTGGACCAGGAAAGTAAAAAATGACAAAAAAGACTAAAGGAAATGAAGAAAAATGAGAGCGTACAGAGCCAAGTGAGAGGAAAAATTAGGTGAAAATATGAATCAAATGGCATTTTCATTATGTAATCTCCATTTATTAACGACTGACTGTTTAAATGTGTAATCAGTATCCTAAGTAATTGACAGGCTTACTTGAAGCAAGTAGCGTAACTCAATTATTGTCAATGTGAACATAATTTATTTCACATCAATAAGCCCTTACACACGTCACTTAATGTAGCCACCTGTATCTGCATAAAACTGAGCAACAGTTGCCATTGTCTGTCTTGATAGATAGATAGATAGATAGATAGATAGATAGATAGATAGATAGATAGAGTGTGAAACACCTTCCACCCCTCGGTGCAGAGATCACACGGCACAAAGTTCAATAGAACTGACTCATTGATATTGAACACGCCATCCCTCTCTCTAACCTTGTCATACAATATGGATTCCTTTAGCGCTCTTTCTGCCTCTGTAATATGAGATCAAGGCTGTGATGAGATTACAGGAAGCAGAAGAATCATCAGCATTTACAATAACGCCATGATCTTTGAAAAAATACATACCGTATATTTAACTTCTGTGCTCATGAAGTCATTGACACCGATGATGATGGTGCATTATGTTTGTTTAGAAACATAGCTATAGCTAGTATGACTCTCAACATGTTTTACATTGCTTCTCCTAATTTTTAAGCATATTCAGAAAATCTACTTACTTGGCTTCTCCCATGTGAAAAAAAAACTTTTTTTTTTGGAGACATTTCAAGAGTTTGCTCAACATTTCCTTGACCATCAGATGGTTTGAGTCAGAGCAGAACAAACAGAATCAGCAGACATAAGCAGATCTCTTTAAGCGGCCTGTGTGTCGACAGCCGTCAGCAGCAGTGTCAGCTGCTACCTTACACGCTACGCCCATGTTGGATGTGTTAGTTGTAATGAGCAATGGCCAATTAGCACAAGCATGGCATGGGATAGCGAAATTTGAGCTCTCACTTTTGTGTGTGCATGTGTGTGTGTGTGTTTGTGTAGAGCAGATGATGTCACTGCTGAGTGGCATGATGATGCCAGGATGCTGAGAAATGAAAAATGGAAGGAGGGAGGGGAGTGAAGAAAAGCCTGACAGATATCTATCTACCTTCAGTATCTATTAAGGGTGTAAAGATTAACTAATATGTATCAGAAGAGTTCAGCTACATTGATACACAACCACTGATCCGACCCAAATTCTGCATGTCAAAAAAATGATCTTTCCAACTTACTGTACTGGATACTTTCTCTCTGCATTCCTGTGCCTGCAGCTTGTATGTATGTGTTGGTGTGCACGACCAATGGTTCTCCTGCTAGCTCGCCACGTTCTCCAGGCTCATACCTGCTTCCATCCATCCACAACATTCCCACACTGAAAGATGCTGGTGGCACCATAAACCCAAATACTAAGAAGTCTACATGTGCACCAGCGTCGTAGCACAAAATCCGGGCCCCGTACATATGCCCCTTTTAATACATCTATTGTCACACATGTACAAAGTATTCGGTATTCAGTAAAAAAGTATGCAGTATTAAAACTGAAAACACAGGATTAGAAACTTCATCACTCACTGGTTGTATTGGTCTGAATACATGGAGTAATGTTAATAATAGTCTAACTTATTAACCCTTTCATGCATGAATTTTGACAACCTCAATCAGGATTTTTTTTTTTTTTTCCTTTGTGTTTTTATTCCTCTTTAGGCATGAAAAAAAAATTTGAACTTTTTTTTTTAAACATGCATTTTTCAAAGAGTTTTTCACACATCCACTCATGCGTTTATCGCTGGTGATGAGTCTGGGGGTACAACTCTGTACTGGACCCCCCCCCCAATTCAGTAGTATAGCCTCTTAAGTTTTACTGATTTGTACATCAGTTCACCAGCTTATCCTTCTTTTTTGGGCAGCCATTCACCATCACTGCCACTAGCATCATCCTCACTTGACTCAGATGGTATTTGCTCCACTATGCTGTAGGCTTTTCTATTATGCACTGCACTTGAGCTCTAAAAAATATAAAGATGCTACTCACATAATGGAACTAATCTTTTCTAGGGAAACATTGTGCATTACACGCATCTTAAAATTGCTGAATATTATATAATACTATAACACAGACTCTTTCATGTTAGTGTTGCAAATCTCCTTTCAGTGTAAACTGGAAATGACTTTTAGTGGCCATTTTAGGAGCTCACTTTGAGTGCAGGTCCACCTTGTGTTAGCGAGCTAACCACATGACCAATATTAAACTATTCTGACAATGTTAGCAAGTTGTGTTTTTATTTCAAAATTGCAGATAAAAACAAACTTTTAATTCAAGGTTTTTTGAGGGTCCTCCCCATGTCTGTCTGTCTGTCTATTTGTCTATCTCTGTCTAGCCACTAATCAATATAGAGAGTCTACTTTTTTCCTCCATTTCATTAAACTGTGAGCACAGACACAGAGACATTTAGACATCATCTTTATTATTTTTAGCCTCAGAGAGGGGTCGGTCTGCAAAGTACAGTGCGTTACCGCGGCAGCAGACACTCCAGAGACGCTCAAACATACAGGCAAGGTATAGAGGAGTCCAGTACAGAGTTGTACCCCCAGACTCATCACCAGCAATATTACGTTTTGTTTTTGCCTCAAAATCTAATTTGTTCTCCTCTCTCTCAATGTCTCAAGTAGTCAAGGACACAGATGCAAAGACTCACTCACACACGCCAACAGACACACCTAAAGTAGTTTGGTAATGTTGTGTTTCTAGTTTGTATTTGAACAAAAATGTGCAGTAAAGTGATATGCAGACACGGCACAAAAGCTGCATTTTAAAGTTGCCTTCAACGAGTGCTGGATAAGTGATTGCAGTGAAAAGGTTGATTAGCCTACTGAATTTCTCCAAACACTTGTCCGTGGAGGCACAGCAGCAATTCCACCTACTTTAAGCCACAACATAGACAGTGTCAAAGGTTTTATCTCGGTCTATGCCACATCTTGCTTTGTCTACTTATATAAGTAGACAAAGCCAAAGCCTGTATGTAGCTTAATAAGAGAATGACCTTCCAAAATGCTGAATGAACACCAAACAATGCTTTTGTGTACACAACAGTAGCAGATGTTCTATCTCTTCTTCTACTGGAAGAATAAATGTATTTTCATCCGTTCTTGAGTTTTTGAGAAATTGGTCAGACAGCAAACACAATGAACACAATTTGCCAGCTCATCCTCATGTCTTGACCCTGTTTCATGTCCTTTGAACAGTGCAAATTATCACCGGTATTCCCCAATCTTTTCTTTTTCTCACTTTTTCTCTTTCTTCATCTTTCTATGTCTTCTGTTCTTATTTACATTCATACTCTCAAACACACACATTTCATATACTCGAGCATATGGTTGTGGGTGGAACATCTTGTGGTTTTATTTAAGGTGGGTTGAGGCGTTTTCTTCTCCAGTTGTATGATCAAAGAGAGTCAAAGGTTGCCTGTCTCTCTTCCAGCATTCCCTTTCTGAAAAATGTCTTACTATAAATGTTACAGATTTTCATGTCTACAGATGCATCATGTTCGTCTAGTCTTACTCCATCTCCATATATCCCTGCCTCATCTCCTTTAGCCTGTCTTCCTTCTATTTTTATCCTCCCCACTGTTCCTTCTTCATTTTGCTGCCATGTTCAATATCAAACAGAGAAAACCTTAGAGATGAAAAATAGTTCAGCTGCAATCTCTGTTCTCCCACCTGTCTAGAGACCCTCCTCCTCTTTAACCTTTTTCTACCCATCTTGATCTTCTTTTTCTACTCTCTTCTTCCTCTTCTTTCTGTCCCTCCGTCCAGGTAGGGGTGACCTTGTTTGCGTCCAGGTCGTGTTCCCGCTGAGTGCCTGTGCAGCCTCGTGCTGCCACCCGATCAGCCTTGCTTTCAGCCTCACTATCGATCGCCTTCCACTCACCCCTCAAGGACGGAAATCCAAACCCATATTCCAGACCGCAGCCCTCATCTCCCTCCCTCCATCACCCCCTTCCTCCCCACTTCTTTCTTTTCTCTGCCTCTCCACTTTTCTCTTCTATGGCTCTCTCCACCTTTTCCTCTCTTATAGAATTCATCACACACACACACACGCGCGCGTGCGCCGGTCTCAAGGTTGCAATGACCAGCAGACCCATGAATAAATAATAAGGAGGTAGGAATCACTTTCAGAAAAACCATTTACTCTCCTATTGTGTTCTTGAAGAAGCCGTGTGTGTGTGTGTGTGTGTGTGTGTGTGTGTGTGTGTGTGTGTGTGTGTGTAACAAGAAAAGCTTTGTGAGCGAGACTACAGTGCTTTGTTAACTAAAAGCCCCGCTGTCCCTGGAGTTAACTTGAGCGATGCTACAAGCACCTTCTAGGTGACCTCTAACACTAAGGTTTGTTCTTGTGTGTTACTGTCTTTTTCTTTCTCTCTTTCTTCATTTCTTTGATGAGTCTTAAAATATTCAGAGAAGTAATCACTGTGAGTGACAGGAGGACAGTAAAGGAGGAAATCATTGCATATCATTGCCTCCCCCTGTTGCCTACAATCTTGAAACTCTGTACTGTAATGCTTTAAATTTCTTCAAATGGTCTATTTTTGTCATGACAAAGAGGAAAAAAAAAAAAAACTCAGTTTGAACCAGCTGTTTTCTTTCTTTCTGCAAAAATATGCACACAAACTTGACTTTTCCCAAACCAGGCTGCTCCTTCAGGTGAACTAACTGTTTCTGACTTGATGTATGGCTTGTTGCAGTTGGTCTGAAGTGTAGAGAAGATAGAGGAGAGAGAAAGCCCAAAAGAAATAGAGAAAGAGGCAAGGGATGGAAAAAAAATAGGGGAGCTAGACAGGTAAAGGAATGAAGAGAAAAAGATCAGTTTGGAGGAGAGAAATAAGACAACGATGAAAGAAGCGCAGAGAGAACAAAGATGTGGAGAGATTTGCGGTGAAGGATAGGAAGAGTGAGAAAGACAAAGAGAGGGAGGAAGAGATGGAGACAAAATGAGGAAAAAGGGCTGCAACAAAAAGAGGAAGAAAGAAAGACATAGACAAAGAAGGACAGACAGAGAGAGAAATGATTAGATTTCTCTCTCCTCTGTATGGATCAGGGCGAGAGCTCCCTTTTCAATCCAATCAAGCGCAGGCAAAGGTAAACAATCAGTCTTGATAAAGGATTGGATAAATCCTCAATCAGACTCATTCTCAGTAAAGCAGCTATTTATTGGGCTGGCCTCACATGGCTAAATTGGATCCTCCTTCTGAGGGAGGTGAAGAGAGAGAGAGTGGATGATAAAGTCTACATCATCTCAGTCTGAGAACAGATTTAAGTTTTGCGAGCAAAATGGCCCTCACGTTAAAAAATAATACACACTATAAAAGTCTTTCCCGATAATACATCTAGACTGAAAATGCAACAAAAAAAAACTGCCAATCAGAACTCATACATCATATTCCTATGATCTTAAATAGACCCATCAAAATGTGGGACATGAGCAGCTCTCTCCCAAAGCTAGAAACCAGAGACAGATAAAAGATTCTCAACTGCAATGAAACAGCATATCTGATTAATAAAATATAAAGCTCTAATGTTTTTAAAGACTCAGTGTGGTCCGCTCTGCAGCGGGTGTGTTTATCTGCAAAATGTATTAAAATGTTGTCGGCACAAATTTGTAAGTGTATTCTTCTCTGAAGGGTGAATATGGAGAGCATTATGAGGACATTCAAGCTAAACTGGAGTACATCCATAAATGATAACAAAGCAGCCAGAAGACTTGAACATCTCGTCTGTCTGCCGAAACCTAGAGGCCAAAACAAGCTTCTCAGTGAAGATGGGGAAAAAAGGGAAACATGGTTCACTTTGGTAGCTGTTCAACTGTTTTTCTTCTGCGTGAGGTGAATCCACAAACACTCCAAAGAATAAGGGAGTCATGAAAATAAGATAAAAAAACTATCATAACTACTCTTACAACATCATTGCTAGTATGAAAGTAAAACACACAGCATTTTTTTTATGTTTAGGCTACATTTTATTAAGATGTTCCTCTACTTTGAAAATACTGACCAGTCTGTTTTGGGTAATAATCTTTTCACCACATTGCCGTCGGTATGCTGCATAGTGTTTTGGAATGACGGCTTTCATGTACACAACACATTTGTCTGAGGTCGCTGCTAATTGGCTAAAATTTTAAAAATGTCTAAGAACCTTTGCAACACTGCAGATTAAATAAACTTGCATAGATGTAAATAAAATGCATGAAGCAGCCAATTACCACATACAAAGCATTCGGTCAGCACAAGGAGGTAACATACTATTCTGCCTAAAGGAATACAAACTAACAACCTCATTTTGAGTTATGAATGCTTTTCAGGCATGAACTGCTGTAAGCTCCTCTAGGTCAATGTCACGGATTATTTTCATCCCAAGGCCCCCTGAGCTTCATGGTTTGGGTATTTTGTCTCCATTCTGAATGTGTAGCAAATAGCAGTAAAACACACACTGACAGAAGAAAAAGGCTTTATGAGCTTTCATTTTTGCTCACAATGACAAAAAATATAAAATACAAATAAATGACATCAGAAACTGCAACTTTGCGCAATGACAGTAGTCCATGTGTGTGAAGAAGAGGAGGTATGGAATGATGTAAGGATGGATGAAGGAGAGCTGGGGTGACAGGGATCAGGTTATCAATACAGCCAATGGAGCGCAGTGGAAACTCTGTAAGCCCAATGGGACCAACTGCAGAATGCTGCAGTGTTCTACTCCAGCAGAACGCACTGGGACAGAGGTCAGCACACTGACTGTTTACTTCTATTCCATTCCATTCCTATTCTATCCTATTCTATTCTACTCTATTCTATCCTATTCTATTCTACTCTACTCTACTCTATGGTCACAGGCTAGGAAGATGGATACTTTTCTGACTTTTCTGGTTATTGTGGGTGATTTTTGTTTACTCATTTTTGGCCTTTTTAGATTTAACCACCCAGTGGAGGGCAACAACAAGAATAGGGGACAGATAGGGGGTGACATGTGACAAAGGTCGAGCAGTCAAACCCTCATTGTGAGGATGCAACAGATTCTAAAATGTACAATTTTTAAAAATGAAATCTCTACTTTTCTCCTCTATAATGCTAATACATGCATGTGTTGTGCATGCTTGCGCTACATGCACATGGTAATGCATACACTGTGCAAGTTGAGATAAAAATACTAACACACACACACACACACACACACACACACACACACACACACAGACGTGCAGACATGATTATCTTGACTTTGTATCGTTCCTTCCTCTTTATCACATTAAGCATCACGATTTTTGCTCTTATCTCTTATCACTGTATCTTTCTTCATTCCTCCGGTGCCTAATCTTTCATCACTCAACTTCGTGTTTATTGTTCTTACACTGTTTCATCCTGTTGTTACTATCTAATCTCTGTCCCTCCCTCTCTCTCTCTCCCTGCATGTGTATGTGTGTATATACTGTATGTCACCTTCCAACACTTTCTAATACATGTTTGCTCCTCTTTGACAACACTGACACGTTGTCGTCAATATGTGCTGCATTCAAGAATAACATGAAGTACTACAGCATGTTGTTTGTTTGAATCTATATTTACAAAGTGTTTCATTGGCAGGTATACTTTGCAGGGTGTTTAACCTACTAGGTTTCATATTTGATGCATTGCGGATGTAAGAAACAAAACAGGCTATTTAATAGAAAGTATAAAATGAGGAAGTGAAATTGGAATTATCAGAAATAATCTTTTATAGGCTATTTGGGCTAGGTCTTTTTTCAGTCATCATGGTGATAGGTATTAATTATGTTGTTCAATCAAATGTGTTTTCATTATATTGTTGGTTGCTTTCTTTACAGCAGTCAAAGTCACCACTGTTTGAGGAATTATTTCAGTGACACAGTTATGAATAAAAGAAAAAAATAATTTGTGACAAAATAATCTTCTGTCCACTTCATAACTAGTATGGTCCACCTACTAGTTTTTTTTTTGTTTTTTTTTGGAGGTTTCTACTGCATCTCACTGTCTTCAAGATGTAATTGGCTCAGCTGTCATCTGACATTATTATATCACATAATGACATCTTGTCAGATGACACCTGAGCCAGTTTCTTTTGCTGACGGAGACCTTGAGATGAAGTTAACAGTTCAGAAAACAACTAGCAAGTGGACCTGGAGTTGAGATTATTTAGCCAATTATACAAATGCCAAGGTCAAGAATGAATTTCTATGTGCAAAATTCATCCATGTTGGAATGCACACCATAAAGTCTTAGTGACAGGTGCATCAAAAGCTCCTTGAAAAGAAAGCCAAAGAATCCCGCACACCATCCATCACTTGAACTCACTTTATTAACACAATGTTTCAGTCTTAGATCTTCATCAGGCAAAATTCATACAGACAGAGGTTGTATGAATTCTGCCTGATAGAGGTCTGAGGGCCGAAAAGTAGTGTTAATAAAATCCAAGTGATGGACAGTGTGCTGGATTCTTTGGTTTTCTTTTGAAAAACACATCAAATTGGTTTTGTTTGACTTTGGAGAAGTGATGATGATGGAAATACAAGGATTTATTAGAAAAACCCACATTAAGATTGTCATGCTGAACGTGCATGGTCCCTTAATCTGATCTGCCTTGAACCCTTTTACTGTAAGACATAATTCAGTTGATCTTTGTTTGCTTCAAATTTGATCAAATTAGATAAATATATCCTGAAAGGCTTTAGACTTGCATAGGAGATCTTCCTTAAATTGTGAAACAATTCTGAGCTGACCCTTACATACATCAAGATGATATGTTGGCGATTTAATCAAGATGTGTTGTCTCAACCCCAGTTTTCCTCTTCGAGGGCATTCAGCTACTGAAATATTTTCACTGCTGCAACTCTTTGTCTTAGTCTGTTATCGGTTTCTTTGTTTTTATCTGCCTTTGTTTGTTAGTGTGTGACTACATTCGCATTTTCTCACAGATAAACACACGCACATACATGCACACACACCAAACGCAGGCACGCACACACTCACTCAACCAATGTCTCTTTGCCAGGGGCAGCATAAGTCTTGCTTGTGCACACACTATATACATTTTACATTCTGACAATGTGACCAATGTGATCATTATTCAAAATACACTCCAACCTCCGACCCAAAGAACAAACAATCACTGACGCAATTTCCTACGTCTTTGAACTGCTCCAGGGGAATGAACTTGTGTAGTAGGCGTTTTTCAGAGTACATTTTTATAATGATTATTCTTCCATTGCCGGTGAAAATAAAAGTTTTATTAGAAGTTGGTATGTATTTGTTTTAGGGCACATTGCCTGTAAATGTGGTGTGTGTGTGTGTGTGTGTGTGTGAGTGTGTGTGAGTGAGTGAGTGAGTGAGTGAGTGAGAGAGAGAGACACAGACAGAGAAAGATGGATAGATCAAATGAGAGAGAAATGACAGCCACAGTTAGTATAGGCAGGTTAGGTCAACAGTTCAGTGTGTAATTAGATATTGCAGCTACGCACAAATGATTAGTTTGCATCTACACACAGTCACACACACACACACACACACACACCTCTACACACACACAGACAATCCCTGCACACATAAACACAAACAGAGCGAAACAAGGCCTAGACACAGGCACTGTTTTATTCATGTTGATGTGATGCCAGTGGACATGCACCCGTGAGGAACACTGCTTTTCTCACCTCACACACTCCCACACAAATACACACAAAACACACAATCCCTCCGCAGTCACCTCAGTTCATTTTACATCTAGCTCTGTAAGCGCACATACACACACACACACACACACACACACACACACACAGAGAGACCCTGGTCCAAAGTGTTATGCTGGAGTTCAACCCAGAAAACCAGATGTGTCCAGTGTTGGCTGAGTCTACTGCTCTGTGTGTGTGTGTGTATGTGTGTGTGTGTGTGTGTGTGTGTGTGTGTGTGTGTGTGTGTGTGTGTGTGTATGCGCGCACTTGTTTGAACATATGTCTGGCTGCTTGTGCATTTACGTGCGCGTGTTTGCGTGTTTTGCATATAGTATGTACATATATTTAGTGTGTGTGTGTGTGTGTGCTTAAATGCTCTCATATACTGAATATGTCTTTATGAAAGAATAAAGGCCATGCTCTTTTTTAACCAACTAATCGGCTGCACTCCAAACGCAGCATGTGCAACCCAGTCTGAGCTGTTGTATAATAGCATTTGTTCTTCTTCACTTCTTTCCAATGTAGCTAAAAAAGGACAGAAGGGAATTCAGTGGCACATTGAAGTGGACAGCAAATCATTTCATACTGTGATTTGCTGTATCATATAATTTGTATTGTGTATTTATCTTAACACATATGGTCCTTCTTGTTTCTTGTGCTACATTTTTATAAGTCATATGTTGAAGATCCAGCGGGTCAGCTCCACAGTTAGCCTTGCTAAAACTGTAAATAAATTGTAAGTAACTGTTCACAGCAGGCAGAGCACATTTAGCCTACCAGCTGTTCTGGGGAATTAAACCCATGACCTTTAAGTCACAAGCATATTCTCTTAATCCTGAGCTACTGCTGCGCATCTTCATCAAAACTATTTGTATAATAGAACCAACTGATCAACGTCCACTTGAGAACACTGAAGCCGGGCATGGTTTAGTTAGTGCCACTGCAAGGTGAATAAAGGAGCAGATTGTGTGACTCAGCACAAACAGAGGCACAGTGACACTATAAACATGACTAATGGCTCTTGGATATATCATATGATTTATGTTAGCCAGGGCAGGGCGTGTTTTGTAACTGATGCTAATCATAGGATTTGTCCACATGGCCTGCAGTCTTTTCAGTCACCAGCAGGTTTTTCCCCAACATGCTTGCACGAAAACAGGCACGCCATGCCAGTTTTGCCAGATTTAGGGAGGTGTTCATGCGTTATAACAACATCAACAGCTCGATAAGACCTTGGGCTTTGCTATGTTTGTGTCAGGAAAATGGGACTCTTATGAAGACAGAGATATTACCTTGAATCTGAGATATGCATTAATAATCCAGCAAGATTCAAGTAGGAGAGGTCTGCAAATTTGGAATTTCTTAAAGATGGAAGCAGGCATGAGTACCGATCATGGCACAGTGATTAGCCTACACCATTGCCACGGAGAGTACTCAACTGTGATTGGCTGGAGGAAGGACGGATGTTATTTTCAGATAAATGCACAGCTCTGATGTAGCGGATTGATCATCTATAGTATATTAATATCCATATAGAAAAAATTAACCAGCCATCTTTATGATGATCATTCTATTCTATGTAGCAATTATATGATTTATTATATAATTTAGTAATTCACTAATTACTCTTAGAAGGCTTTATGACACTAGTCTGAATAAACCATTTCATTAAAAATGTTAGTATTAAAGTATATTAGTATTTGTGCAAACGAAAAGCTTCATTCATCCATCCAAACATCAGTTGCCATGTTCATCTAGTGTGTTGTCATTACAGAGAGTGTAGCATGTTGGATTGCTGACAGTTTGTGTCAGAGCCACTAGAAACACTGTTGTCCAAGATTCTCAAAGCCTACCTTCTCAGTCAGTGAAAGTCACTCTGGATAACAGGATCAGCTTCAACATATATGTAAAACAGTCCAGGTGGTTTGGGAGCTTACCTGTGGCCGTGGGTGTCCTTTAACAATACACTGAAGCACTAGTGTGTCTCCTTCTTTGATGGTGTAGATTCTCTCACTGATGTTATCATCCTTGACGTTACACGCTGCGCCTGAGTGCACGATCTGGGCGTTGGCTGGAGCTGTGAGTGAACGCACGGACACACACACATGCAGAGAAAGGCATGTAGCCATGCGGACATACACACACACAAACACACAAACACAAAGGGAGAGAAACAACATTACATATTTAGTAACGTCTCTGCAGCAGAAAAAAAAAGATCATTCTCTTGTGGGTGTATGTGTAATACTAGTGCCAGTATCGATGAGTCAGATAAAGAAATATATCACATTACTCCTGCATCTGCATGAACAAAGCCTTTTAGGAAAATGCTGGAGTGTGTCAGTGTTTGATGAGAGATGCACACACTGATGGGAAAACTGAATCCATTAGAAGGTCAAAAGGCTGATTCTTCACTCTGGGACAGTGCTTTTGTCTTATACAGTATAGAGTGTTAGATAACAACAATCTTACAGGTTAAGTGCATGTCACACAGCACAAGATGGGTTCAATGAAGCCTGGGTTGCAATCTGTGTCTGTGTATGATATCAGTCTTGAGGCATGTCAGATGGTGCGATGAATGCCCAGTGAATCATAGCACTAAGATGGAAAGAAAAACAGATGCGAGAAGAGACATGCCATCAACTGGCATCATCTATCTTCACCTCTCTCATGTTTTGACAATGGCCACAGCATTGGCACTACAATACATCGATAAACCGGCCAGGGAGGAAAGGACAACATGAACGGTCAATTTTGCAAAGTGAGTTTGAGGTAAATACGTTTTTTAGCAGTAGCCTAATGCTAACTTGTCACTGTATTCTGCATCATATGATGTTGTATTCTGATCGGGTGCTTACTAAACTTGGGTCATAGCAACAGTCACATTGTGGGATTTTGGTCCTTTTGGTCACTGAAATCGATCTGTGGACTTGTCTGATCTGGGACCACCGTTTTTGATGGACAACCAAAGATTTCACCACATTTCACTCACGACACGTCAACTTTCACCTAGGGCAGTATTTTAAGAATGCTCGTCAGTGACTTCTGAAGATTTACACAAAGAAAAACTCCTGAGAACATATGACAATATTTAAGTTTTGTCATAACCAAAATTCCATGCGAGATTTTGTCATAAATCATCATTAAAATTATATCAACATATCGCCTATAGCTCCATACTCAGGTCTGCTTTACGACACTGGAGAAACAACAGGCTGTGACGGCAACTGCAGAAATAATGGATGATAGATGCATGATGGGAGATCTCTGCAGTGGCGACAACTACAATGTCTGCACAGCACTGACCCGTGAGTGGGGCTGGCTTGCGTGCAAGTAGCCTCAGATGGCTTCACCTCCCCTATGATGAGGGGAGACAGGAGGGAGGAGGGGAGGGACACAGACAGAGCGAGAGAAACAGCGGGTGAGGAGGAAAAGGCCAGAGAGGAGTGTGAAACCCCAGAGAGAGGCGTGGGGGACGGGGGAGCACAATGATGTGATTAGCATCGATTCACAGGGAGAACAAATTTTCACTGTGCTCTACAACTGTTATCATCGAACAGACAGGAAGGAAGTGGGCGGCCTTTTCACCTTAAACTTCAACTCGATCAGACGTAACAACGCAGAGCGTGATCTTCTCCAGAAATCAAGTTCAAAATAAAAGAAGGCTCTGAATCTGTCGCTGCATGTTCTCTTATATGGAACAAGCTGGAGCTTAATACCTTAAGGTATTGGGACACAGCGAGTGTGCCTGTCCACTTATATTTGTACATTTGAATGACATTTCCACTTTACTAGGCCTAGATAAGGATTTTTTCTCTCTCATGAAACAGTAAAGAAAAGAGAGACAAAAAAAAAAGACTATGTCAGATTCAGTCAGTAAAAACTTGTGCCGTTATCTTTTGGCTGTGCTCCTAAGCCAGCTAGGTAAATGCACAAATAACCACACTCTTACAATTGTAGGCAGTCCGAGTATAAAATCAATAATAGTATGAAAGTGGGCATTTTGAAGATCTTAACTGCATATGTGCACCTTACTGTAACTGACAACTGAAAACAGTCTGCTCAGTATTTCTCCTATTTTTGTTGCCCTTATTTTCTGAAAGAAAACCACAATGCCTAGTGCATATACGCCTTCCTCTGTTTGTGTGTGTTTGAGTGAGTGTGTGTTGGTTTCAGCGGGTGTACTGTGGAAATGTATGTGTGAATGCCTCTTTGTATATGAGACTTGATGCTCTGCACTGTTGTGTTTGAGGAGCTCATCAACAGAGCAGTCAATCATTCACTCCTTCACTCTATTCATTGTTCTTCCAAAGACCTCTTTAGCATACCACAACCATTTCTTCTCCAACAGAGCAACATCTACGCTCGCATGCAAACACACACACACACACACACACTCGGAAATCCATATTTCAAAACAAGCATATTGGTGCACACATTTAGCTACACACATCAACAGTGTGCCACACTGTTCTTGCAGCAGCTCTCTACATTTGAAGAGGCTGCTTGTTAAGTTATCTGGCTCTTGCCTATCCTTTGTCTTAACCTCAGTGTCTCTCTCTGTCTCTGCAGCACATGGTGTCATGCATGTGGAAAAGGTTCAAGTGCACAAACCCCCAAAAACACATTCATAAGTTGTAAATACGAGTTAGATTTTAAATGCTACTGTCCAAGATACAGAAGATGGGAGATTTCAACTGATTTAGTTTAGGCATTCACCTAAATAACTCAAATTTAACCATTTAACCACACTTTCAGCAAACACTCAGCTTCAGATTCATACAGTTACACACATTCACACACAGGAGCTGCCCAGTATAATTACAGTCTTTATCTGCTGGACACTGAGCAAATCCAGTGGAGCAGTTGGGGGTTAAGTGCCTTGCTGAAGGGCACGATGAGAGCAGCTGCTGTGGGATGGATCATGGATCATGTTTTATTTATGTTCCCTTCGCTCATATTTACAAATCTCTACCAATCAATCAATGAAAATGTAACCTATGAAAAGATAAAAGTATTAAAAACACCATGTGGGGTAACAGAGCTGGGTTCCAGAGGTGTGCTAACTCAGAACTCAGAAAGACGGAGAGCTGATATAAATGGTGAATAATTGTCTCCTTACAGCTTATTGGCGCGTCTGCACTAGTTTTCCTCTCCGGAGAGGGAGGGAGGTCGAACAGAGCGGCTCCTCTGTCTGCTCTCGCCTCCGGCAGCTTGGCTGCTTCAACTGTCTGATCGACTAGAGAAAGGGAGGCTGAGGGAGAGGAGGAGGACATAAAGGCAGAGAGAGAGAGAGAGAGAGAGAGAGAGAGAGAGAGAGGAAGAAGAGAGAGAGAGGTGGGATAGGGTGAGCAAAAAAAGAGGGGGGAACAGAAAAACAGCAGAAAAGTACAGAAAGAGGGAAGAAGAAAAAAGCTAAGCTGAAGGAGAGACAGTAGAGGCGAGGAGAGAGTCAGAAAGAATGAAACCGAGAACAGGAAGAAGAGATATGGGAGACAAATTAATGTAACCAGTGATTTGATAAGGCAGTTTAAAATAGATCAATGGGAAGGGGTACTTAAGGTGAAAGAAAAAAGTAGAGAATAGAAGAAGATGGTAATAATCATAAGACAGAAAGAAGTCTCCAAAGAGGAGAGACTGACAGGTAGGCCAGAGGGAGGAGAGGTAGGATGGGTGGAGGCTCCTCAACAGGGTGATGCAGTCAAACGCAAAACAAAGGAATGATGCAAAGAAAGCAGGAGGGCTCAGCCTTGTTACACTACAGAGACATTCCCTTTCTCCTTTAATCTCACACACAGCACAGACATACCAACAGAGATCCAAAAAACAAACTGGACAGTCTACCTATAGCCAACTAACCATCTAACTGACATTTAGCCTCTTCGTAACTTTTGCAAATGTTCACTGAAGCAACATGGCGTTTTTCTGTTTCTGTTTAAATAAAGGTGTTGCATCCCAAAACCCCATGTGTGCATGTTAGCTAATATATACACAGCATCCACTGCTTTGTTGCTTAGCAACACAGAAGCAGCATCACAGATTAGTTTACACACTACATGATTAACTTAGCACAAAGCAGCAAGATTGTCTAAGGAGGAATTAGTGTGAGTACTTTAATCGAAACTGAATTTTTTTTCTCAACACTAGGCAGATCTGTTTAAATTGTGTGAAAATCAAACTCAAATGGGAGTCATAAAATTGCTCCCACTGAAAAATATTTTATATCTTCATGTAGTTTAACTGGTAGCCATGTACTTCTGGTAGGCTTCTGTGAAGGGTCTATGAGGGCTCAGAATACAGAACATTATTAAAATACATTCATGTCATGAAAAAATTAATATCTTAAGTTTTACCAACATTCTAAAGAAATCTGCAATAACTGTGAGATTTGAGTTATGATCCCTTTTTGTACTGTAAGTCGTATATCAACAACAAAAACACAAGATCCTAAAAAGGCAACAAAAATCAATTGTCTAAATCATGCCATAGGCTGTAGCAGAGAGGGGCAAAAAACATGGGAAGAAGTTAACACAAATACTGGCATGGGGTTGTGTCCCGCTCAGAGGTGCATGAATTCAGTTAGTGTGGAAGACGATCATAAGTCATAGAAAGTGGCTGTTTTGACAGCGATCTATCTGACTCTGATGATTCATCGATCAAAACTGTTCCGGGGGATGCTGATTGAAATTGTTGTCCATGCATTATTGGAAACTTTCTGAGACATTCAATGCGCATTAGTTGTAAGTGAAACATAACTATCGGCAAATGCCTCGTCTGATTAATTGATTCGTCACCGCCTGCCATGTTTGTTTTTGTTGAGGGGACAGGACATCTCTCACTGAAACTAATGATGAGACGGGAGAGCTGGTGTCAAACCGCAGTGACAGCTTGACAGAGTGCTGAGCAGCGTGTGTGTGGTTGAAAGAGTGAATGCATGCGTGTGTGTGTGTGTGCGCTGTTGAAATGTGAGCGTATACGTACACGCATGTGTCAATGTCTGTGTCTGTGCGTTCCTATGTACGTTATACTGTATCTTGCCAAAGGAATCCCGCAGAAGGTCATGAATCCCGTCGAACACGAAGTCACACGGAGCATGATTGATATGCATAGTTACTTTATGGGAGCTGCTCATGCATGCAGATGAGTTCTGTCTCAATTCACTTCATTCACAAGAGACCATTTAGATGCTTTGGCCCTTCCCCTGCCATCACAAGTAGAAAGGAAAGGAAAGGAAAGTGGGAGAAGGAGATAAGAGTAGTGGATGGTGGGTACCCGAGAGAAAAGTCACAGACTTTATCGATTAACTGCAATAGAGGGAAGTGTTCATCTGACCCAAAGAAACACTAATCACACACACACACAAAAACTGCCTTATGACAAAAAGTGTGGGTGACTCACATTGCCTCAGCATTTTTATCAGGATTCTTCTCTGCAGACAGGATGGAGAGAGATCAAATGGTTGATGTCGTGACCCCATCCTTTTCATTTCGGCTCAATTGGAGCTCTAGATATCAAACCACGTCTGAGACATTGATTTAACTTTTGACCTAACCGCTAAATGGCCGTTATAAATGAAAGGACTAACCTTCAGTAACCTCCTTGGTGCTTTCAATCAACTGTAAATTGCTGTTTCCCTGCTTACACGCTCATATAAACACACACAGGCACACAATGGAAGAATCAATAGATATATATTTTTTAGCTGTAGGAGAATTATTTGTTTCTGCATATCCTTCGATGAGTCACTGTGTTTTCCAGTGTATTTTTATAAAGTCACCTAAGTGTTTCCCTGTACCACTAAAGAGATACAGCCTCCCTTAAACCAGAGTTGTGTCTTCAATGAAAAACATGAATTTCATTGGTGCTGAATTCAGTGGCAGGCTTCCAAACCCTTACTGTGCCTGGATAAACACCAGCAAGCTGCCTTTTTTTATTTTTCTCAATGCCTTGTGTCTTCTAATTTGATTCTGGCTTATTTTAGACATCTGAATATAATTTCCCCTTTGCCCTTTTTCCTTCAGGCAGATTCAAAGGTTAAAAAAGAAACAGGAGAAAATCCGATATTACTGATCTCCATTTGCATGCACATTCTAATACTGAAGTCCAGTCATTTAACTTCACAATAAATGGAGATTTTGTTGAGTCCAATTACAAATGAGCTGATTATAATTCTGTGTCAGCTACCATAGAGTTTGACAAATATGGAAACTTTTTGGAGTGAAAGAACCAATATATAATAATATTTAGTGCTGATATGCACAATCTTTTATTTTTATATTGAATGTGTTCATCATTCACTCCAGAATTGGTCTTGGCAGGTTGGAAAAAAGATCTGAAACAGAAATTAGACATGGTCAGTTTGATCAAACAAACTGCATGTTCACTTATGCTAACTGTACATACTAAATACTGTTTTTACCAAACGAATATATAAACCTACTGCAACACTGACAATTTTGTCAGACCTTAGACAACATTTGTTTTAAAGGAATAGTTCGATATTAGTCTGTATGAAAAGTGACTTCCTGGAGTCTTGTCATCACTGTGAGGTTGGCAGGCAATCAGTGCAGAGCAGTAGTCACTGCTCCTGGCCAAGAAATAGTCCGGCAAATAACTCCCTGTAAAAAAAACACATCAGACATTTTTACACTTTGTTTTATGTACGAATAAACCAAATGACATATGACGTGAGCTTTAGAGGTGCTGGTGGATGTTTTTTAAAGTAACGTAGATGATAGCTGGCTACATTAGCTCTCTTGAGTCACCCCAGTCACGTAAACTGTGACAGCTGGCTAATGCTAGCTAGCCAGCAGTGATATCAGGCTGATGTCAAGCAACACAAACCCAGCAGATGAAGTAGTGGGCAGACTTTTCTGCTCTATCAGTGCTGAAACTTTTTATTAAAGTGGATGTCCATGCTCTACATAGTTGAGCCACATCACCCAGGCCAGAAAGAAAGCGAATAAGCATATTTCCCAAAACTATTTCTTTAAATGTGGCATATATGCAGAACACCTGATTGTTATGCAAAAACAAAATTTGAATTGAGAAGCATGGTTAAGGCATGTAAAACACAATAAAATGCTGTGGCTGTGGGGTTCCTTAGTTTGTCAAGAAGTGATACTAGAAAGAGGAAGAAAGCAGCCTGGTCAGGCCAGCGAAAAACACAGATATCACCTGATCACACACCACGCTGAGAGGTATTGATTTAATGACCCCGGTGGAGGATGAGACAATAAACCAACAGTAGCATGTGAATTAATTACACACACCAATCATCACTTCCCTGAGGGGAGCTTAATGCAGAGGGCAAACAGAAGAAACACAGTGACAGAGAAACAGTGATAGAACAGATAGACAGAGAAGAATCTTCTTTCCAAGAGAAACGTATTCAGTATATTAAATAAATAAATCTCAATATATCCAGTAATTCAGTATGCGTTCATTCTCTCCTCAAATTTTGGCTTATATTTTGTCTGCTTGTGCGTGTTTGTTGCATGGATTCATCTTCATTAATGTGAGTGTTTATGAATACTGACTACATACAGCCAAACCCAACGACAAGAGCCTTGATTCATTTATTTTATCCACACCAATGGAGGGCTTTTCTGGGATCACGAAATTGGCATGTCAGGGTGTGTTTGATGGTTGATACATGCTGTGCTACCTAGCGTACGTGTGTGCGCCTGTGTTTGTCAGTGAGTGACTGTGTGTTTTCCACCACTATCACCGTAAGAGGAGAAAGAGATTGTGCGATCAACAAAAGTGTCAGATGACAGCAGAAGCTAATAAAGGGGGATCATTGGAGAGCAGAGGGTAGATTGGAAAGACAGGGAGGTGGAGAAACAAAAAAACTAATGAAAAGAGGGAGGGAGAGAGTGAGAGAGGGAAGAAAAGAAGCAGTTTCCGTGCGGCACTGCAGGCTTCATATCCAAGGACAGTGAATCTTCTCTTTGAAATATCGCTCAGTATAGATTATTGGCAGGCGTAGAGCATGCAATCCTTGAGAAAAGGGAGGAAAGATGAAAATTGAAAAGATCAACACTTTGTCCAGCCAGTTTCCTTAGACATAGCTGAGCTTCTTTTAACATCAATGTGAGATTTTGTCTATTTTCTAATACTGTTCCAGCATACTTTTTCTGAGAATGATCCTAACGTGGGCTCCAAAAATGTTTTTTTTTTCTTTTTTTTTTGGTCTTTTGGTCTTTGCTCCAAAAGGTCCAAAAACAAACCCAGAAATTTGATATAATTTAGCTAAAAGCAGTGAAGTGGAAGGTAGTTCTAATTAAGTTTGCAAATCATCTACTTATTATGTCAAACATACACAGGTCTGAGGCCGTACGAGGCCAAGGCCACATAAACAGGTACATTTGATATGTGAATAAAATGATAATAGCTTTGTGCAATGAAGACAGAAAGGGGTGAAAAATAAGAGAGAAAGAGAGAAAAGACAACAAGTCAGAGGTGGGGGATTAGGGGTTGCATCTGTTGTGAGGACTGGAGTGATGTGAAGTGATCTGGGGTTTGTAGAGCGCGGTCAAACATGACTCGTACTCCTCCATAAGAGTGTGTTTGCCGCACTTGAGCTTTCCCAGGATGAAAAGATAGAGAGGAGAGAGAGGGAGAGTTCCGACAAAGAGATGAAAACCGTTTAGATCTTTGGCACAGACGGACAAGAGGGGGGAGACGAGAGGAGAGCAAGGAGGGGGAGAGGGGGAGAGAGGGAAGGACGGAGAAGAGGAGAAAATAGAAGAGAAACATGTTACTGGCATTTTCTTTGTGAGAGCTCCATTCACAAAGCCTGTCGTATCCGATTTCCAGTGTGTTGAAATTGACAGGCCGAGAAAACGGGAGAGAAGAGAAAATGTAGACAGTTTATTTCATACCAACTAACAGCCTTATTGTGTTTCATGAGCACAACTTACACGTTGTGCTGATATCCAACTTTTCTACACACAAAACTGCCGTATCTGCTAATCTTCACCTGACCAAGTGGGCCTTAGAAGATGAAAACGCATCAGATTCAAGTTTCCAACACTGCTGGGTATTAATAGGATTTTAGTTTAGCTGGTAGATTTCCACTATCTCCCAGTAGTGTCACTTCAGAGCAGATACATTTTCAGGACAGAATTTGTAAAGTAGACTAATATTACAGAACATCTATGATGCTAACAGTCAGTTGAGAGATGTTAACATTTGCAGCTTTATTCACCTTCTCACTTTTCTGTGGGTTGGTTGATCGGTTGGTCTACCAGTTTGATCCAGAAACCTGAAATATCTCAACAACTATTGGATGAACTGCCATGAAATTTAAACATTCATGGTCCCCAGAGGATGACCCTCTGAATTTTCCTCCAGCACCACCAGCAGGTCTAAAGTTTCCCTTCTCTGTTACAGGTCCCAGGCAGGCCTATAAATGTTTAAAGGTAAATTTATTCCACTCAGGTTAGTGTTTTGGAGGCAAAACATAGGTCATAAAAAATCCTGTCAAACCCATGGACAGCTCCAGGAGGGGAGAGAGAGAGAGGGAGAGCCAGTTTTAGGGAAGTGTGTCTAAAATGATGCACAAGACATCAAGAATATTTCCATTTGATGGAAGGGTATAGCCATAAAACATGTAGTAGTATTAAAAATATATAATATATATGACATAATGTATATTTAATATTATGGACCATTTTACTTCAAGTTTGCCCGTTGCTGCTGGACATTTTCATTGAGCCAGTGCGCCTGAAATCAGTTGTTCTTAACATATTTGATGTGTATGAGTGCTTCCCAGACAGAGCATACTTTTAGTGTTTCCCCTAACTCAACAACTCACAAAACTGTACAATTTTTTAAGGGAGTCTGGGGACTTTCTCCCCAGGTTACAAAGGATCAAACCTCTTGCAGGTTATGGTGGTTTTAGTAAGAATAAGACACACTTCTGTGGGGGTTTCCTGTGGGTGTGACAGTTGGCTCCATCACACCGTGACGACTCTGTGACGTGTCTAGGATTCCCTTTGTCGCTGGTTCCCTTCTGTTATGTTGCTTTCACTTGTTTTTGCATTTGATCATACGAAACATTGTAAACAGGAAAGTCAGATAAAAAATTAATGAGACTACTGTGCCTTCATTTGCCCGTTATTTCTCACATTCTTTCCTCACATTCCCAAAAACATCATTAGCATTAGCAATGTAACTTTTTGTTCGCACGGCGTTGTGTCATCCTAACGGGTCTCCCAGCCCCCACACCTCTTACTGTAGAGCCCAAAAACAGCACTTAATTTTCTTTTTTTTTTTAACTTTATCTTGATATCCCTCGTTCATTACATATACAAGCACAGAGCGAGAAAGTGGGCAGCTTACCTGACGACACTGTAAACAGATGAAAGACAGAAGGGGGTGGGGGGGCAATCATGATTGTCAGTTGAATCAGGCTCCTTGGATCGAACTGTTGAATAGTCGACTATTCGGGGTCACACCTAAATTCGGAGTGTTAGCGATGTGGTGAGGACAGTGTTAATAAACTGAACGTAAAATTGACTCAGGTTGTAAAAAGACCAAATTGGAACACAGGGATCAGATTATATGTACATGTTTTTAAAAATATACTGTATATTAGAATCATCTTGACGAGTGAAATAGTGTTGCTGGATATTGGACTAATCGGTGTTATTCAGCTTAAAGTAAAGGAAACAATTACCGCCAATTTGAAACTGAACAATACATCAGTGTGCAGCTAGAGATACAACAGCACATATTGATAACTTAATTAGAGTTTAAAGTGTTCAGACAAAGTCTTACACACAAACAAATCCACACTCGTACACACAAACACACACACACACACACACACACACACAAACATCGCTCTGAGTGGAGCTTAGTGCTGCTAAAAACAACAGTAGCTTTCTGCCTGAGGATGGATAAACACATCATGGTTTCTTGCAGATTCCTTGAACTAATTAAGTACAAAGTTACCATCGTCACAAGAATTATGTTTTAAGTTTGAGCATTTTGACATAAATAAAAAAACACAAAAACACAATGAGGTGAGACTTGGGGGGACAGGGGATCTTTGCTGGACAAAATCTTCATCAAATAAAATGGGTTTTTACAATGTGACCTAAATGTCTCAAATCATATCAGACCTGCCTTATGGACAATGCATACATTTCTCGCCTTAAACCACAAGCACCCTCCTGGGGATTTTCAGAAGTTATCCTCGCTCAAATCTTTTAATAGTCTGAGACTGAGCTTAATGGGGCACCCTGGTGGGCAAACAATGAACCCCTGCTATCTCATGTTTAAGCTCATCTCTTGACTGTTGTCACAGATTATCTACCCTCTCTACGCCTACTGTCCTGCTACACTTTATTCACTCTCCATTGTGTTTAATATCATTAAGAAAGAAATTAATCTTAAGAGGACAGGAGGGGAACAAGAGATGAGACGGAGGCACCGCTGATTCACAAGTCACGCCTTCTTGTAGAAAACTTAGAACTGAGTGTGATGTTTTAGATTTGTGCTTCACACTTCCTACATCATCATTCCCACCAACATCTGGGTCTCTCAAAGCAACACAAGCATCTGTTAAGACAAGAAAATACAATGAGAGCAAAGAAAAGAGAGAGAGAGAGAGAGAGAGAGAGAGAGCAGAGAGAGAGTGCAGAGGCAGAGGACAGTAACAGCCGGTGAGGCTCAGAAATTGCAGCAAAGGTTTTTTGTTTCTTTCATTGTGTG